>JAMPIV010002413.1:0-337500 GCA_024509875.1 Oreohelix idahoensis
TCATTAAATGTTCTGACAGAGCAAATCTCTTCCTCTTCTCCCAATCTCAACCATACAGGACATCCTAACCTTGTAAGTTACAGTTAAAAGAATATGCTTATTCATCTTACACACATAAAATGAATTTACATAAGACATATTAACGCAATTGACATTACAACAAATGAATTCGTATGTCCCCTTTGGAAAATTCTATTAGCATTCCACAAAATGAGTACAAAGAAAATGCAATGTTCTTGCTATATAATAATACAGTTGTGGCTAGATCATACGATATAATTATATCTATGCCTGGTGACTGCTTTCAGTGAAAGTTATAGACTAGTGCCTAGCCACACAAGTAAGCATAAAATGATTCTCCCTTGCCACTAGAAATATCTATCAAAAAGGAATAAGTGACTATCTCCTATAATCCAGAGTTATTACCTGCATCTCACTATTCAGTTTTAAAGTGAACAATCCACACCTGACAGTATCTTACAGAAATGACAGTTAATTTAGCCTATTCTTACCCATGATAAGCTTCTGTGGACTGATTCTACGCCAAATATCTGTTATTGTAAGTTTAACATTTAACCCATGATAAACCGTAACAGTTTAAGCACCACTTAATAGGCCGTAGACAGCGCTACCTTATCACTGAATAAATTACTAGGAGAAGTCCTCAGAAATAAATTCACTTCCCTAACAGATATATATAAATCTAACATGAATCTAATATTATAATTATAAGATGTGTCAACTCACCCCGAAAATGACTAGAACATAGGCAAACACATTCTAGTACTGTGTTAAAGTTTCCCTTATCTCATGATGGTCATCTACGGGCCAGGAAAATTTACGAATGTCTTTGTCTATTAAAACCAGTCTACTCTTATAGATCACAAGGGACGCTCCCCCCGGACCTGGCCTGCATATTTCTACAGAAGTTCGGCGAAAGACGTAATCTAGAGTAAGACAAAGAAATCGGTGCGACAAGTTCCCCAGGTAGAGAAATGCCTAACATTATGCTCTATCTTGTCTAAGGGCAAAACTCAAAGACTGACCGCGGGTTTGTCTCCCCCTGTTTCCAGGATGCATACTATTATAATCCGAAGCAGCGTTCTGGAATCCAAACACAGGACCCTTTCGCGCTCGTGATCAAAGGCTTTTTTTTTAAACGTAAGAGATATTCCCCTGGTCAGACCAGGTGCGGCTTTAGATAATATTATCGTTCGCTGACCGCTACATGGCCGGAACGTAACCAAACTCGGTGGGGTTAGAGAAGGTGAAAAAGTTCGGCCACGAAGGGAGAAAATGAAAGAAAAAAAACCTACCCAATGTCCAGGAAATACAGAACATTTAAAGGAGTAATCAAATTATGGACAAGATGGTAAAATACATTATGGGTCACGTGACAAGTGCCCCCCCTTTTAAAGTTCGAGGAATACGGACAAAAATGACAGCTAGCGCATTTATCTTTTTCCATCGATGTCCGTTACATGTACGTACTGAGAACCTTCTATAATCATAACCAAAATCATATCCAATTTCTGTCAGTACTGGTCATGACTAGCTCCGAGTTTCATTTTCTTTTCTTCCCTCTGTCCTAATAGACGTTCAGCGAATGGGATTTTTGCGAGGCCAGTCGACACTGAGACGCCTTCCGTTTCCGTGTGAACCTGACCTTGCTGTCCGCAATTCGCTGTGCCTGTTTATGGTCGAAAAATTATCCGCACCTGTTGGTGGTTTTCGCCCCCGCCTGAACTCACTGGCCATCCCCCCCTGCGTAGATAATCCGCCTGTTATGTGCAGTGTAATCATTGATGGCTCAGGCGTGCTTACGTATATATTTACCTGTCACGGTTCGTGGACTTGAATAAACCCTCTATAGCTGCAGTCTATAGGGATTTTTTTTTTCGCGCGCGTGTAACCCTAGTTGGTAAATAAAGCCGTTCGTTGGCCGAAGAAATGCTAGCATTTTTCTTCTGCCTCTCCACACCTACTCCCCTGTTTCGGTGGGAGCATTGATCAATCTTCAGACCTGTGCCCTCTAAAGGTGGATCTGGAGCTTTCCTTGCCTTGCCAGTCACAACTCTGGCTTGGTCAACGGAAATGATCAAGTTGCTCGATAATGGCCTGGCGGAGGCGACTACTTTGCTGTCCATCAGTGGGGTTGCGACCACTGGAATAATGCGATTTGAATGAGAGAACTCAGCTGCCTGAAGCAGAGAGTAATCGATCGCATTCTGGGGTTCTACTAAATCATAACAGATCTCCGTAGCTTCTATCCGTGTAGACAGATAGGTAATATCTGCGAGTTGCAGAGTTTGTTGAGTCGCTTTCCCATTACTAGCATGACGTGAGCCAAGGCTCTCAACATTGGCTCCTTGTACAGTAGTAAGGCAGCTTTTCTCACTGTCTTCTGCCCTGAGAAGTGTGAGAGACTCAAATGGAAAAATACCAGGGAGTCCCTTCGCCTGGAACCCTGTGGCCATCATAAACGTCAACTGAGGAATTTTCTGGCGTCAGTTGTACTTTGGCCTGCATTGCGAGATCCACTTCCTGGTTGACAGGCTCCGCAGTCTGCATGCAACGGACTGGACGGTTTGAGATCCCGTTTACGGATCGCGAAGTGCCCGAGAAAAACTCTCGGTGTGTTTTTCCCAAGTTCCTTGGAACGGTTTGGAAAGTTTAACCCTTTTAGCAGGCGACTTATTCTTGCACCTTTTAAGCTCAGGGTGATAAGAGGAGCGGCACCTCCTTTCTCTAATATTTGAGTTGGAGGGATACGTCTCTGCATATGGGTTTTCGCTGTCCGGCCGGGAATCTAGCGAAATATAACGTGATAGGGTGTGGCTCCCTTTTCTCGACGTCACGTGTCGGTTAGGTGCTGCTCGGTCTGGAGCGTGAGAGGCTCGGGGTTCGCCGCTTGCCAGACGGGAACAATCCGTATTACAATGCTTGTTAGCACCTCTCTCACCTTTGTGCAGTTTCCATGCCTGGGAACGTTGCGTAATTTTTCCCGTGGCTTTAGGTCTGCTGTCCCGACGTAAATTCTTTCCTTGTTTGGGCTTCGGATCCAAGTCCAAAGGAAAGTCAATTTTCTGGAGTTGGGGTTCGGTTTTAGCAGGCAAGTTTTCTTTCATGGGCGCAAGGTTTGCAGGGGCGTTGACCGTTAAGGGCACAGAAGGGGAAGTAGAGTGACTACATTTAGTATCTGTTTCCACCCTCCGAATTTGGCTATCCAGTTCATTCATTCTGATTTGGTGTAGCCTGTCCCTTTCTTGTCGTTCTATTTCCAATTGCTTATCCCATTCTTGTTGCTCCATTTCCAATTGCTTGTCCCGTTCTTGTCTTTGCTTTTCCCTTTGCTTCTCATCTTCTATCACTTCTTTTACATACTGTCGGGTGAATGCTTCACTCTCCCCAGTTTGTTTACAGGACCATGCTAAGATTAAACGGCTGTCAAACCAATTGTCTACCTCGTATTGATCCTGCAGGCTTACTGCAAATTCTAGAAAGGGCTGGATTTCGCTATCCTTGTACTCCATGTACTTAGCTACCTCGAGGGCAATCCTATGCACTTTATCTAGATCGGCCATTATATCAGGGTGAGCAAACACTATAGAAGAATAGAACCTAGAGATCTTAGTTACCTAGTCCACTAGATGCTGATTAACTTAATAATCAATAAAATCTAGGCTAGCCTGGGAACTTTAAAAACAAGAAAGTTTGTAGCTACTCTGATTGCGACAAGCAAAAACCCCCCAAAAAACTCCAAAAAATGCAAGTGATGTAAAACTTATTACTATCACTTCACCCCAGTTCTGTCAGTACTAAGCTATTGAGAGGATTGGTTACTATCATCCGAATGAACACCCTCCCTTGGTACAGATGCAAGCTAGTAACTGACTATCTGTAGCTTCTTATCTCAGATTAAAGAGCTACTCCTGAAAAAAATATTGACCCTTAAACAATTTTTTTTTTGACTTTTACAACAATAGTCGTCAGATTTGTCAACCAAAAACTCAGCAGTGATACCATCAGCCTTTACCAGCTGTCTCATGTGTAGCATGAACAATAAATGTAACTAAATACTTATGATTGCTGTGGAGAAAAACGCTGTTCTGACTTCCTCCAAAAGAAATAGTTCGATATGTCTAGGGGAAAGAAATTCCTATAATCTGCCGAACACTAAACTCTAAGAATCAGAATAGAATCTTGTGAGAGATTCCTACCAGACTGCAACCTCATCTGTTGCGATTGCTGCAGATGTAGTTCAAATTCCGTACTAGATGGGCTCTAGAATCTCGGACGGGCTCCCATTTGTCGTGGTTGAGTTTGAGTGTAGAGTATTTGTCGAGTTGGACAACAGTAGTGAAATCGACAAGGGATAGTGGACTGACAGAGTTATAGATTACACTTTAGATAAGGTGTAAATAGGAGATGGACTTGAGACAACCTGGAAGAAGATTTATTCAAAGGATCTCTCTCTCTCCAGGCCTCAACTCACTTTTACTGTCTAAGCATCTCCGGCTCTCACTCTTTTCTCTTATCATACATAGAGATTCTAGTAAAGAGCTAAAAATACAAATATGGATGGAAAGGTCGTGAACAGCGTATTAATAAAGGTGTAAACTTTATTAAAGAAGAAAAAGCATGGAATTAATGCATATCATCACAACAACATAAAATTACATCAATAATCATCAATAACCAAAATATGCAAAATACACCAACAACCACACACACACCACCATTCATAAAACCTGTAGAACACAGAGAGATGAAATAACTGAGTGTCAGTCCGTCCGCTTTCGGGACCATATGAAATAGCTCCAGTAAGTGGTTTTTTCGTACATATCCTCCATGGGTGATGGAATTAACCTGAATAAAATCACTGTATAGGCGCTATCATTGGTGATTCCTCCCTAATTGCGCGAGGTGGTCTGGAAGACTCTATTTATCTCCTGCTGATCGAATAAACAAACTGAACGACAGCCTGTCCATAGATGGCTGCTCATACGTGCGAGGTTTTAAGTATCCAGAAAATACACCAGAAGAAGTCACTTGAGGACAAAAAGTCCCAGGCGCGCTTATCCGGCGCAAGGCTCCGCTTGGCTGTAAATCCTGTTTAAACTGGTTTGGCTGTGGTTTGCTGAGTGCCCCGTTTAGGCACAAAAAAGGCGGGTGATATGGAATTCTGCTATAGGCATGCTGGGCGGGTTTGATATTCGGGAAGCCGCAATGCTCTGGCTGGTAATCCAATAGGCGAGTAGAGAACTACTACTGCGTTTGGCGATTCCAGATTTAGCGTTGGCTCCGTTGCACTGCGTGAGCTTAACTTGGCGTTGACAAAAAAGGGTTTTGATTCAGGAACGGGGTTGACGATTCGTTGCTAGATGTATACAGAAACCCTCTAGATCGAAGAGTATATGACTTTCTTCGCCTGACTGAAGTCTGCTCTAGCGATTCGGTCTTCCTGAAACTGAGACCCAAAAAGAGACACCCTTTTACTTCAAGCAAATAATAAATCACACTAACTTTATACAGAAAGTTTCGCTCCACTATGGGATTAAATTTATTGTAGTTATTGCTATGATAGTTTAGGGCTGTCTTTAACCATGTCTCCTGTTCCTTAAAAATATCAATTATCAACACGCGCCCGCATAGGCTTAATATCTTTTGTACACCCATGTAACTGTCATTAAATGTTCTGACAGCAAAATCTCCTCCTCTTCTCCCAATCTCAACATACAGGAAACCTAACCTGTAGTTACAGTTAAAAGAATATGCTTATTCATCTTACAACATAAAATGAATTTACATAAACAGATTACAGCATTTGACATTACACAAATGAATCGTATGTCCCCTTTGGAAAATATATTAGCATTCCACAAAATGAGTACAAAGAAAATGCAATGTTCTTGCTATAATAATACAGTTGTGGCTAGATCATACGATATAATTATATCTATGCCTGGTGACTGCTTTCAGTGAAAGTTATAGACTAGTGCCTAGCCACACAAGTAAGCATAAAATGATCCTCCCTTGCCACTAGAAATATCTATCAAAAAGGAATAAGTGACTATCTCCTATAATCCAGAGTTATTACCTGCATCTCACTATTCAGTTTTAAAGTGAACAATCCACACCTGACAGTATCTTACAGAAATGACAGTTAATTTAGCCTATTCTTACCCATGATAAGCTTCTGTGGACTGATTCTACGCCAAATATCTGTTATTGTAAGTTTAACATTTAACCCATGATAAACCGTAACAGTTTAAGCACCACTTAATAGGCCGTAGACAGCGCTACCTTATCACTGAATAAATTACTAGGAGAAGTCCTCAGAAATAATTCACTTCCCTAACAGATATATATATAAAAAGCTAACATGAATCTAATATTATAATTATAAGATGTGTCAACTCACCCCGAAAATGACTAGAACATAGGCAAACACATTCTAGTACTGTGTTAAAGTTTGCCTTATCTCATGATGGTCATCTACGGGCCAGGAAAATTTACGAATGTCTTTGTCTATTAAAACCAGTCTACTCTTATAGATCACAAGGGACGCTCCCCCGGACCTGGCCTGCATATTTCTACAGAAGTTCGGCGAAAGATGTAATCTAGAGTAAGACAAAAGAAATCGTGCGAAAGTTCCCCAGGTAGAGAAATGCCTAACATTATGCTCTATCTTGTCTAAGGGGCAAAACTCAAAGACTGACCGCGGGTTTGTCTCCCCCTGTTTCCAGGATGCATAATATTATGATCCGAAGCAGCGTTCTGGAAGCCAAACACAGGGACCCTTTCGCTCGTGATCAAAGGCTTTAAACGTAAGAGATATTCCCCTGGTCAGACCAGGTGCGGCTTAGATAATATTATCGTTCGCTGACCGCTACAGGCCGGAACGTAACCAAACCTCGGGTGGGGTTAGAGAAGGTGAAAAAGTTTGGCCACGAAGGTAGAAAATGAAAGAAAAAGAAAATACAAAATGTCCAGGAAAAACAGAACATTTAAAGGAGTAATCAAATTATGGACAAGATGGTAAAATACATTATGGGTCACGTGACAAGCATGACCACAACATATAATGGCAAACAAAGAAAAGTTGCTCCGGAAGTTCCGTCTGACGGCTGACGCGTACCGGACGCGTTTTAGAAACGCAATGCCAAGTGCAGACCAAGACTTCGAGGACTTTATCTCGAAGATAAAGCTTCTGCTCAATCGATGGATTGAGATGGAGGGAATTACTAAGGACTATAATGGCTTGCTAGATTTGATGCTACGGGACAAAGTGCTGTCCTCATGTTCAACTGAGTTGGTGGCGTTTTTCCAGGAGTGCCAGCCAAAAGACATAGATTCTATGGCCCAATTGGGGCACCATTATGTCCTGGCCCATCCGGGCAAACCCATCCAGAAGTCGGGTCTGTCAGACGACTTAGTTGCTGGTGTCGGCAAAGTACAACGCCAACCATGGAAAGATCAGGCAGGCGAGGCAGACAGGTGCCAAGAGCAGAGGCACGATAGGTCCTCCAGTCCCTATCAGCTAAGAAGAGGAAATTATGGGAACTTCCGATCCCATCGGAATGGCCGGTCGAACTGGCATAATCGACAATTTAAAAGTGAAAGCGACGGAAGAGAGTGCCAAACGCGAAAGCAGGTACGCTTCGAGGAGTCTCGAGACAAAGATCGGTTTTGGTACAGAACAAAACATCCCAAGCAGAGGAGTGGTTCCTCAGAGAGTTGATCTTCCGACTCCGATGCGCGATCGTCACCAACTAAAAGCCCTAGCAAGAGTCCACGCGATGAGTTGAAGAGGGAACGCCTGTGTACCAATTGTGGTGGCAACAACCATTATGCTGACAGGTGTCCTACCCCAATTGAGCACGCGAATTCCGCGTTTATATTGGACACAGTCAACAGCGAGGACTGTGTGGAGTGTCCTCCTCTGTTCCATGCGAACGAGAAGATAGTGCTACAATGCGGTCATGCGGCACCATGTCTGTCGGCAGTCCATGAGACTGACAAGGTAGCTCTCCACAAGGGTATAGTGGAGAAGAAACCAGTCTCCATATTGAGGGACACGGAATGTACCACAATCGGGGTACGGCGGTCGTGTATCGACGAGTCCTGCCTTACAGGTAAAACCGTAAAGTGGACTACATTTGGGGGCAAAGTTGAGTCTTACCCCCAGGCGTGTATTAATGTGGACACTCCGTTTCTGTCGTGGAGAGTGAACGCGTTAGTCCTCGAGGACCCAATTGCCGATTTAATCGTCGGCAATGTACGGGGAGTGCATAATGCCATGGGTGTGGTTGGGCAGAGGCTCAGCAACACCAAAGTCCCGAGGCGGATGAGCAGGTGGTCGACGTATCACCACCTGACAAGTAAGTACAGCTGAGACGGGGTTCGCGACAAGGGCCAAGGCACATGAGTAGGAAAAGTAAAGGTATATCCGAGGGCCCGATAGCTGGTGATCGCGCAGTTTGGGTTCGCAATGTCCCCCTGAGTGCTAGTTGGCGCACACTCAGACGAGTGTTTAACGAAGTTGCGCCAGTGAAGTTCGTGGAGGTATTGTCATTGCGGAACAATACCAAAGTTGCACGAGTGACTTTCGCGAATAGGTGGGGTGCGCGTGATGCAGTCAGGTGGAAGCACATGTCGTTGCTTCATAACCACCTGCTGATAGTTCAGCAATAGCAAGAGATAGGTAACGGATTCGCGTTCAGTAGGGTGTTTCGGTTAACGCGAACTGAACCTTAGAGTCTGACCCACGCAACCAGTGCTATTGTGAGAAATATAAGCAGTTCTGTACAACTTTATAATGTATTGAGGTGTCCGTTGGGAAGTATTTACATGTGTAAGTGGGTAGCAATGAATTGCAACCACAGTAGAGATGTTTTATAATCTTGAAAGATCGTGTTGATGCTATACTATATCATGCTTTGTAATGGATGTATCATGGTGCCATAAAGGCAATTTGCTCTATAATCGAATTTAATGTATATCTAGACCATGTTTCTAACGACTGTTGATGTTATGAGATTTTCTATTATTGGTGTATATATCAGAGTATATATAAATGTATTATGCATTGTGTTTTTGGTGACCAGGGGTGGACAGCCGTTGTTATTTTTCAAGGCTGCCAGAACCTTGGATAACTTACGTCATACTCAGGGTGTGTGCATAGGTGGAGAAGGCAGGAACGACATGGTGGTGGAGAACTACGGCATCTCTAGTCAGATGAGGAGATGCTATGATGGCATATGTTCGTCCATACTTCAAAAGGGGTCGGACGATGCTCCTCCGGTGGAAGAAAACTACGCTTTCTTTCTTAGGGTTGAGGGTGAATGTCACGGCGCTATTTCGCAGTGACGAAAAATCAGACTGGCTACATTTAGTTTTGGCAACATTGGGATAACTACCCGCAAGTCATGTGATTAGCGGAAGCGGGAATTTTTGGGTGCCAAGATAGGGATTAGTCTTCTAGCCGCGTCCGGGTGAGGACGTACCTATGTTTTCCCTTGCCAGCATTCTTGCTGAGAAGTGTGCCATGAGATGTGTATTCTAGGGTTTTGTCTTCTTGCAGATTAAGTGGATCATATCGTGGAATGCTAGTTTTGGGTGTATTAATAATAATAATAAATTCTTTAAGCACCAAACACGGCGCATAAGGCAGAAATCAGTGCTCTCTAGATTGTTCGTTGTGACGCCACTCCTCTTAGCTCTTGCACATTATTTAATCCCAACGTTCTTCCTTTTCTTATTATTGTTCTTCTAAGTGTTTCTTTTGGTCTTCCTTTTTTCCTCTTACCCTCAGGAACCCAAGTGAGCGCCTGCAGTGGTATTCTGTTGTTTTGCATTCGTAGGACATGACCGATATATGACCATCGTCTTTTTCTTATATAGTCGGAGACATATTTCTGCCTAGAGTCTTCTCTTATTTGTCGATTAGTCTTGAATTCTTTCCAACTGATGTTCATGAGTTTTCTAAGACATTTGTTCTCGAATGTATTCAGCTTTTTCTTCAATGATTTTGTTATTTTCCAACTTTCACAACATTATGTTAACACTGAGATGACATTTGAATTAAACAGACGAAGCTTGGTATGTATATTCAGTGATCGTAATTTCCAAATGTTAGATAATCTATTAAAGGCGCTGGCTGCCAAAGCAATTCTAGTATAAATTTCTTTTGTTGTGTCACCATCCTGAGTCATTTTACTGCATAAATAATTGAAGCTTTCAACATTTTGTAGTTTTTCCCCGTTCAGGATGATATTAAAAGTCTAGTTGGAAAAGTTCATAACTTTAGTTTTAGAGGGATTTATTTGGAGACCTATTTTAACCGAGAGATGACACAGATTATTTACTGCTTCTTGGGATTGTCTGGGTGTTGAACGCTAAATCATCTGCAAAATCCAGGTCCCCCAGGAATTTTCTATTTGTCCATTTTATACCTAATTGTTCATTGTGGGTATAGTTTCTCATAACCCAATCAATAGCTATTCCAAAAAGTAGTGGTGACATAATACAGCCTTGTTTCACCCCTG
Source organism: Oreohelix idahoensis (assembly GCA_024509875.1). Lineage (NCBI taxonomy): Eukaryota > Metazoa > Mollusca > Gastropoda > Stylommatophora > Oreohelicidae > Oreohelix > Oreohelix idahoensis. The sequence goes on from JAMPIV010002413.1 coordinate 10,551, forward strand.
TTTCTACTGTAAACCATTTTGTATTCCCTTTATTTGTTCTAACACAACATCTCATCTTGCATTGTCATATAGCGCTTTGATTATATTCACATATTTTGTTGGAAAACCATAGATTGTAAGTATCTTCCACAGTGATGGGCGGTGTAGACTATCAAATATAAGTTTATAAACTAATAAAACGGTATGGAATCAGTTTTACAAATAACAGTTCACATGAGACAAGGGACGTTTCGGGTTTTACCCTTCGTCAGCCACTCATTTATTTATTAGACTATCAAAGGCTTTTTGAAAATCAACGAAGGTGGTAATAAGTGGTGATTGCATTTCCACTGATTCTTCTATAATTGTTCTTAGTGTGAATATTTGATCAATACATGATCGTTTCGGCCTGAAACCCGCTTGTTCTTCTCTGATCTTTTCGTCAGCATGCAATTTAAGTCTTTCTAACATCATGCAACATAATAATTTTCTAGGTACTGATAATAGAGATATCATCATCATGTGACGTATTCTTTCCAGAACGTTGTCTCCATTACAGCTGCTCTGAACGCATCACGATTCTGGGCAAGTCGACCTGCATCAGCCAAAGACAAGTTCAGACTCTCTGTGATGTCCTGAGTCCACCGTCGTCTAGGTCGACCCCTTCCCCTTTTTCCAGGGACCATGCCTTCCATCACTATTTTTTCCAGACTATTATGTCTTTTTATATGACCGAAAAATTTCAGCTTCCTTATTGCGATGGTATTTAGGAGCCAATGTTCTTGTATGTTTAGTTTAGTTTAGAGATATTTAACCTTTCTTTGTTAGCCATTATATGTTGTGGTCATGCTCCTAGGGAGCGAGCCTATAATTATTAATATTGTGTTATGATAAATCCACAATATATTTTGGTGCTGACAGCCTTGATTAAATAACACAGTACAGGAAGGTCTTGAATGAATGTCACAGTACAGGAAAGTCTTGAATGAATGTCACAACAGAGGAAGGTCTTGAATGAATGTCACAGTACAGGAAGATCTTGAATGAATGTCACAGAACAGGAAGGTCTTGAATGAGTGATATAATGAGGAAGGCCTTGAATGAATGGCATAGTACAGGAAGGCCTTGCATAAATGTCACAATACAAGAAGGTCTTGAATGAATGACACAATATAGGAAAGCCTTCAACGAATGACTCAGTAGAGAAAGGCCTTCAATGAATGTCACAATACGGAAAACCTTGAATGAATGACACAATAAGGAAGGCCTTGAATGAATGACAACATAAGGAAGGCCTTGAATGAATGTCAAGATACAGGAAGGCCTGGAATAGATGTCACAGTACAGGAAGGTATTGAATGAATGTCACAGTAGAGGAAGGCCTTGAATAAACATTTCACAGTAGAGGAATGCCTTGAATGAATGGCACAGTAGAGGAATGCCTTGAATAAATGTCACAGTACAATAAGGTCTTGAATGAATGACACAGTACAGGAAGGCCTTTAATAAATGTCACAGTAGAGGAAGGCTTTGAATGAATGTCACAGTATTTGAAGGCCTTAAAGAATGTCATAGTACAGGAAGGCCTTGAATGAATGTCACAGTACAGGAAGACCTTGAATGAATGGCACAGTCTAGGAAGGTTTTGAATGAATGTCATAATACAGGAAGGCCTTGTATAAATGTCACACTACAGTAAGGTCTTGAATGAATGAAACAATATAGGAAGGCCTTTAATGAATGGCACAGTAGAGAAAGGCCTTCAATGAATTTCACAGTATGGGAAACTTTGAATGAATGAAACAATAAGGAAGGCCTTGAATGAATGTCACGATACAGGAAGGCTTGGAATAGATGTCACAGTAAATGAAGGTATTGAATGAATGTCACAGTAGAGGAAGGCCTTGAATAAAAATTTCACAGTAGAAGAAGACCTTGAACGAATGTCACAGTGCAGGAAGGTTTTGAAGGAATGACACATTACAGGAAGGCATTTACTCAATGTCACAATACTATAAGGCCTTGAATGAATGTCACAGGAGAAAAAGGAACTGAGTGAATGGCACAGTAGAGAAAGACCTTGAATGAATGACACAGAAGAGAAAGGCCTTGAATGAATGAGACAGTACAATAAGGTCTTGAATGAATGATATAATAAGGAAGGCCTTGAATGAATGTCCCAGTACAGGAAGGCTTTGAATGAATGACACAGTACAGGAAGGCCTTTAATATACGTTGCTGTAGAGAAAGGCTTTGAATGAATGTCACAGTGCAGGACGCCCCGAATGAATTTCACAATGTTGGAAAGCCTGAAAGAATGTCACAGTACAGGATGGCCTTGAATAAATGTCACAGTTCAGAAAGGCATTGAATGTATGTCACAGTACAGGAAAATTTTGAAATAATGTCACAGTACAGAAAGGCCTTGAATGTATGTCAGAGTAGAAGAAGATTTTGAAATAATGCCACAGTACAGGAAGGCCTTGAATGAATGGCACAGTAGAGGAAGGTCTTGAATGAATGTCACAATGCAGGAAGGTCTTGAAAAATGTCACAGTACAAGAAGGCCTTTAATAAATGTTACAGTGTTGGAAAGCCTGAAAGAATTTCACAGTACAGGAAGGCCTTGAATGAATTTCACAGTACAAGAAGATTTTGATTGAATGTCACAGTACAGGAAGGTCTTGAATGAATGACTAAGTACAGGAAGGTCTTGAATGAATGTCACAGTACATGAAGGTCTTGAATGAATGTCACACTACAGGAAGATCGTGAATGAATGTCACAGAAAAATGTTACATTACAGGAAGGAATTGAATGAATGTCACAATACAGGAAGGACTTGAATGAATGTCACAGTACAGAAAGGTCTTAAATGAATGACACAATACATGAAGGCCTTGAAAGAATGTCACAGTACAGGAAGGTCGTGAATGAATGGCACAGTACAGGAAGGCCTTGAATGAATGACACAGTCCAGGAAGTCTTGAAGGAATGTCACTGTACAAGAAGGTCGTGAATGAATGACACAGTACAGGAAGGTCGTGAATGTTACAATACAGGAAGGCCTTGAATGAATGACACAGCACAGGAAGATGTTGAATCAATGTCACAGAACAGGAAGGTGTAGAATGAATGTCACAGTACATGAAGGTCGTGAATGAATGACACAATACATGAAGGTGTTGAATGACTCTCACAGTACAGGAAGGTCGTGAATGAACGACACAGTACAGGAAGGTCGTGAATGAATGACACAGTACAAGAAGGCTTTGAATGAATGAATGAATGAATGAATGTCACAGTACAGGAAAACGTAGTATGGTTTTGTTGAAGTCCTTGTTGAGATTATCCTCAGGGAACGAAACAATAATAAATAAATGAACAAGTACGGGAATAAAGCGCTCCCAATTCACACTTATTGGTTGTGCGGGTGGTAATTTTGAAAGAGACAATGCAGATGATGATAAGAAGCAAGATTTCTATGATGAACTCCATGGAACACTGGACAAAACACAAAGGAGAGACATTAAGATAGTAATGGGAGATTTAAATGGAAAAGTAGGAGTAGACAACAAAGACTGTGAACTAAGCACATGGAACCTCATAAGAGAAAGGAGAGACATCAAACAGCAAGTAAACAACTGTAAAGAGGCAGAACAGAAAACACAACTCACAATATATTGGGAGCTAAACAGGAAAGTGAAAAAGAGTGCCAGGCAAGATACAAGAGAAGTTATTGAAAAACTAACAGAGGAAGCAGAGATTGCGACAAAAAAAGGAGACTTGAAAACATTATAAAATAATACTAGAACTTTATCTAAGAAACAGCTACACCACAATACAACAGTGAAGAGCTGAGAAGGACAAAGCATTAGCAATGAAGAGAAACAAAGGGCCAGATGGGCTGAATATTTTAAGGAAATCTTAAACCGAAACCAACCAATACAGCAACCCATCATGGAACCAGCAGAAGAGACGCTACAGTGCAACATGAACCCACCCACTAAACAAGAAATCTCTGGGGCAATAAAACAGCTGAGAAAATGGGAAAGCCGTAGGACCAGATGGAATGCCACCAGAATATACTATACACTACAGAGTTGCTACACCAGCTCTTCAAGAAAATCTTGGAAAAAGAGGCCACCCCAAAGAGCTGGAAGGAAGGCCACATTATCAAGCTGCCAAAGAAAGGAAACTTGACTGTATGTAGAAACTGGAGGGGTATAACACTAATAGCACTGGCTGGAAAAATTTTGACCAGAGTTTTGTTTGACCGTATTAAGAAGGCAGTGGATGACAAACTCAGAGAGGAACAGGCAAGATTTTGTGCAGGAAGATCATGCACAGACCAGATAGCAACACTCAGAATCATCATAGAACAATCAAATGAGTGGCAAACCCCCTTGTATATAAATTTTGTGGACTTCGAAAAAGCTTTCGACTGCATAGACCGTACTGTGATATGGTAAAACCCTGAGACATTATGGAATCCCAGGAAAGTCATTAAAATCATCCAAGATTTCAACCAGGAGGCTTCATGCAAAGCAGTACACACAGGAAAACTATCATAGCCCTTCACAGTACACAGTGGGGTCAGACAGGGATGTCTGCTATCACCAACAATGTTTCTCATGGTCATAGATTGGTTTATGAGACAGACAACAGAGGGAGAGAAAACAGGAATACAGTGGACATTAAACAAACAACTGGAGGATCTAGACTGTGCAGATGATTTGTTCCTTCTATCACATAGACAGTAAATAAATATTACACACACATGTAAAGGTATGTTTTCAGGCACTCGTGAATAATAAAGAAGTAGAAAACTAGACAACAGAAAAACAACAGACTTACGGGGGAATCGAACCCAGGACCTTCCGTGCGGCACCCACGCCACATAACACCGGAAATTTACTTAGGGCAATCCAGCCTATTAATGACGCAATCACTTCTGTTGTTCCCCTATTATACAGTATAGGTCAGACCACACAAGACAAAGACCATAATACTGTGTCTAGTAAACGATAGAAGACTAAAAACAGTAAGTACAGGACAGAGGGTAGGTTTTTTGGTAGCAAGATATGCAGGAGAAAACAAATAGATTAGTAACAGAAGCAGCAAAGATGGGACGACACATAAATGTAAATAAAACAAAGGAAATGAAAATAAATAATAGGCAGGTGGACTCGATGAAGATCAATGATCAAGTCATTGAAGAAGTAGAAAGCTTTACATATCTGGGGAGTAACATTGACAAAGGAGGGGGAACAGCTGGTGACGTCTGCTCAAAGATAAATAAAGCCAGATGTGCTTTTAATGCCCTTCGACCAATATAGAACTCCTCAGCTATATCCAGAGAGAACAAAATCAGAATCTTCAACTCAAATGTGAAGTCAGTCTTGTTGTATGGCTCAGAGACATGTCATGTCTCGAAGAGTATCAACTCCGAGCTACAGACATTTGTAAATAGATGTCTCCGACGGTATAAGATGACCAGATGTAATAACACATATAGAGCTAAAGAAAAAAAGCAGGCAACAGCCAATACAAACAGAAATTAAGGTAAAAAAGTGGGGATGGAAAGGACATACACTCAGAAGAGAACAGTCAAGCATAGCCAGAATTGCCCTTGACTGGAACCCACAGGGAAAAGAAGAGTGGGGCGGCCAAAGAGTACTTGGAGAAGAACTGTTGAAGAGGAGGCTAGGGAAATTGGAATAACTTAGGCATAGCTGAAAAAAAGACAGCCTAGAATAGAAATCCACGGAGAGCAACTGTTTCTGCCCTATGTTCCACAGGGAACAAAAAGGAATGATGATGATGATTTCAGTTGATGACATTACATGGCAGCTCCTCGTGGAGCCTCGTGACTTCAACAAATACACTCCAAGGCTTTACGTCCTGTGCCATCTATTCAAGGCCTTTCATTTCATTCTTGACCCCTTTCATATCAATGTCTTATTCCCTTCTCCGTACCAGTGGGTGTATTCTTTTTTTTTTTTGGGAGGGGGGGGGGGGGGGTTTCTTCGCTCTATTTCTGTTACTCGGGGACTCCAGAACATGGACAACCTTATAATGTTATCTATTAGTTTTCTCAATGTAACTCCCATCCAACGCCACTGACGTCTCATCTCTTGTTCGACTGGCCCATCCAACGCCACTGACGTCTCATCTCTTGTTCGACTGGCCCATCCAACGCCACTGAAGTCTCATCTCTTGTTCAACTGGCCCATCCAACGCCACTGACGTCTCATCTCTTGTTCGACTGGCCCATCCAACGCCACTGACGTCTCATCTCTTGTTCGACTGGCCCATCCAACGCCACTGAAGTCTCATCTCTTGTTCAACTGGCCCATCGAACGCCCCTGACGTCTCATCTCTTGTTCGACTGGAATTTTTCTGGTTCTTGTCATCAGTTCCACATTGGGAGTTTTGTCGTACCATTTCAATACTTCTATTCTACGCTAGCATCCATTTATGAAAGTCTGTAACTTTTTGGTTGTTGTGTTTTTGTTGTTCTCCATGTTTCGGATCCATACAACGGGACAGACTTGACGGTCCATATCTGATTATGTTTTTTCGCTTTATGTTTCTACACGCTTTAGTAGCCTGTACTATGCCTAATCCTCCTTAGTCAACTGCAACGCCATGCATGTAAAGCATGGTAGGTTATGGTGTTACTATATTCTTCCCTCCAATGTCTGACCCCAGTACCACGTAGGCAATGTTTCAACATACGAAAAGGAGGTGGGGGTGGGGGCATTGCTGATGATCAGATATCACGTCACATCGTAAAACCTTCTGCTTGAAGGAGCGTGTGATGGTAAATTTAGCCAGGAAGAAGTGAAAGACGAAGCTACGAGTAGATCAATAAAGATACAAATAAATCACCAGGAAAAGTGGGAGAGAACAAGAAGAGACATGGTACGCAACCAGACGATACGTCAAGGCCTTAAATCCTACCTCCTGCAGACCCAAGTAGAACAGTCCCAACTAAGATGGTTTGGCCATGTCTGCAGAATGGGAGAAGATCGGATACCACGACAAGCATGGGAAACAAAGAGCCAAGGATCCAGACCCCGAGGACGACCCAGAGTCCGCTGGGAGGACAACATTAGACAATCTTTGAAGGACCGAGGACTAGAATGGAACCAGGCCAGGAGGAAGACAGCTGATAGGATAGTCTGGCGCTCTCTCTTCCAAACCTCTACACCTCACGGTAGAAGGGGAACGACTAAGTAAGTAAGTAAGTAAGAAAAGTGGGATAATAAATGTAACAGTAATAAGTCTGTGAACGTAAGCAAGTTAAAACACACACAAATAAAAATATGTTTGCCGTCCGGAAGAGCAGCTAGACCAGAGGCGTTGTACCGTATACATGGGTGGAAACCACATTAATGCCAGCTCCATAGGAAAGACACGGATCTGGTTGATCCAACATAATATATATATATATATATATATATATATATATATATATATATATATATATATATATATATATATATATATATATATATATATATATATATATATATATATATATATATAATCAAATTATTTTGCTTTACAGGAAAACCGACTGAATCCATGGTTCAGTGGCGCGGATAAGTCCCCTCATAGATCCTGCTGTGTAGAGCCCACGATCGTTGTTATACTGGTCGAGGAAGTTGAGCGGAACTGCGGTAAAACGTGGAATACAATGGATTTTTTTTTCCCACCCATCCATTGCATTCCACGTCTTACCGCAGTTCCCCTCAACTTCCTCGACCTAATATACAATTTTTTGACTGCACCGTATCTCTGTTATCTCGTGTGTCTATCTACCTATCAAGCTTATCCCTCCGATCCTATCATATCTCTTCCTTTTTTTTTTTTTAGTATTCCATAGGCCTATCATTTTATATCCGTTTTATTTATTTTCGTAATTCCCTACTCTTCCTTCATACCATTTATTTTTGCACTCTATCCTATTTATTTTTTATTTTTTTTATTCATCTCTATTTTCGTCTAGCGTGTTTTATATGTTATTTATTTATTATATATTTTTTTATCTTTTATTTCATTTTCTGGGCGATTCACTTTTCTCCTGGTTCTTTCCCCACTATGCCCTCTCTGAAATATTTTATCAACTCTCTCCGTGTGTCGGTTACCACCAGCTTTAGCTCCCTGCCTCCTGATATATCCCGTGCCGCTATTGACTTTGCTTTCGTTACTTTCAAGAAAACCAGATTCACCTCTCATCGCCACTTTATTCATACGTGCCTCCACCACAAAATTCTTCCCAATGGATTCTCTTCCAATTTTCATCCATCTGCTGGCACACTCAATCCTAGGGAGCAACGTCTCCTACAACGAATTGAGACCAGATGTGGCTTTCAACGTATGCGCGTAGTGGCTGCCAGTCACTCCCGCCTTTTATCGGATCTCAGTGCCCAACAGTCCCAGCTTCTGCTTCACTTAGTTATCTCACCTCCAACAACTTCCCTCTCTATTCTATGATACGCACCACTATCCACACACTGAACCGGCAGCTGCATGAGTCCCTTTCCGCTACTAAACATCTTAAACTATCCCGTCTCCTCCCTACCCCTAATGCTGCTCCTCCATCCTCCACTCCATCCCGCACTCAGGTAGTCTGCATCCCCCCAGATCTGTCGCTCTCTGAGGAAGAGCGCTCTGTTCTCAGTAAGGGCCTACAATTTGTTCATCTTCGCCCGACCCTAGACCCATATAATCTCCTCCAGGATGTTCATCGGTTTCACCGTCGCATGAGGCTGAAATTCCATTTTAGACAGGAGGACAGCACTCCGCAGTCTCAGGCTGAACCTGACATCTTCGCACGTTTTTCTGACTCCACGAAACCTCCTTTTACACCTAAACCTGGGGCTTCTCATGCCCTGGACCTGTACATAAAGAACACCATCCACGACATTCAGCAGCTCCGTCCTCGTAGATTGCACCACTCCAATCTCACTTCTGCGGAGTCCCATGCTCTCTCCCTTCTTCGCCGTAGAGACGACATTGTCATCAAACCGGCTGACAAGGGAGGAGCCATTGTCGTCTGGCAAGAGGACTTATACCCAAATGAAGGTAAAAACCAGTTGACCAATGGCTCTTTTTACAGGCCCAGGACCAGCGATGCTACTGTCTCCAACAATCGCATTGTACACAACACTATTAAACAGCTCATCACCAGTAATGCTCTTCCTCCCCACGCATCTCATCTTAGGATTCATGATAGTTCTTTGGGCAAGCCTGTATTCTACATGCTCCCCAAAATTCATACGATCAAGAACCCTGGCAGACCTATTGTCTCGGCCTGTTCCTGTCCTACTGAACACATTTCCGACTTCCTCGATAGCATTTTCCAGCCTATCGTTGAGAATCTTCCCTCCTTTGTCAAAGACACTAATCATGCTCTTTTAACTTTCTCCTCTATCCGACTCTCAGCAGACCGCTCCTACCGTCTTTTCTTGTTAGACGTCTGTTCTCTGTATACCTCAATTCCCCACCCCGATGGTCTCCGAGCTCTTCGGTCTTTTCTTGACCAGCGCACTTGTCCCTCTATTCCCACTGACACTCTGCTCCGTCTTGCCGAACTGGTCCTTCAACTGAATTCCTTTGAATTCAATGGTCAGTTTTTTGACCAAATTAGTGGTGTTGCCATGGGAACCAAGATGGGTCCTAGCTATGCCTGCCTGTTCATGGGCCACTTGGAGCATCAGATATGGCAACAATACTCCGGTCCTTTCCCCGGGTTTTACCACAGATATATCGATGATGGCATAGGTCTCACAGATATGTCCGAGACTGATTTATCCCGCTTCATCGACTTTGTCAACCACTTCCACCCCACCACCAAGTTCACCTCCCTCATCTCCACAGTATCTGTCAACTTTCTTGACATTACTTTTACTATCACACCCTCCGGCCTCCATACCTCAGTATACTACAAGCCGACAGATGCCCATAGCTACCTTCTGTATACCTCTTCTCATCCTCGGGCTTGTCTTGACTCCCTTCCATTTTCACAACTTCTCCGCCTCCGTTGTTTGTGCCAAGACGATGATGACTTCCACTTCCGAGCCAATGAGATGTTGGATTTCTTCCGTAGCAGACTTTATCCCGAACATGTTCTTACCTCTGCCTTCCAACGTGTTCTCCCCATCTCTCGTCAGGAGGCCCTCAAACCTCACTATAAATCCACTTCGGATAGAGTCAAATTAATCTTGACCTATCACCCTCACAGTACTGCAGTCAAACAGATCCTTTTCCGCCACCTCCCTATCCTTCAAGCAGAGTCTGTGACCCAAGAAGTATTCGGTGAAGCACCTTTGGTGGCATATAGACGCGACAAGAACCTGAAGGATCTTCTTGTTCACAGCCGTCTCTCAAAGGAGAATGCCACTCCCTTTGGCACATTACCCTGTGGTCGGACACGATGCAACACGTGCAAGTATGTAATCTCAACCCACAAGGTGTCTTTTCCTGAGGCTACGTACACCATCACTAGTAGCTTCACATGTGAGTCGCGCAACGTCATTTATACGATCATATGTAAACGTTGCTGCAAAACCTATATTGGCCAAACAGGCAAACGACTTGGGGACAGGTTCAGCCAGCACTTGAATGACATCTCTCAGCACAAATCCACACCAGTTGCCATACACTTTAATGGCCCTGACCACCAGGGTCCCATCGACATCCAGGTCACGGCGATCAGATCCTGCTCCTCTGACACTGCTAGCCGAGAACAGCTTGAGAACCGTCTTATCCACCGCATGGGGTGTCTAAAACCAGCTGGGCTCAACACTCTACACACCTTTGTCTGAGGTCACCCTTTCCTCTCCTGTTCTACTTTGACTCTTTCCACTCTTATCCCATTTTTTCTATTTTCTGCCGCCCTCTAATTATACGCATGAATATATAATACACTGTTTTTAATATGTCTAGATTTTTTATTTTATCTTATTTTTTATTTTATTTATCTTCGACTCATTCTGTTCCCTTCTATTTCCAGTCCCCACTTATATTATGTTTGGGTAGTTTATCGCTTAGTTTCGTTTTTTAGTCTCTAAGTATGTATTGTGTACATCCGGTGGTGGCAGTCATTTCCTTTTCCTGGCACGCGCCTATAAGCGTTAGGATTTCGACGCCTTTAGGGAAGTACCTAGTTTTAATTTTTAAATTTTAATATTTTTTTAGGTTCTTATGTGTCCTTTCTAACCTTCACTTTCTTTCCTTTCCCTGACGAAGGCCTTGTGGCCGTAACGTTGGTTATTTTCGTATTCTTTTGTCCTCGTAAGACGAATCACCTTTTTTTTCGATTTTTTTTTCACACCCATCCATTGTTATACTGGCAACTGTCATGAAAAGATTCAAGGTTATCGAGTCACAAGTCGACTTGAATCAGTTATCAACGCTTCTAGCATGGTTAATAGATGACTCATGTGGCACCAGATGTGGACAAAACTATCCTTCAACAGGCGAGATTCAGACAGGTCAGGTCTACTGAAGATCAGATCACGTTTTATCATCATCACCATCTTCCTCCTTATCATCCTCATCATAATCGCCGTCATCATTATCATCATCATCACCATCATTATTTCAATTTTCTTGTTCGGTGAGAAATAACGGGGAGGGGTTCAGTCTACACAAGCCTCTCCTCAGATATGCCACTTCAAAAAAAAAAAAAAAATTAATTAAAAAAAAAAAAAAATTCTAAAAGATATTTAGCAAAATATTTAAAAGTGCATTAATAACCTTCCTTTAAAGAAAGTATATAATAATACGTGCTAAATCTCAATTTAGAAAAAAAATTGAGCTATCCAGAACATAATATGAACAAAACTTCAGACAGGGGCATCTTGAATCCTTCCCTGTAAACACGCCACTGCAATGGAGAACACCCACCCCCCCCCCCCCCCCCCAAAAAAAAACAACAACAACAACAACACACAAGCAGATCTTTACGGCAAGCTGAAACATTTTAAAGGATAACATCGCAGTTAGTGTAACGGAGATTAAATGGTCTGGGATGAGAAAGACGGTGCGACTTTGCAGACAGGAAAAAAAAGTGGAAAAAAAATGCCATGAATGCAATAACAAACATCAAATCGATCCGTCCTGTCACTTAAATGCCTGTATGAACCAAGAAAGCTTCTCTAAGATGAAAGACAACAGTACTGGGGTTGAAAAGCCAGACGGAAGCGCAGAAAAAGCCTAAGTATATAATATAAAGATTTAACATTGCATAAGACGCAGCTAGACACAAGCAATCATTGACGGATAGACAGCTAATGTACCAGACTACTGAAGTGCAGGAAATCTTTCAGATACAAGGGAAACGTAGACACTTAGAAAAAAAAAAGTATTAATATACAGCGCGACGAATCGGGGAGGAAAAACATATTAGGAACAAGAGGGAACATTGCACGTAATATCAGAGGAAAGGTAGATATTCTAAAAACTGCATTAAAAAACATAATAACAGAGAAAGGCACCGAGAGACAAGAAGAGTTTTTTCACACATATGCCACATATATTCGTAACAACAACATATATTCGTAACAACAACATTCAGAAGTCAAAGACAGGAATATTGAATTCCCAACAGCAGCACTCTGCAAACTTTGTTATTAACGATAAAATTAATTTAGATAAATAAATTGGTTAATGGTAGAAAGAAAAGAAAGAAAAGAAGAAAGAAGACACTCGAGTAGAGAACAGTGAGAGAAGTAATAAGCACCATGGAGATTTGATCTAGTCTATGCAAATGAACTGTCAAAGGCATCGGTAACAGCATGAATAAAGCCAGAATTGCCTTCGCCAATGTAAACAACATCTGGAAATCTGTCTAGTACAGTACAAACACTAAATTAAAAATGTAGGAGAGCTGCGTAATGTCTGTACTTTTGTGCGGTGCAGAATGATGGAGGTAACAGAAAGGAAATGTCCAAACTGTCATCTTTCCACACAACCTGTCTAAGGACAATTCTTTGAATTTTCTTGCAGAATACTACCATCAATCAAGAACTGCTAACTTGGAGCCACCAAGAAGACATGTGCACCATCATGGCGGGTAAACACTGGAACTGGGTTGGCCACATCCTCACAAGAGACCCTGACAACATCAGCAGAACTGCCATGCTATGGACTCCAGAAAATCGACGAAAGCAAGGACGGCCACAAGCCACCTGGCGGAGAACTGTGGAGGCAGAGATGCTAAGCATCAACCAGAGCTGGGGCACTACACGAAGGATGGCTGGCGATCGAACAAATTGGAAACAGTTCGTATTGCTGCCCTACAAGACCTTGAATAGACAGAAGAAAGAAACTCCACACAAGAAATGTGAGAGAAGATAAAAGCACCATTGAAGTTTATTAGGACAAGATACAGGAACAAGCAGAAACACGGGTCACAAAAGGGGAAAAAAACCATCACCAGATCAATAGAAGAGAACAAGTAATAATGTGGCCGTGTACATAGTTGTTCCTTTGGAAACAGACTATATTCTTACAAGACAGAGGAAGCACAGACCACCCCATAATTTTATATTTTATGAGAAACAGAAAATAATAAATAGTGTCACATATTTAGGGTAGAGTCGCTTCTACACGCCATTTCTAATAATTGGGTGATTTCCCCTGACCAATCGGATAGCTCAGATTTACCCCGGGGAAAGTGGAACAACGACGCCATTTGGCAGTAGAATGAAAGAGCGCAACTCAAGAGGTCGTATCTGGTCCAGCTCTACATATTTCTTAGTTTGAGAAAATCAAACTTCAACATTTCTTATAAAATGTGTATTTCAGGACATTGAGTGGTTATATATATATATTTCTTACTGGCGTAAGTAGTGACAATCGTTAAATATGTATTTTGAATAGAGCTCCCAACCCTAGTCGCAGCAGAACTAGGTTCGAGGATTTGAGTCAATTTGCAAAAAAATAGTCTTACACCTCAAACCATGTAGAGTAGAAAATATTCTTGTGTTGGAAAGCATTTAACTCAAGGAATGCTTATGATTATAAAGAAATCAAGGACAAATCTGAGGAGATGGGTAAATGTCGTCGAACCTAAAATAAGACTGTAACTTAAAAGAAGGAACACGGTGGAATGAGAAGGTTCGCCATATTTGACAATTGAGTAGGCCTACGAGACAAGGATGCAAAAAGGGATTTTTGCATCGATGAAAGCATCTGATGAGATGATAGAATTTTATTATACTTATTATTGTAAAAATGTTCTGAATTCCAGACTTTGTTGAAATTTTAAGTTTCATGCTGAAAGATATTAAAAGTTTTGCATGAAATCGAACGCTGTTGAAAAGGTGAATTACTACAGTTTTGAGATCTAGATAAGAAATCTATCCATTTCAATTAAATTCGCTACATCAACACCTAAGAGAAGAAAATCGAACCTGGTAACACAAATTTAAGAGAGAAATCTAAATCTCTGGTGATTAGGCCAGTTAAACATCTGCTCTCTGTAAAGTAAACTGAAAATACTGCATATACCGGCACTGCTACATGATGTAATATGGTGCCGTTCCAGTCCTAAGGAACACCTGCCCCGGTTACAATAAGGTAATATGGTGCCCGTGACCACTTCTCTTTAATAAAGCGAATAACTAGCGATCATAGACCATGGACGATTTACTACAAAATTTTCAACAGCTGGGTGTGGAACAACAACAACAACAACCACAGAACCAACCCGTAAATACACAACCACTGCAGCCCCAGGACAGACAAAATATGGAAGGACCAACAATAATAGCGCTACGGCAAATTACTGAAACCCTACAGAAAAATGACAACTACGCGAAATTCACACAGGTTAGATCCATTGTTCAGCCGTTCGATGGAAACAAGAAAAAATTCAGAAGATGGTTGTCCGACATGGAAAAATTTGCGGCACTAGCAGAGGCAACAACGGATGAAGAGAAAAAGAAAATCGCTCTGTTAGGTTCTGATTCGTACGTGACTGATTTTTTAAGAAGGAGGTCCCAGCAGTACCCCACAGAAACCTACGAGTCCCTAAAAAAAGAGCTCACCCAGAGATATGGGGAAATCATAGACAAAATGCATGCTTGGTCAGTCCTTAGAAGCATGAAACAGGAAAGAGATGAATCGGTACAACTTTTTGGAGATCGATTCCTCAATATGGCAGAAGAGGCATTTTGCGGAGAAATCCCTACCACACCTGATGTAGAAATACAGTTAGTGGGGATATTTGCCGATGGCCTTAGAGCGGAAAATATCAGAAGGCATCTTATTAGAAAAGACACCAAGACTATTGCTGAAACAATCCAAGCAGCAATACAGGAGGAAAATCTTCACCGAAGGTTCCAACAAAGAGCAGGTAGGGAACCCCGACCAGAATATAGGGACTATGATGAGCATGAGCCTATGGAAGTTGACCATACCAGGAGGCAATGGACTCGCCCACGACAACGAGATGATAGGCCCCGCAATTATAGACCCCCCACACAGAGGCAAAACGACGTCAATAATGTCAATACAAACGGATGCTTTACATGCGGTAGGCCGGACATGGTTACAAGTCCTGTAGAGCAAATTACAATCATGCACCATTCAGAAGAGGAGGTTACCAACCACAACAACCCGCACCACCCCCACGTGATTACACCAGAAATCAGTATACCAGAGGCGCACCTCAACCCCTCATGCGTCAGGGAAACGGCCGCGCCACTCACTAAACAGGACCGTTAGTGAGGGCAACAATCACAGAAACTGGTCCAAAACAAAAGAAACAACACAGAACAGAAATTGTCAAGTGGGCCCATCCAGTAAAATACAATATGAAGAAATGTTGCATGATGGAACTAAAATACATCCGGACCCCAGTTCCTGCATCATGTCTATACAGGGCCAACAATATAGGGCACTGGTAGATACAGGAGCATCCATCAGCCTTATTAGGTTCCAGCTGTTCAAGAGGATCCAACACTTAGTACGATTTCAACCGTCCAAAACACACCTAGCTTCAGTCACGGGACAAAGACTAAATTCAGTTGGGACAGCATGGCTAAAATTTTCCTTAGGCGAAACAAATTTTGAACACCCATTTGTCATTACTAAAGGAATGTCTAGAAATCTTATCCTAGGGAGAGATTTTTTTAACAAACACAAAGTTCGAATATACTATGACCTCCACAAAATCAAAGTCAACAATACGTACATAGATCTCCAGGACGATATCCACATAGCGTCTTTAGTAAGGATTACAGCTCCCATAACGGTGGCTCCAAACTCCCTGGTCATAGCAAAAGGCAGAGTAAAAAATTCTGAGTACATAACACCAGGGCAATCAATTCAAGTACAGCCCCTAGCAGAAGAAAGCATTATTGATGACCCATTGTTGCAAATTACAGAGGGAATCGCTGAAGTCTCGAAGTCCAGAGATTTCCCCATCATGATATTGAATATGTCAGGAAAAACTACCACTATAAAAAGAGGCACAGTTGTAGCGCAAGTGGATACGTCAACAATAAGACAAACCAAAACCAATAGAGACCATCCACAAATTGTCTCAACCACTCCCACTGGACATAATGCACGAAATCGCAGTACAAATAACCATAGTACACGGAAAGTAAACAGTTATAAGGCTTATGCAGAAAAAGGCAGTAACATCAGTCACAGTTATGTTACACCACAGCATACCCTACCCAGATGGCAGAAACGAACCAGTCCATACATAAGAAGAGAAAGGCCACAGTATGAAAATGACTATAATTACTCATTCTTGCGCCCCAGCACACCAAGAGAAAAGATGAAGTGCTGTATATCACAGAGTAACAGAGAAACAGAAATTGTCTTGCCAGGAGGATATCCAAAGCGACAAGACAGTGATACATGCCCCATGGAGTATCAATATAACTCAAAAACAGGTGGATATGATAAAGTCCCAAAACCAATTGAAATTTCCGAAGAAAAGGAAGAATTCTTATATGACTATACCACAGGAGGATACTATAGCAGCAAAGTTGGAAACAGAAAGAATGAAAAATTTTCGCCCAGGGAAAGAAGACAGCCCTATAGCACAAACAGAAGAAATACAGTAACGTACGCGGATAAGCGCAGTTACGGCAGAAATAATCAGAAAAAATGGCACAACAACGACTACCCCAGAAATATAATAAGAAATGAATATACAGTAAATGCAGTGACAAATGGAAATGCACACAGTACATGGCAGAGGAGACAGTACCAAGCACAGCCCAATGAACGGCAAAGAACTACGCAAAAGAAAGCCACATACCAGGAGCAGAGATTTTCACAAGATGCAAGAAAAATGTCCCAAAATTATGGGAATGAAACGGAGGCATCAAGACAGACCAGAGATATCATAGCAGATCATAAATACAGAGAGAGAATAGCTCAGTTACTTGCAACCCTGAATGCCACAGAAGATAATAAGCAACGTTTGAAAACGTTTGTAGAAAAGCACCAGGATGTATTCGCACTCAATGACATGGAATTAGGCAGAACTAACACTGTCAAAATGGACATTCAAACAACCACAGAGGAGCCAATACATATGAAACCCTATCATACGCCCTTGAAAAACAGAGAACTCGTGGAAAGGTCTATAAATGAAATGCTACAGGCAGGAATCATCGAAAGATCCCGTTCCCAATGGTCCTCACCCATAGTGATCGTAACAAAGAAAGACGGCTCCAGTCGCTTTTGCTGCGACTACCGTGCCCTTAACAAAATCACAAAAGTCATTTCCTACCCCCTCCCCAGGATAGACGATCTACTTGCGACGTTAGGAAAGTCTACATACTTTACCACACTTGATGCAAGGTCAGGCTTTTGGTGCATCCCCATGACACCTGAGGCAAAACAGAAATCCACATTCTGTTCACATATGGGAAGCTTTTTTTGGAATGTTATGCCATTTGGTCTAAAAGGATCTCCAGCAACATATATGTCACTCATGGATGAAGTGTTAAAGGGTCTACATCCATTTGCCCTGGCATACATAGACGATATCCTGATACATACCGCAGGCACGATGGAAGACCACCTCCGCAAGGTTGAAACAGTGTTTGATAGACTCAGGCATCACCAAATAAAGTTAAAACTGTCGAAGTGTGAGTTTCTAAAGACAGAAACAAAATATTTAGGCTTTGTCATCAATAGACATGGCGTCAGACCTGATGAAGATAAAGTCAAAGCCATAAGAGAAATGCCTAGCCCCAAGACGGTGAGACAAACACGCTCATTTATTGGTACAATAGGGTACTATAGGCGCCACATCATCAATTTCTCCAGAGCAGCAGAGCCTTTGATAGCCCTTACCCGCAAGTATGCACGCTTCAAATGGACAGAAGACTGCCAGAGATCCTTTGAGTATCTAAAAAATGCCCTAACCACCATCCCACTGCTTGGACATCCAGATATTTCTCAGCCCATGATACTATACGCCGATGCCTCAGATAACGCAATTGGTGCTTGTTTGGTCCAACCTGTACTAGAAGATGAAACACCCATCCTACCAAACATTCCAAATGAGAAACCCATTGCATTCCTATCCCACGCATTGTCAAAGTCACAAAAACGGTGGACCACCACTGAGAAAGAAGCATATGCTATTCACTATGCAGTACAAAAGTTTGACTTTTACGTCAGAGGAACTAAACTCATTATAAGAACTGATCATCAACCTTTGGTTAACTGGCTCACCAAAACACAAGAACAGCCAAAGAAGTTACAGACATGGGCAATGAATTTACAGTCCTACGACACCACTATCGAACATATCCCAGGCGAAATGAACACCTGTGCAGACCTCTTATCCAGGATTAAATATGATGATGAAACTGAAGTGAAAACAAATAGAGTCAAAAATGATGGCACATCCTCAGAGATTGACGATAATGCTAAAGAAATTAATGAAATTACTTCATCAAGTCGAAGAAGTACCTCAGATTCCGCCACTCAAGTAGAAGAAGAAAGCCAAGAGATGTTTGACATGAGAGTAGAACAAGCGAAAGATGCAGAAATTGTCAAGCTGCTCACATACGTGAAAGAAAACCCAACAAAAAGTAAAGATTTTACAGTACACCCAACGGATGGAATTCTATACTATATTGATCAGAAACAAGAAGGGACACTAAGAAAAGTCATTCCAGCACATCTAGTCCCAGAAGTATTGCTACAGTTTCATGATAACAACGGGCACATGGGAAGAGACAAAACAATTGATGTCATAAAGAAAAGGTATTATTGGCAAACTTTCTACAAGGACATTACAGAATATGTAGCCACCTGTAGAACATGTAAATTGAGAAACATGAAGCCACATTTAATTCCCCTTCAAGAAATGCAACCTTCCCATTACCCCATGCAAACAGTGAGCATTGACTTATCAGGTCCTTACCCACTCACCCAATCAGGCAACAAATACCTCCTGCACATAGTTGACCAATACTCTGTTTGGCCAGAAAGTTACCCACTCAGTGATGCCACATCGCAGTCCATCACGCAAATTTTTTTACAAGAATTCATTCCCAGGCATGGCTGTCCAAAACGAATCATTTCAGACAACGGTAAACAGTTTATAGGTAACCCATTTAAAGCCACCTTACACCAGCTGAATATTGAGCATACTACAACCACTTATTATTGCCCAAATGCAAATGGCAGAAATGAACGCATGCACGCCACCCTACATGATATTATTAGCAAATATATCAAGGGGAACCACCAATACTGGGACCTATACATTAACCAAGCTCTTGAAGCCATCCGAGTAAACGTGAACGATACCACAGGAATGTCACCCTTTCTCATGCTATACGGAAGAGAACCAAACTTTCCGTTAGACAACCTACTTCGCCCACAAAGAAAATACATGGGAGAAGACCCCATCGAAATAATCCTTCAAGAAAAGTATAAAGCTCACCAGATTGCACAACGAAATACGCAGAAGGCATTTCACAAGAAACAGAAACAACATGATAAATCAGCCAAGCTACCAACGTACAAAATAGGAGACAGAGTATACAAGAAACATGTACGCAGTTCAAAATTCGATGACCGATGGTTAGATGGCTACAAAATCATGAAACAAACTACGCCTGTAAACTTCATTATTTGGAATGAAGAGAAACAACACCAAACAAAAGCTCACGTAAAACAAATAAAAATTGATAATCACCGGCCCATTCCGCCTCTGACGACAAATACAAGACCAGTCAGAAAAGCCACCCTAAAATTATAATCCATCCAGCACAGATTCGTCTGACATATCAGAGTCAGAGACGACAGACTCTGAATTTTACCAAGACGACCACATACCCAGACCACCCACAGATGAAATACATCGAGCAAGACAACAACGAGACTCGTCCGAAAGCGAAGAAGATATCCCACCACTTGAATTACGTAATAGACTACAAGACAGAGACCTGCGCATTAGAAATGAAGAAATCATGCCACAGACGTCACACGATGACAACACGAAAAAACACCTTATATCCACACTCAAACTTACTCCCGCAGTGATATAAATCGTCAGCTGATACCTATCACACCCCCAGTTCAGGCAGTTCTAGTTTTAACACTAGTGAAAACCAAACACTGCTATACCACAAGAACAAGATTGCTCGTTCAAAACAATCAGATCCTGAAGAAACTATACCCAAGCAGATTGTTGAACCATATACCAGCGATCTTTATGGAGACGAAACAGAACAAGACATGAGAGAAGACAGTGTCAACCCCAGCACAGCTTTGTCAGACCCCAACGAACATAATGACAGAAAAATGGTAGAATTATACCAACAAGAAACAGACATTGATACAGCTAGTTCCATTGAAACCAGTGATGCGGATAGTACATTATTTGTACCAGTCAGCTCCAGCGTCAAACGCGCCTATAAAACAGAATCTGATGACTCAATCCCTAGCAACAAAATTCCGCGTATACAGCACAACTATATCAGACGAAAGATTCTGAAGAAACGCAATCATGTTCCAAAACCAAGCCGAGAAGTGTTAGCCTCATCTCAACTAGTCAAAAACAACAGTGTGCAAATTACTGTGCCCATTGTAACCAGTGCTAACGTTCAGCACAACCAGGTCAGAAGAAAAATCAAGGCGAAACATATACCTGCCTCAAAACCAACAGATGTTCCAGCCATACAAACCCTAACCACAGTAAAACCATCACCGCAATCAAATGATGTTAAGCCATCACCGCATTCGTCAATGTCCTCAGTGTCCCAACAATCAGCAAATGCAGTGTCGTCGCCTATCACACCCGTCACCACTGCTACTCAGTATGATGCTCGCCTAAGCAGTCGGGACATTGCAAGGTTAGAGATGGTGAAGGAACTAGCGAAGCTGTTCTGAAAAACACGCCCAGGTGTTTTATATGTTCGCAAATCCGAACACGGTCAACGCATATGTGAACAAACCTTTTTAACAATGTACTAACTCTCCCCATGTACTCTATTTTCAGTTTTTGACAGTTCAAATGACTTGCTTACAGACTAAGATGTCAAAGCCTCACTGAGAAAGTTATTTTTTCCAGCCTTAGAATACTGATGCCCAGAAAGAAATCAAGACCAGCAGCACACGGAGGATTTTCTTTAGATAGCATAATTGTGAAATAAAAATGTTAAAACAATTGATAACACACGGTGTTACGAGTTTACAGACACCCTTATTTAGTTACATACATTTTCTTAATATTTAGAATGCTACACAACTTTACCTATAACACATGTGTCACACTATTCTGTTGTAACATTCATCTCCACTTTTGTAACTGATCATATTCCACGCTCCATTCACCAGCATTTTCATGCAGACACTTTACACCAGTAGTTTTTTTTTTTCTTACCTCATACTAATATTTCTTTGATCTATATTATGCTAAACTCCTTGATATCTGCCACCTTGATCAATCATACTGTTCCTACTATGACATCTCTTAACAGCACATAATTCATACCCAAAACTAGTATTGTAGGTTATGCTATTTTTCTCCACAGGATTATTTATTTTCAAATGTACATTATTATTTTAGACCCAGATGTATATTAGTACTGTCAAGAATGTTTAAACATTCTCCTAAAGAGATTTCATATCCCAACCTTGACTCTCTATAGTAAGATTTTCTTCACTCCACTGTTACAACATCTTTAACTTACTATTTTTCCTTTCCACTATATTGAGACGACATTCTAGACTTGTGATTTTTTTAAAAATCCCAATCATATTCATTCCTTGGAATTACAATCATGTTGTAATCAGGAGATCCTTGATGTACCCTTTCCTCGCCACTTATTGACAACAGACACTGCTACAACATTCCTTCTATTCTAACCTAAACTATTACTTGCAACCCTATTGGTTAGGATTTACTATTAGAATATCTAGTGTTTAGTGAATTGATTTTTTATCATTCTTTAGTACTTGTGATACTTGTGATACAAACAGAAAAGACATAAAAGAAAAAAAAACAATTAGAATGTTTTTTTTTATATAAGATGCTATATGTTTATATGCCACCCACACACATTTTGATGATGATAAGACAATATTGTAAAACATTGACTGCCCTGAGGGTAGCAGATGAAGAAGAAAATAAATAAATCACCCTATGCCACTCATACCCCCACCAGCTTGATCCCTGATATTCCAACAATATTTTGTTGATATCACAAGTACCCCAATGACATTTGTGCATGCTGATTTTCTGCAAATGAACAATCCCTTGAGAGCATTAGTATATGCTAACCCCAGATTGAACAAATTGCACCTATTTGTTGATGATGCCTTTGCCCATGTTAAAGAAATAGCATTTGCACATGCTGACCTAGCAAATGAAATACCCCATTACCGCATGATAACCACTAATGACACATGAGATGAAGAAGCAACAGGTTATGTATGATGAAGATGACATTTTATATTAAGGTGAAACTTTATGTTGTCACAGCTGAGATTTTGTTGTAATGTTTATGCACAAAATCCCCCACATTAACATTGGAGGAGGAATAATCTTAGTCTTTCGTGGTTACGAGATAAGACAAGGATATAATAGAATATTTGATGAATACCATGGAACAAATCAGAGCAGATGATTGTTGCACATATGAGGACCATATTTGAAGTCATTATTGAAGGATTATCAGTAGACAAGAGACACAAATGAATTATGATAATCCCATGGAACCACAGGTACTAAGGACACAAAATGGAGATTAAATAATGGAGAAAAAAAATAATGACTGAATAATTGCTACGCCCAGAGGTAAAGGAAATAGAGATGCATCCGCATTTTGGAGAAGATATCTCTTTGATTTTTGCTTATTGCCTTTGTAATATGAACATTGTTGTATAACAAATGACTATTCCTTATCACGAATTACAGAATGTTGTAAGATAGTTGGAATAAATTGACAATTTAAAATACTCATAACATACCCAGAATTACAGGAGAGAAAATAAATAAATGATTGATGAAAGTGGACACACTGAGATTTGCTCACCCCGAGGATATTGAAAAAAAAAAAAAAAAAAAAATAATGTTATCCCAAGGACAGACATGTCACAGATATATCATGGAGATACTATGAAAAAAAAAAAAAAAAAAAAAAAATCTAGATTAGAAATGCAGCAAACTTGGTCAAGGACACCATGAAATAGACCCCCGCCCCACACTTAAGATAACTGACGGATGAGATTTTTGAATTATAAGTACCATAAGTCACCCATCTGGCTGTAGTCAGCGGATGTTACAGGCACCACATAACTCTGACTAACCCTCGACCAGCGAAGGCAGAGTTGGTGTCGAAATTTTGCACATATGTAAAAAGACATGTTTTTGTTCATGTTTTGGTAAAGTCTAGACATTTATGTTAATAGTTCTATAAATGATTAGTTGATATATTGATGATAAATATTCGCAAATATAGTACATGGACAATTAATAAGGATATATTTCCAGTACAGAATAAGAGGAATAGGAAGGATCCACATTTTAAATATTGGAGCACCATGAGCGAGGAATTGGACTTATAAAGAAAATGGAAATGGTACACTGTATGCAAGGATAACCAGAAATAATATGGATAAATAGTAGTCAGAGTGCCAGGAACTTTGTCTTACGAGAATATTGTAGATTCCTCACGATCAATTGATTATTTTCTTCCTTTCTATGTCACATTTTTTTTTGAGTGATGACCCCAAAATTTTTTTTTCATCTCATATTGTCAAAAGTTCTTACATCTCAGTTGATAGTTCCATAAATAATTGTTTGATGTGTTTTGCATAAAGGTATTGCTAGATAAGGTACATAGGGAGTTACTAAGGATGAATTCTCAAGATAACAGGAGGACTAGAATAGATACAATGATATTGGAACACCATAAATGATACATTGGTGTTATGAAAAAAAAAAAAAAAGGAGACAAATATAAATTGTATACAAGGATGCCTCGAGAGTGACAACATGGATACATATTGTCAAGAGTATAAGCAGTTGTCTTAAAAGAGAAAATAAAGTAATACGGAACCCAATGTAGAAAATTCATGATGATTTGGAAACTATATTTTTCTTTTCCTTTATATTTCATAATATGATAGTAACACATTCGTCTGTTGGTTGCTGAATAATGTGATGTTTGAAAATTGATGTATGGGAAGTCAAAGAAGATCTTTGAAAAATAAATATATATATAAAATAATATTTCTAGGGAAGAGTTCAAAAAAAAAAAAAAAATACTGTATTGACAGAAAAGAAGGAATGATTAGAAATAACTGACTAATGGACAGGATCACCCCCAGACGTAGGGATATTGGAGACAAAAATCACATATTTAAAAAAAAAAAAAAAAAAATGTAATATAGAACATTTTCTACAGTGACGGACTTAGAACGAATTTATACACTTACCATTTAGAAAATGTCTATAACAAGGAAACATTCAGATAGATAAATAAGGATAAGCCATGAGGTTTTAATGCTTTTATTGTGAAAAATGATTACTTATAAAAATGATGCTGGTCGTATTATCGTCTGATACATATGCATATTATGTTTAGAGATGTTTTCTACATGTAATAATGAGCAAGTGGCTCATTCACTAAAAAAAAAAGAAGAAGAAGATGATGAGTACCCATGAAAACATTGGCTATTCTATGAAAGTGGATTGCCATTACCATAGGAATTAGAGATTTTGGACATTTCTTGGAATATTGCAGAGTACTTGGGAAATAGAATAAATAAGTACGCCAGAAAAAAAAAAGATTTTTTTTTTAGTACTTGCAGGCTCTTAATATGGAGCAAATAACAGTACAGAAAAGAGATAACACCCCTACCACATCCAAGAGAATGTAATCAACTATATTTTTGAATGAAATGTAATAGATTATGATAATCCAGCCAAGTTCTGCAAATAAGATACAGTATTTCGCATTTCTCATGGTTTTACGTTTCTTCGACCCATTTTCACTATCCAATTTCGATGCAAAACTCATAATTTTATCCTTGTTACTTTTGATGTCAGAGACGGTAGCTTTCCCAACATTGAAAATCCTCGCAAGTGAAGACACAGTTTCACCTTTTCCTAGTCTCTTGATAATTTCTGTTTTCGTTTCAATTGACAAAACATTGCGGTTCCTTTTATATGCTTTAGGCCTACTGGAAGATGCCATATCGCACAGAGAAATACTTGTACACCAAAATTATTCTGCTGTAGTAGCAGACACAATTATTTTAAGTTGAACTGTCTGTTTAGCCAGTGTTCTGCCTAGAACGCACACGTACACTGGATTGGTAAACCAGATATTAACTGACTTTATGATCTAACTGACTTCCTGTACGTAAGCGACCGACCATTACCCCAACCCATCCTCTACAAATTGTTCGCACACATTTGAAGCTTGCCGCATGAAAAGATTCAGAAATGTAGTCTAACGTGACTGGTGGCGATTGATTTTTTTTTTTCTGGAAAAAGTGTTCGGATAATTGGATGTTCGGATAATTGGGGTTCGGATAAATGGAGTTCTACTGTATTTCGCATTTCTCATGGTTTTACGTTTCTTCGACCCATTTTCACTATCCAATTTCGATGCAAAACTCATAATTTTATCCTTGTTACTTTTGATGTCAGAGACGGTAGCTTTCCCAACATTGAAAATCCTCGCAAGTGAAGACACAGTTTCACCTTTTCCTAGTCTCTTGATAATTTCTGTTTTCGTTTCAATTGACAAAACATTGCGGTACCTTGAGAACATTGGCTTTTTTATGGAAAGAAAGCCATATTGCACAGAGAAATTACCATAGTACACCAAAATTAGAGCTTTTTGGACATTTCTTGGAATATTGAACAGAGTTTACCAGGGAAATAGAATAAAAAGTACGCACAGAAACTAAAAAAAAAAAATATTTTTTTTTATGATCTAACTGGCTTCCTTAATAATGGAGCAACCCATCCTCTACAAATTGTTCGCACACATTTGAAGCTTGCCGCATGAAAAGATTCAGAAATGTAGTCTAACGTGACTGGTGGCGATTGATTTTTTTTAATGAAAAATGTTCGGATAATATGGATAATCCAGATAAGTTCTGCAAATAAGTTCTACTGTAGTTTATTGTTCATTCCCCAGTGTTGCCACTCGTCACATTTTTTTAGTGATGACCTTATGAGTGTTTTGCAGATTTTGTTGGGCAGTGTTGCCAATTTGTAAATTTGGTGAAAAATATTATGATGTGATGAATAAGTTACACTTTTTGAAGTTGATGTCCACTACTAGTTTTTTTTTTACATAGCAGACGACCTCATATAGACATAGGACCCCAGTATAGGAATTAGATTAAATTTTTTGGAAATATTTTTGGACTTAGAAAAAATTTTTGAACTTTAAAATTTTTTGAAAATTTTTTTTTTGAACTTAGAAATTTTTGGGGATGGATTTTTGTTATTGATAGTACTCAAATGTCTCCCTACGGGATACATTTGCGGAGCCCCGGGATCTATATGTGGCCGTGTACATAGTTGTTCCTTTGGAAACAGACTATATTCTTACAAGACAGAGGAAGCACAGACCACCCCATAATTTTATATTTTATGAGAAACAGAAAATAATAAATAGTGTCACATATTTAGGGTAGAGTCGCTTCTACACGCCATTTCTAATAATTGGGTGATTTCCCCTGACCAATCGGATAGCTCAGATTTACCCCGGGAAAGTGGAACAACGACGCCATTTGGCAGTAGAATGAAAGAGCGCAACTCAAGAGGTCGTATCTGGTCCAGCTCTACATATTTCTTAGTTTGAGAAAATCAAACTTCAACATTTCTTATAAAATGTGTATTTCAGGACATTGAGTGGTTATATATATATATTTCTTACTGGCGTAAGTAGTGACAATCGTTAAATATGTATTTTGAATAGAGCTCCCAACCCTAGTCGCAGCAGAACTAGGTTCGAGGATTTGAGTCAATTTGCAAAAAATAGTCTTACACCTCAAACCATGTAGAGTAGAAAATATTCTTGTGTTGGAAAGCATTTAACTCAAGGAATGCTTATGATTATAAAGAAATCAAGGACAAATCTGAGGAGATGGGTAAATGTCGTCGAACCTAAAATAAGACTGTAACTTAAAAGAAGGAACACGGTGGAATGAGAAGGTTCGCCATATTTGACAATTGAGTAGGCCTACGAGACAAGGATGCAAAAAGGGATTTTTGCATCGATGAAAGCATCTGATGAGATGATAGAATTTTATTATACTTATTATTGTAAAAATGTTCTGAATTCCAGACTTTGTTGAAATTTTAAGTTTCATGCTGAAAGATATTAAAAGTTTTGCATGAAATCGAACGCTGTTGAAAAGGTGAATTACTACAGTTTTGAGATCTAGATAAGAAATCTATCCATTTCAATTAAATTCGTTACATCAACACCTAAGAGAAGAAAATCGAACCTGGTAACACAAATTTAAGAGAGAAATCTAAATCTCTGGTGATTAGGCCAGTTAAACATCTGCTCTCTGTAAAGTAAACTGAAAATACTGCATATACCGGCACTGCTACATGATGTAATATGGTGCCGTTCCAGTCCTAAGGAACACCTGCCCCGGTTACAATAACCTTCAGACTCCGCTGAGGCGACAACACATTTAGATAACATCTGTTCAATAAGCTAAAAAAATGAGCTACCGAGGAATGGGTCTGTGGCCCCGATAATATGACTTGTGAATATCTGCTGCAAGAGGGCCTGACATATGAGAGTTATCGGCAGTGTCTTCTTACATGTTCAAGTTGACGCCTGAAAGTTCTTGCAAGTTAAGACATCTAGGCAAAGAAAAAAGAAGACGAAAAAAAAAGAACGAGTAAGAGGAGGGCGGAGAGAAGAATGAGAAATAAAAAAGAAGGAAACTAGGAATGACGAACAGATGAAGGATAAAGATAAGAAAAAAGAAGGAAACTAGGAATGAAGAACAGATGAAGGATAAAGATAAGAAAAAAGACGGAAACTAGGAATGAAGAACAGATGAAGGATAAAGATAAGAAAAAAGACGGAAACTAGGAATGAAGAACAGATGAAGGATAAAGATAAGAAAAAAGAAGGAAACTAGGAATGAAGAACAGATGAAGGATAAAGATAAGAAAAAAGACGGAAACTAGGAATGAAGAACAGATGAAGGATAAAGATAAGAAAAAAGAAGGAAACTAGGAATGAAGAACAGATGAAGGATAAAGATAAGAAAAAAGAAGGAAACTAGGAATGAAGAACAGATGAAGGATAAAGATAAGAAAAAAGAAGGAAACTAGGAATGAAGAACAGATGAAGGATAAAGATAAGAAAAAAGACGGAAACTAGGAATGAAGAACAGAAGAAGGATAAAGATAAGAAAAAAGAAGGAAAAAGAAAAAAAAAAAAGAAGGAAACTAGGAATGAAGAACAGATGAAGGATAAAGATAAGAAAAAAGACGGAAACTAGGAATGAAGAACAGATGAAGGATAAAGATAAGAAAAAAGAAGGAAACTAGGAATGAAGAACAGATGAAGGATAAAGATAAGAAAAAAGAAGGAAACTAGGAATGAAGAACAGATGAAGGATAAAGATAAGAAAAAAGAAGGAAACTAGGAATGAAGAACAGATGAAGGATAAAGATAAGAAAAAAGACGGAAACTAGGAATGAAGAACAGATGAAGGATAAAGATAAGAAAAAAGAAGGAAACTAGGAATGAAGAACAGATGAAGGATAAAGATAAGAAAAAAGAAGGAAACTAGGAATGAAGAACAGATGAAGGATAAAGATAAGAAAAAAGACGGAAACTAGGAATGAAGAACAGATGAAGGATAAAGATAAGAAAAAAGAAGGAAACTAGGAATGAAGAACAGATGAAGGATAAAGATAAGAAAAAAGACGGAAACTAGGAATGAAGAACAGATGAAGGATAAAGATAAGAAAAAAGACGGAAACTAGGAATGAAGAACAGATGAAGGATAAAGATAAGAAAAAAGACGGAAACTAGGAATGACGAACAGATGAAGGATAAAGATAAGAAAAAAGAAGGAAACTAGGAATGAAGAACAGATGAAGGATAAAGATAAGAAAAAAGACGGAAACTAGGAATGAAGAACAGATGAAGGATAAAGATAAGAAAAAAGACGGAAACTAGGAATGAAGAACAGATGAAGGATAAAGATAAGAAAAAAAGACGGAAACTAGGAATGAAGAACAGATGAAGGATAAAGATAAGAAAAAAGACGGAAACTAGGAATGAAGAACAGATGAAGGATAAAGATAAGAAAAAAGACGGAAACTAGGAATGAAGAACAGATGAAGGATAAAGATAAGAAAAAAGACGGAAACTAGGAATGAAGAACAGATGAAGGATAAAGATAAGAAAAAAGAAAACGGAAACTAGGAATGAAGAACAGATGAAGGATAAAGATAAGAAAAAAGACGGAAACTAGGAATGAAGAACAGAAGAAGGATAAAGATAAGAAAAAAGAAGGAAACTAGGAATGAAGAACAGATGAAGGATAAAGATAAGAAAAAAGACGGAAAATAGGAATGACGAACAGATGAAGGATAAAGATAAGAAAAAAGACGGAAACTAGGAATGAAGAACAGATGAAGGATAAAGATAAGAAAAAAGAAGGAAACTAGGAATGAAGAACAGATGAAGGATAAAGATAAGAAATAAGACGGAAACTAGGAATGAAGAACAGATGAAGGATAAAGATAAGAAAAAAGACGGAAAACTAGGAATGAAGAACAGATGAAGGATAAAGATAAGAAAATAAGACGGAAACTAGGAATGAAGAACAGATGAAGGATAAAGATAAGAAAAAAGAGGAAACTAGAATGGAATGAAGGAATAAGAAAAATGAAGGATAAAGATAAGAAAAAAAGAAGGAAACTAGGAATGAAGAACAGATGAAGGATAAAGATAAGAAATAAGACGGAAACTAGGAATGAAGAACAGATGAAGGATAAAGATAAGAAAAAAAGAAGGAAACTAGGAATGAAGAACAGATGAAGGATAAAGATAAGAAAAAAGAAGGAAACTAGGAATGAAGAACAGATGAAGGATAAAGATAAGAAAAAAGAAGGAAACTAGGAATGAAGAACAGATGAAGGATAAAGATAAGAAAAAAGACGGAAACTAGGAATGAAGAACAGATGAAGGATAAAGATAAGAAAAAAGACGGAAACTAGGAATGAAGAACAGATGAAGGATAAAGATAAGAAATAAGACGGAAACTAGGAATGAAGAACAGATGAAGGATAAAGATAAGAAATAAGACGGAAACTAGGAATGAAGAACAGATGAAGGATAAAGATAAGAAAAAAGACGGAAACTAGGAATGAAGAACAGATGAAGGATAAAGATAAGAAAAAAGACGGAAACTAGGAATGAAGAACAGATGAAGGATAAAGATAAGAAAAAAGACGGAAACTAGGAATGAAGAACAGATGAAGGATAAAGATAAGAAAAAAAGACGGAAACTAGGAATGAAGAACAGATGAAGGATAAAGATAAGAAAAAAGACGGAAACTAGGAATGAAGAACAGAAGAAGGATAAAGATAAGAAAAAAGACGGAAACTAGGAATGAAGAACAGATGAAGGATAAAGATAAGAAAAAAGACGGAAACTAGGAATGAAGAACAGATGAAGGATAAAGATAAGAAAAAAGACGGAAACTAGGAATGAAGAACAGATGAAGGATAAAGATAAGAAAAAAGACGGAAACTAGGAATGAAGAACAGAAGAAGGATAAAGATAAGAAATAAGACGGAAACTAGGAATGAAGAACAGATGAAGGATAAAGATAAGAAATAAGACGGAAACTAGGAATGAAGAACAGATGAAGGATAAAGATAAGAAATAAGACGGAAACTAGGAATGAAGAACAGATGAAGGATAAAGATAAGAAAAAAGAAGGAAACTAGGAATGAAGAACAGATGAAGGATAAAGATAAGAAAAAAGACGGAAACTAGGAATGAAGAACAGATGAAGGATAAAGATAAGAAAAAAGAAGGAAACTAGGAATGAAGAACAGATGAAGGATAAAGATAAGAAAAAAAGAAGGAAACTAGGAATGAAGAACAGATGAAGGATAAAGATAAGAAAAAAGACGGAAACTAGGAATGAAGAACAGAAGAAGGATAAAGATAAGAAAAAAGAAGGAAACTAGGAATGAAGAACAGAAGAAGGATAAAGATAAGAAAAAAGACGGAAACTAGGAATGAAGAACAGAAGAAGGATAAAGATAAGAAAAAAGAAGGAAACTAGGAATGAAGAACAGATGAAGGATAAAGATAAGAAAAAAGAAGGAAACTAGGAATGAAGAACAGATGAAGGATAAAGATAAGAAAAAAAGAAGGAAACTAGGAATGAAGAACAGATGAAGGATAAAGATAAGAAAAAAGAAGGAAACTAGGAATGAAGAACAGATGAAGGATAAAGATAAGAAAAAAGAAGGAAACTAGGAATGAAGAACAGAAGAAGGATAAAGATAAGAAATAAGACGGAAACTAGGAATGAAGAACAGATGAAGGATAAAGATAAGAAAAAAAGAAGGAAACTAGGAATGAAGAACAGAAGAAGGATAAAGATAAGAAATAAGACGGAAACTAGGAATGAAGAACAGAAGAAGGATAAAGATAAGAAAAAAGAAGGAAACTAGGAATGAAGAACAGAAGAAGGATAAAGATAAGAAATAAGACGGAAACTAGGAATGAAGAACAGATGAAGGATAAAGATAAGAAAAAAGAAGGAAACTAGGAATGAAGAACAGATGAAGGATAAAGATAAGAAAAAAGAAGGAAACTAGGAATGAAGAACAGAAGAAGGATAAAGATAAGAAAAAAGAAGGAAACTAGGAATGAAGAACAGATGAAGGATAAAGATAAGAAAAAAAGAAGGAAACTAGGAATGAAGAACAGATGAAGGATAAAGATAAGAAAAAGAAGGAAACTAGGAATGAAGAACAGAAGAAGGATAAAGATAAGAAAAAAGAAGGAAACTAGGAATGAAGAACAGAAGAAGGATAAAGATAAGAAAAAAGAAGGAAACTAGGAATGAAGAACAGATGAAGGATAAAGATAAGAAAAAAGAAGGAAACTAGGAATGAAGAACAGATGAAGGATAAAGATAAGAAAAAAAGAAGGAAACTAGGAATGAAGAACAGATGAAGGATAAAGATAAGAAAAAAAGAAGGAAACTAGGAATGAAGAACAGAAGAAGGATAAAGATAAGAAAAAAGAAGGAAACTAGGAATGAAGAACAGAAGAAGGATAAAGATAAGAAATAAGACGGAAACTAGGAATGAAGAACAGAAGAAGGATAAAGATAAGAAAAAAGAAGGAAACTAGGAATGAAGAACAGAAGAAGGATAAAGATAAGAAAAAAGAAGGAAACTAGGAATGAAGAACAGAAGAAGGATAAAGATAAGAAAAAAGAAGGAAACTAGGAATGAAGAACAGAAGAAGGATAAAGATAAGAAATAAGACGGAAACTAGGAATGAAGAACAGATGAAGGATAAAGATAAGAAAAAAGAAGGAAACTAGGAATGAAGAACAGAAGAAGGATAAAGATAAGAAAAAAGAAGGAAACTAGGAATGAAGAACAGAAGAAGGATAAAGATAAGAAAAAAGAAGGAAACTAGGAATGAAGAACAGAAGAAGGATAAAGATAAGAAATAAGACGGAAACTAGGAATGAAGAACAGATGAAGGATAAAGATAAGAAAAAAAAGAAGGAAACTAGGAATGAAGAACAGATGAAGGATAAAGATAAGAAAAAAGAAGGAAACTAGGAATGAAGAACAGAAGAAGGATAAAGATAAGAAAAAAAGAAGGAAACTAGGAATGAAGAACAGAAGAAGGATAAAGATAAGAAATAAGACGGAAACTAGGAATGAAGAACAGATGAAGGATAAAGATAAGAAAAAAGAAGGAAACTAGGAATGAAGAACAGAAGAAGGATAAAGATAAGAAAAAAGAAGGAAACTAGGAATGAAGAACAGATGAAGGATAAAGATAAGAAAAAAGAAGGAAACTAGGAATGAAGAACAGAAGAAGGATAAAGATAAGAAAAAAGAAGGAAACTAGGAATGAAGAACAGATGAAGGATAAAGATAAGAAAAAAGAAGGAAACTAGGAATGAAGAACAGATGAAGGATAAAGATAAGAAAAAAGAAGGAAACTAGGAATGAAGAACAGAAGAAGGATAATGAAGAACAGAAGAAGGATAAAGATAAGAAAAAAAAGAAGGAAACTAGGAATGAAGAACAGAAGAAGGATAAAGATAAGAAATAATACGGAAACTAGGAATGAAGAACAGATGAAGGATAAAGATAAGAAAAAAGAAGGAAACTAGGAATGAAGAACAGAATGAAGGATAAAAAATAAAAAAAAAAAAGGAAACTAGAAAAAAAGAACAGAAAAAGAAAAAAAAAAAAAAAAAAGAAGGAAACTAGGAATGAAGAACAGATGAAGGATAAAGATAAGAAATAAGACGGAAACTAGGAATGAAGAACAGATGAAGGATAAAGATAAGAAAAAAAGAAGAAACTAAAGATAAGAAAAAAGAGGAATGAAGAAACAGATGAAGGATAAAGATAAGAAAAAAGACGGAAACTAGGAATGAAGAACAGATGAAGGATAAAGATAAGAAAAAAAGAAGGAAACTAGGAATGAAGAACAGATGAAGGATAAAGTTAAGAAATAAGACGGAAACTAGGAATGAAGAACAGATGAAGGATAAAGATAAGAAAAAAGAAGGAAACTAGGAATGAAGAACAGATGAAGGATAAAGATAAGAAAAAAGAAGGAAACTAGGAATGAAGAACAGATGAAGGATAAAGATAAGAAAAAAAGAAGGAAACTAGGAATGAAGAACAGATGAAGGATAAAGAGAAGAAAAAAAGAAGGAAACTAGGAATGAAGAACAGATGAAGGATAAAGATAAGAAAAAAAGAAGGAAACTAGGAATGAAGAACAGATGAAGGATAAAGATAAGAAAAAAAGAAGGAAACTAGGAATGAAGAACAGATGAAGGATAAAGATAAGAAATAAGACGGAAACTAGGAATGAAGAACAGATGAAGGATAAAGATAAGAAAAAAAAGAAGGAAACTAGGAATGAAGAACAGATGAAGGATAAAGATAAGAAAAAAAGAAGGAAACTAGGAATGAAGAACAGATGAAGGATAAAGATAAGAAAAAAAAGAAGGAAACTAGGAATGAAGAACAGATGAAGGATAAAGATAAGAAAAAAAGAAGGAAACTAGGAATGAAGAACAGATGAAGGATAAAGATAAGAAATAAGACGGAAACTAGGAATGAAGAACAGATGAAGGATAAAGATAAGAAAAAAGAAGGAAACTAGGAATGAAGAACAGATGAAGGATAAAGATAAGAAATAAGACGGAAACTAGGAATGAAGAACAGATGAAGGATAAAGATAAGAAAAAAAGAAGGAAACTAGGAATGAAGAACAGATGAAGGATAAAGATAAGAAATAAGACGGAAACTAGGAATGAAGAACAGATGAAGGATAAAGATAAGAAAAAAAGAAGGAAACTAGGAATGAAGAACAGATGAAGGATAAAGATAAGAAAAAAAGAAGGAAACTAGGAATGAAGAACAGATGAAGGATAAAGATAAGAAAAAAAAGAAGGAAACTAGGAATGAAGAACAGATGAAGGATAAAGATAAGAAAAAAGAAGGAAACTAGGAATGAAGAACAGATGAAGGATAAAGATAAGAAAAAAAGAAGGAAACTAGGAATGAAGAACAGATGAAGGATAAAGATAAGAAAAAAAGAAGGAAACTAGGAATGAAGAACAGATGAAGGATAAAGATAAGAAAAAAAGAAGGAAACTAGGAATGAAAAAAAGAAGAAGGATAAAGATAAGAAAAAAGAAGGAAACTAGGAATGAAGAACAGATGAAGGATAAAGATAAGAAAAAAAGAAGGAAACTAGGAATGAAGAACAGATGAAGGATAAAGATAAGAAATAAGACGGAAACTAGGAATGAAGAACAGATGAAGGATAAAGATAAGAAAAAAAAGAAGGAAACTAGGAATGAAGAACAGATGAAGGATAAAGATAAGAAAAAAGAAGGAAACTAGGAATGAAGAACAGATGAAGGATAAAGATAAGAAAAAAAGAAGGAAACTAGGAATGAAGAACAGATGAAGGATAAAGATAAGAAAAAAAGAAGGAAACTAGGAATGAAGAACAGATGAAGGATAAAGATAAGAAAAAAGAAGGAAACTAGGAATGAAGAACAGATGAAGGATAAAGATAAGAAATAAGACGGAAACTAGGAATGAAGAACAGAAGAAGGATAAAGATAAGAAAAAAGAAGGAAACTAGGAATGAAGAACAGATGAAGGATAAAGATAAGAAAAAAGAAGGAAACTAGGAATGAAGAACAGATGAAGGATAAAGATAAGAAAAAAAAGAAGGAAACTAGGAATGAAGAACAGATGAAGGATAAAGATAAGAAAAAAAGAAGGAAACTAGGAATGAAGAACAGATGAAGGATAAAGATAAGAAAAAAGACGGAAACTAGGAATGAAGAACAGATGAAGGATAAAGATAAGAAAAAAAAGAAGGAAACTAGGAATGAAGAACAGATGAAGGATAAAGATAAGAAAAAAAGAAGGAAACTAGGAATGAAGAACAGATGAAGGAAAAAAAAAAAAAAAAAAGAAGGAAACTAGGAATGAAGAACAGATGAAGGATAAAGATAAGAAAAAAGAAGGAAACTAGGAATGAAGAACAGATGAAGGATAAAGATAAGAAAAAAAAGAAGGAAACTAGGAATGAAGAACAGATGAAGGATAAAGATAAGAAAAAAAGAAGGAAACTAGGAATGAAGAACAGATGAAGGATAAAGATAAGAAAAAAAAGAAGGAAACTAGGAATGAAGAACAGATGAAGGATAAAGATAAGAAAAAAGAAGGAAACTAGGAATGAAGAACAGATGAAGGATAAAGATAAGAAAAAAGAAGGAAACTAGGAATGAAGAACAGATGAAGGATAAAGATAAGAAAAAAAAGAAGGAAACTAGGAATGAAGAACAGATGAAGGATAAAGATAAGAAAAAAAAGAAGGAAACTAGGAATGAAGAACAGATGAAGGATAAAGATAAGAAAAAAAAAAGAAGGAAACTAGGAATGAAGAACAGATGAAGGATAAAGATAAGAAAAAAAAGAAGGAAACTAGGAATGAAGAACAGATGAAGGATAAAGATAAGAAAAAAGAAGGAAACTAGGAATGAAGAACAGATGAAGGATAAAGATAAGAAAAAAAAGAAGGAAACTAGGAATGAAGAACAGAAGAAGGATAAAGATAAGAAAAAAGAAGGAAACTAGGAATGAAGAACAGAAGAAGGATAAAGATAAGAAAAAAGAAGGAAACTAGGAATAAAGAACAGATGAAGGATAAAGATAAGAAAAAATAAGGAAACTAGGAATGAAGAACAGAAGAAGGATAAAGATAAGAAAAAAGAAGGAAACTAGGAATGAAGAACAGATGAAGGATAAAGATAAGAAAAAAGAAGGAAACTAGGAATGAAGAACAGATGAAGGATAAAGATAAGAAAAAAAGAAGGAAACTAGGAATGAAGAACAGATGAAGGATAAAGATAAGAAAAAAGAAGGAAACTAGGAATGAAGAACAGATGAAGGATAAAGATAAGAAAAAAAAAGAAGGAAACTAGGAATGAAGAACAGATGAAGGATAAAGATAAGAAAAAAGACGGAAACTAGGAATGAAGAACAGATGAAGGATAAAGATAAGAAAAAAAGAAGGAAACTAGGAATGAAGAACAGATGAAGGATAAAGATAAGAAAAAAAAAGAAGGAAACTAGGAATGAAGAACAGATGAAGGATAAAGATAAGAAAAAAAAGAAGGAAACTAGGAATGAAGAACAGATGAAGGATAAAGAGAAGAAAAAAAGAAGGAAACTAGGAATGAAGAACAGATGAAGGATAAAGATAAGAAAAAAAGAAGGAAACTAGGAATGAAGAACAGATGAAGGATAAAGATAAGAAAAAAGAAGGAAACTAGGAATGAAGAACAGATGAAGGATAAAGATAAGAAAAAAAAAGAAAACAAGGAATGAAGAAAAGAAGAAGGATAAAGATAAGAAAAAAAAAGAAGGAAACTAGGATGAAGGATAAGATGATAAAAATAAGAAAAAAGAAGGAAACTAGGAAAGAAGAACAGATGAAGGAAAAAGAAAAAAAAAAAGAAGGAAACTAGGAATGAAGAACAGATGAAGGATAAAGATAAGAAAAAAAAAGAAGGAAACTAGGAATGAAGAACAGATGAAGGATAAAGATAAGAAAAAAAAGAAGGAAACTAGGAATGAAGAACAGATGAAGGATAAAGATAAGAAAAAAAAAAGAAGGAAACTAGGAATGAAGAACAGATGAAGGATAAAGATAAGAAAAAAGAAGGAAACTAGGAATGAAGAACAGATGAAGGATAAAGATAAGAAAAAAGAAGGAAACTAGGAATGAAGAACAGATGAAGGATAAAGATAAGAAAAAAAAAGAAGGAAACTAGGAATGAAGAACAGATGAAGGATAAAGATAAGAAAAAAAAAAGAAGGAAACTAGGAATGAAGAACAGATGAAGGATAAAGATAAGAAAAAAAAGAAGGAAACTAGGAATGAAGAACAGAAATAGGATAAAGATAAGAAAAAAGAAGGAAACTAGGAATAAAGAACAGATGAAGGATAAAGATAAGAAAAAATAAGGAAACTAGGAATGAAGAACAGAAGAAGGATAAAGATAAGAAAAAAGAAGGAAACTAGGAATGAAGAACAGAAGAAGGATAAAGATAAGAAAAAAGAAGGAAACTAGGAATAAAGAACAGATGAAGGATAAAGATAAGAAAAAATAAGGAAACTAGGAATGAAGAACAGAAGAAGGATAAAGATAAGAAAAAAGAAGGAAACTAGGAATGAAGAACAGAAGAAGGATAAAGATAAGAAAAAAGAAGGACACATAAAAAGAATAAGAACAAAAGAAGAATAAAAAGGAGGAAGAAGAATAAGAAATAAGAAGAAAAAATAAGGAGAGGATAAAAGGAGAACGCTGAACACGAAGAAGAATATAAGGATGATGAAGAAGAAAGAAATAGATGAATTAGGTTATGTGAACGACAATCATCAAAAATATTAAGAAGCAGCCAATTTTCACTGGACATGTTTTGAAAGGGGGTAATCTAGAACACTTGGTGGTAACTGATAAAACGTATGGAACAAATGACAGTGGACTACAAATAAAGGACACACTAACAACATGATCCGGAAGAAAATCAACAAAAGAAGTTATAGACAGGAACAGGAACTAGAAGTTAAAAACAGACATGATCGCCGTAGCCAGTCAACATGGCACATGAATCAGATGTTGTTGTTGTATTGATCCAGCGGTGCTTAGGCTCTCGCCCTTCCGCCCAATGCCGTGTAGTGATATCTGCATGTTTTCACAAGTTGTTTTGTTTCTCTGTACAAGGTGTTCCACTTATCTGGGCTCGGAGGAAGGAGCATTTTCCTAACATCATCGAGTGCTGAGCGCTCAAAGAGGTGGTGGTTAACAGTTTCGTAGTGGTAGTTACATAGCGGGCACTCTGGAGAGTGTTGTGGGTGGATCCTGTTCAAGTGATTGTTGAGTGGTATATGTTGTGTTCTGAGACGAACAATGATGTTCTGATCCCTCCTTGTAAGATGTCCGATGTTATGAAATAAAAGAGATTAGCTCTAGCGGAGAGGACTTGATACGTATCACCAGAGTTGACCATCTTTGTGAATTCACACAGAAAATCGCACACGACTACGTGTCGTATCCAGCCAATGGTTGGCGTTTAAAAATATTACCAAAAAATAAAAACAACAAAACACAATTACAATTAACATACTTAAACAGTCATTATGATTTAGAGCAAGGGTCGGCAACCCAGGAGGCTTGGAATATACTTTAGTAACACAGAGCCTCTCAAAACCTACCATAAGTGTGTGTGTGTGTGTGTGTGCAATTTTAAACGACGGGGGAGAGGGGGAAGGAGGGGGAATAATGAACCTTACAAAGAAAAGATTACGTTCCTATCTCATGCAGTTCACGAATATATTTTAGTAGCCAGGTCAAGAGTTTTCATTTGTAATGTAGAATACTGTATATACCTTTGATCCTTAAAGTACATTTTAAATGCTGGCGGGAAAGTTCTAGTCCGGATATTTCCTAGCGTATAAAGTTGAGATGGGAATAATTTTAAAAATATTACTCGATTGATCGAATTTCTATAATCGAAGATTAATCGATCAATTTCGAACAATTTGAAAAAAAGTATTAAAACAATCTTTCTAAACATTTCTTTAAAAAATCATTAAGGACTTAATTTGTTTCATCAATTAATCGATTAAAACTATTCCGATTATTCGATAATTAATCGTTAATTAAAACTCCCAGCCCTAGTAGTCTTTTTTTTTCCCCGCAGTCGCCTAAAGATCTACCAGACCATTCCCTGGGATCTACCGTAGACCGAAATTGACCAGTTGCTGTCCCCTATTTAGGGGACTTCTAAGCAGAAAATCAATGAAAAACATAGACTGGTTTAAAAGAACTAGGAACAATATTAAATAAAATTAGACAAAGATATTAGGAACATATGAGCAATTCTTTCCGTCTTTTTTTTTTTTTCTTTTCTAATAAGTCAGTGAATATATTTGTCACACAATTGGCCGTTCGCTTTTTCTCATTTGTTCTCTCTCTGTAACTATCCATGTACGAGGTAGCTTCAAAAAGTTCACGGAATAGTCGACTCATGTTTGAATGAGTGATTATGTCATGGAGATTATAGTTTTATAAGTTGGTAGTGACCTTGAGGAAACGACATGGCTGATGTAACCTTCACATGTACCCTCGAACAGAAGTTACTGAAGTTTGTGTGGTGTGCACGTAGCATCGTCGGAATTGAAAATGTCCTTGATTAATCAACGTACAAATGTCAAATTTTGTGTTTTGCTTGAGAAGTCACCCTCAGAGACAATAACCTTGCTTAATAAAGCATATGGTGATACCGCAATGAAGAAATCGCAAGTTTTTGAGTGGCACAAGCGTTTCCGTGAAGGTCGTGTTAGAGTCGATGATGATCCACGTAGCAGACGACCGCCTACCTCGATAAACAATGAAAACATTGAGCGTGTTCCAAACGTTGTTCGTGTTGACAGAAGACTTAGTGTAGAGAAAATAGCCTCAGAAGTTGGAATATCAGTTGGACGTTGCCACAGTATTCTCCACAATGAACTGCACATGCACCGTGTTTGTCAACACATGGTTCCCAAAATGTTGTCTCCTGAAGAGAAAGAAACGAGATAGGCACTGGCGGGAGACCTAATCACTGTGCCTGTTCAAGATAGCAATTTTCTCAACAACAGGTGACGGGACATGGTGTTTTTGTACTATCCTCAGACAAAACGTCAGCCACCCTCATCTCCCCGGACACATAAATT
Source organism: Oreohelix idahoensis (assembly GCA_024509875.1). Lineage (NCBI taxonomy): Eukaryota > Metazoa > Mollusca > Gastropoda > Stylommatophora > Oreohelicidae > Oreohelix > Oreohelix idahoensis. Next base: position 51,594 of record JAMPIV010002413.1, read on the forward strand.
TCGTTTGGACAAGAGCAAAGGAAAAGTTATGTTGGAAGTTTTTTTTTTATTCCCAAGGTATTGTTTACCATGAATTCATTCCTGAAGGCCGAACAGTTAACAAGGAAATGTACGTTGATATCCCCCGTCGTCTAAGAGATGCAATCAGAAGGAAACGCCCAGACAAATGGAGAACAAACAGTTGGGTTCTGCTACATGACAATGCGCCAGCACCTCGATCCATACTGGTGAAGCAGTACCTCGCTACGCACAATGTGACTGCCCTGGTACATCCTCCATATTCTCCGGACTTGGCACCGCCTGATTTTTTCTTGTTCTCTCGCCTAAAATCGGCACTGAAATGGCAGAGATTCAAGGAGGCTGAGGACGTTATCGCCAATGCGGCAAAGTAGCTGAGAGAGGTATCAAAGAATGGGTTCCAGGAATGTTTCCAACAGCTGTATGGACGTTGGCAAAAGTGTGTAGTTGCCGAAGGGAATTATTTTGAAGGAAATGTAGTGTAAATAATTGTATTGTTATTTATTTCTATACGATACACAAATTCCGGGAACTTTTTGAAGCTACCTCGTATTTCTTCACGTTACCCACATAAACCTGTCCCATCGCCGTGCATTAGATTTGTTGACCTATTTTCATACTGCAATAGTGTTATTTCACGGCTAATTGACCATCCTTAAGGATTAATTGTAATCACTCAAGTTGTTAAACCAGGTTGGCTTCATACGGTCAACGGAAATTTTGGTGACTTTTTAAGTAATCCTTTCCCGTCAGACGCAAAAGCCCGTATGGGGCATTGCTCACTACAACCATGTTCAGACACTTGGGCGGATAATACAAAAGGAAGTACAGGTGATAATTGCTTAACTCACTTCCGATCAGAGATTGTCTGTGCAATTATTACAGAGAAACCCGTCTGGGTAGACAAAATAGCGATGGCACTATCTGCAGGTGATGTTACAAATCTTAATTTGAAAGGTTACTTAAGAAAACGGAAGAAGTTGGGGCATTTATAGGAAATTAGGTCATGTGTTTAAATTTTAAAATACGCGGAGGAAATAAATTGTTAAGATAAACCCCATCATAACACTAATGGTTGAATACAATTGGCTGGGCAATTCTAGATATTATAAACAACACTTATGATTGGAGCCTGGTCAGTTTGTCACAACCACGTGCGTGGGACGAAAGTTGAAATATAATCTGACACTTTCGCCGGTTTAGAGCACTGTAAAATTCACCTCGTCAAGAAGACAACCAGCTAGCCAGAGTAAGGAATAGTATCAGAATTCCATTTATCGGACCGGGCATTATTTGAGCATCTTGTTGACATATATCCCAGGAAAACTCTACCTGCATTAACATGGAAAGCTGGAATCCTAGGAATCTGAAACACGAAGTCAGAGTGAGAGTCTAGTGTAAAGTAATATCCCAGACCGCATGTAAGAGGCATTTTAAACAAGTTGCCTTAACTGTGCACTGAGCTAGGAGTCAGTATTCCTAAAGAGATTTTAGGGTGAGTTGTATACTTTAAAATTCTATATTTTGCATTTATTAACATGTGAAAATTGCTAATGGTGTCCAAGTCATCTGAGGCTGGCAACCTCACTCAGTATATAGAATAATGGTTTCATGAACCATCACTACAAGAGATGGTGACTGTTTCATGCAGGTTTCTCATAGAGAACCAAAAGCAGAGGTAGTCCCAAGATCCATATGGAGCAGGGAGTGGATGATGATAGAACTGATGTACATACTTATTATATTATTCACTTTTTCATCCAGTGTAAATGTAAAATATTCAATATAAATGTAATGAAAGTGTTTTCGCACACTTGGATTAATATTAATGCCCAGAGAGGGTGACGTTCTGAGGAGATGGGATGGTGGAATGAAAAATTGGGGGGGGGGGGACATGATTGTGTGTCAGGAAAACCAATACTCAGGAGGGTATTTTGTTCTTTTCTTTCATAATACTAATCGGTGGTACCAGTTGAGGGTACTATCTCTGGAATAAAGTGTGTGGTATAAGTGGCCTGCTGTCAACGCTAGACACCACCATCAGACGGGTCTTGAAGACGCTGGACCAGCTTCGGGATTACTCTCTGATATTTGTTGGAACGTGTCACAACCTCCAGACTTGATCAACGATGAGAGTGCACCAGACCATAACCTGAAAAGAACCAACCATCGGCTGGAGCAGAAACCAACAAATTTACTGGCAGCTAAGTATAAACTTAAAAACTGCCAAGTGAACTTTCAGAAAATCCCCTCAATATCTATGACATCCCACTGTGATGATACAATTAAAAAAGAGAGAATTATTCATTTTACACCGTTAAACATAATTGATTATTAAATTTGTTATTTGCATATATTTACATTTATAGTTGATTTAATCCTTTTGAGAGTACTGCACCCGTATGTCTCAGTCGCCTTAAATACACTTAAAACAGAGCTACTAAATTAAGATGTCACTGAATTAAATCAGTTGGGGGCTTGAACGAGCTAAATCATACCATATTGTGGTGATTTACATTGATACATCGATCAAATAGTAATAATACCATTTGTTTATAACGATAAAATAATGTAGAAATAAAAATAGTGGAGTTGTGACGCTTCTTCTTCGCCCACGCCACCATCGTGTTGATTTTAGCAGACAGTATTGTAGAGTAAATAGTACTATCGTTTCTAATGTCCTTGAAAAAACTATTTATAACATTTTGAGACGAAAGGCTTATTCGTCTAGAAGAAGTGAGAGAGGAGCGACAGAAAAATGATACACTGTCACGCGTTGGTTTGAAACACAAATTGGCAGCGAACGCGTCGGGTAGTGATACCGTAGGGTAAAATTAAATAGAACATGTTTGAAACAAATCAAGACGTAACCCTTTTCCGCATAACATGTTTGAAGCAAAAATCTATGTAAGGCCAATATTTGTTCGTTCTATAGTCACACAGTGGAAATGTATACACACACAGACAGAGCATTGCCTGCCAAGTAGTACATTTTATGACGTAACGGACTAGTGGTTTCAGTTTGAACAACGAGAGAGAGGGGAAAAGATGGAGTATTTATAGAAAAGTAGAAATTGGCAACTAATATGGAAAATATATGGAAATCATAATTACAGGGACCACGGCCATAAAATTTAGTTAGTTTAATAGCATATCTTCTCCTGAGCAATAATATGTTTTAATATACAAAATCCTCCATGTAATAATCAAGATATTGACATAATACTAGATGTTCACGAACGGACTGACGAACAGACCCTCATGTTTGCATTCACTATTCATAACATTTTGGGAACGCGGTTTTGAAAAAGAGGCATGAGAAGGGAAAGTGAAATTTGATTGGTTAGTAATAGGAGGATAGGAGGGATATTATTGGGTGGTCCAAACTAAGTATATTTGTAGAGTGATATCCAAGACAGAATTACTAACAGACTGTGAAACACGCAGTTTGTTTGGAGTTTGGTTTAAAAAAAATTTCAATTCGAAACGGGGGAACGCTGGATTTCATTGGCCAGCCTCTTTTATAATATCCCAAGCTTCCAAGGCATGTCGCCATTTGTATAGAATCATTTTCAGACTCAGGACGTTGAGAATAGAAGTGTGACTTTGCTGTTAAAACTAAAACTAATAAAATAAAAAATAGTCACAGTCTAGCCAGCGGCAGAACTGAATGTGTGCCAGTCATCGTACCTGTGGTTTTATTTAACTGAATTGTGGTAAGAGGAATTGAATTATTATTCTGTATTATTTGAAAAGGCAAACGTTTGATACTGCCAATTGGGAAAGTGTATGACATGCCTAAAGAGACAGTTTTGGTATTCTCGTTTGATTTATGTTTGAATATTGCATTGTTGTAATTGACAATTATTGTAAGACCAAGATAGAATAGCAAGCCTCAGTGTTCGAGGAACACTTATTAACATGCCTAGAGCGTTTATATATATAGAAATAGAAGAAAAATCATATAGAAGGAGATGTACATACTCCTATTAGATTGTGTTGAAGAGAACTATGGAAAAATGACAGTGGCGTATCTGCCATATGAACCTGAGGTGTGGTCATAGTAGGATGTGAGTTCATATAATTTAGGGGCTGGTGCACTTTGTTTGCACACGAGGCTGACCCCAAAATCATACCATGTAGAGAGTAAGTGAAATATACACCAGATATGAAAAGGCCAGGGTGTCTTTTATGTTGCAGGGTTTTATTTCCTGTTAGCAGCCGGTGACAGGAAACCTGAAGTACTATAAGAAGACAGTAACGTCTCCAGTACAGCGTATTCTGTATATTATTATCAAGTGAATCTCTGAGAGCAGCAGTTCGTTGCAGAGACATACCATCGAGTTGAATCTTCACGTGGGAAATTAAAGGTGATGTGCCACAGTCTGGGCACTCTGACAATTTATCGGGAGTAAAATTGATTCCCTACAAATAAACCATAACTCTCAGGGGGAATGATGACAACCACAGCTCCTCCAATAACTGACTCACGTCAATACTTAGTAAATAATAGTCTATGAAAACACCTGAAGGAACATTTTAATATTAATATTATTATTGTTGGACACAGAGTCCTTGTTTTTAGTTCACTCTTAGTGTAACATATATTTTCTTCAGTTTTAAAGACCTGTCCAAAGAAAGAGAAGGACAGGCACAATAAAATTGTACAAAAAATATTCTAAATTCAAACTTAAACCACAGACTTATTAAGTTCCTTATAGTGAGTTATATTGTGTTGTTTTGATGTACCATCATTTCATTGCATACCCTAAACACTAGCCACATCAAACACCACACATTAGAAATAACATACATCACCGTGTGAGATCTAGAGAGGTAGCGTTAGGTCCCTTGAGAATTCATCAACATCATCTATTAGACTCAAGGTCTTACATAGCTTGACCTCACACGGTTGACACACAATCGTGACGTAGAGGTTACAACCCGCTGACTGAGAGGGGACTCTACATATCGTGAGGGATGACTTGTTTATATGGTTGGGGAGGGGGGGGGGGGGGGGGGAGGGGGGATTTCCAGGGTTAGTAGGGTAAATAATGAAGGGCCCCGTGTAGTTCACGGGGGTCTCTGATTTAACCCATTGGATGCAATCGGGCCCCACATTCTGGTTGATATCTCCAATTTTAAACAGAATGATATGACTTAGACAAATAAAGTTCTATGTAAAAATGTTATGACTTAGACAAATAAAGTTCTATGTAAAAATGTTATGACTTAAACAAATAAAGTTCTATGTAAAAATGATATGACTTAGACAAATAAAGTCCTATGTAAAAATGATACCACTTAGACAAATAAAGTTCTATGTAAAAATGATATGACTTAGACAAATAAAGTTCTATGTAAAAATGATATGACTTAGACAAATAAAGTTCTATGTAAAAATGTTATGACTTAGACAAATAAAGTTCTATGTAAAAATGTTATGACTTAGACAAATAAAGTTCTATGTAAAAATGTTATGACTTAGACAAATAAAGTTCTATGTAAAAATGTTATGACTTAGACAAAAAAAAGTTCTATGTAAAAATGTTATGACAGACAAATAAAGTTCTATGTAAAAATGATATGACTTAGACAAATAAAGTTCTATGTAAAAATGCACATCTTGTTTTAAATTTCCTTCTGGAAAAAGAATTGTTTGACGACTAAGTAAACTTTACTGGTATTCAGAAATGTCACAAGCGAGACTTAGTTCGCGTGGTTACTGAGCAATACCAGAGGATGGTCGCATCAATGAATAAGAAAAATACAGACCAGAGTTAGTTTCGTACCTGTTCAATACGAACCGCAATATAGTAACTCGTAAGTTCCACCCTAATTACAGTACTTCAACTTTTGGTAGATTACAATGTGTAGACTGATGCAGTTTCAGTTTATTCATATCACATAGCTTTGAATTAAAAATATTTCAGTAAAGACAAGCGTTGCTGCTGAGACATTTTAATTGTTACCCTTACATGTAAGGTTATAACACAGTCATTGCAGTGTTAAATGGTATTGTCATCATCATCACACTTACAGGTAAGGTTATAACACAGTCATTACAGTGTTAAATGGTATTGCCATCATCATCACACTTACATGTAAGGTTATAACACAGTCATTGCAGTGTTAAATGGTATTGTCATCATCATCACACTTACAGGTAAGGTTAAAACACAGTCATTACAGTGTTAAATGGTATTGTCATCATCATCACACTTACAGGTAAGGTTATAACACAGTCATTGCACTGTTAAACGGTACTGTCATCATCATCTTCAGCTCCCAAAGAAGCATAGACCTTATATTTTTAATTGAGTTTAATGACATATACTCCTGATACCTTAAGTCCAGGGGCCACAACAAAATGGTCCAACTCGATCCCCGCATCGGCTAAGGCTGGTCCTGTCTCTGTGGAGACGAAAATAGAATAGGACTTCTGCTACCTCTGGCATGTCGTAACAGGCGACTAATATGATGTGGGCTGGCAACTTCATCATGTAAAACAAAGTGGTGTTAAAACTACAGCTGCAGGAGCACATGAAGGCCAGATGTAAGGATACAAGCTGCAGGAGCGCATGAAGGCCAGATGTAAGGATACAAGCTGCAGGAGCGCATGAAGGCCAGATGTAAGGATACAAGCTGCAGGAGCGCATGAAGGCCAGATGTAAGGATACAAGCTGCAGGAGCGCATGAAGGCCAGATGTAAGGATACAAGCTGCAGGAGCGCATGAAGGCCAGATGTAAGGATACAAGCTGCAGGAGCGCATGAATGCCAGATGTAAGGATACAAGCTGCAGGAGCGCATGAAGGCCAGATGTAAGGATACAAGCTGCAGGAGCGCATGAAGGCCAGATGTAAGGATACAAGCTGCAGGAGCGCATGAAGGCCAGATGTAAGGATACAAGCTGCAGGAGCGCATGAAGGCCAGATGTAAGGATACAAGCTGCAGGAGCGCATGAAGGCCAGATGTAAGGATACAAGCTGCAGGAGCGCATGAAGGCCAGATGTAAGGATACAAGCTGCAGGAGCGCATGAAGGCCAGATGTAAGGATACAAGCTGCAGGAGCGCATGAAGGCCAGATGTAAGGATACAAGCTGCAGGAGCGCATGAAGGCCAGATGTAAGGATACAAGCTGCAGGAGCGCATGAAGGCCAGATGTAAGGATACAAGCTGCAGGAGCGCATGAAGGCCAGATGTAAGGATACAAGCTGCAGGAGCGCATGAAGGCCAGATGTAAGGATACAAGCTGCAGGAGCGCATGAAGGCCAGATGTAAGGATACAAGCTGCAGGAGCGCATGAAGGCCAGATGTAAGGATACAAGCTGCAGGAGCGCATGAAGGCCAGATGTAAGGATACAAGCTGCAGGAGCACATGAAGGCCAGATGTAAGGATACAAGCTGCAGGAGCGCATGAAGGCCAGATGTAAGGATACAAGCTGCAGGAGCATATGAATGCCAGATGTAAGGATACAAGCTGCAGGAGCGCATGAATGCCAGATGTAAGGATACAAGCTGCAGGAGCACATGAATGCCAGATGTAAGGATACAAGCTACTTTGGTAGTTTTATGCTCAGTAAGAAGCTAAAAAGGAAACGAATAAGAAAGAATGAAAAGATGGAGGTAGCTGTAAACTGATAGTTAACATATAATTGAACGTCATTATTGTAGCGCTTGTCTTTCCTGTCGCCCTGACGTATTAAAGGTTTTCCCTGCTCATCATCTACACAACATGAACTACTTCCTTTCTTAAAGTGGTGCCTAGTTGGCAGGGAGGATAGTGTGATTCGATTCCGTAGCTAGGCGGTGGTGTCATTCGGAAGGTCCTGAGTTCGATTCTCCGGTAAGCCACTCACTTCTGTTGTTTTTTTGTTGCCTAGTTTTCTACTTCTACTTTTGTGTGTGTGTAATATTTAGTTATTTCCTTCTAATACAAGTTACAAGCTCTGCCTTCTTTCTGGTTTCATCTTTTTATTTGTCCATTGTAATCTGAACATTCTTCTGTAAAAGCACATCTCTGTGGCCTCCGTCAAGCTTCTTACTTCTTCAACGACTGTTCATGATTCGCTTCCATGTGATTGGGTTGGCTGTGTGAAACACTTAAGAACTCTCTTTCCATCTTTCACTGACAAAAATTCCAATTTTTCCATAGAACGCTTATCATATGATGTTAGGAGGTCTTTCTATGTCGTCTTGGTCATTTTAATGGTCTCCAGTTCTCATCTCCATGGTTGTTCTGTCCACTTCTGCGTCTCTTACCGTGGGGATTCGAAAACAACAAGTTATTTTGTTCCACTGGCAGCACAATAAAGAAAGGTTAGAGTTTTGTAAGATGAGATGTCGGGGAATAAGTTGTTGGTAGATGAGATGTCGGGGAATAAGTTGGTAGTCAAAGGGAGAGAATAAGAAGGTGGACAGACAAATTAAAGGTTTATGAACTATGAAACTATTACCAAGCAACCAGTCAAAAATGGCGGGAGAGAACTATGATATACTTCATGTCCTGAGGACGGCACCGTGTGACAGCAAATAGTTAGAGGTGTTGTCGTCTGATTTTTCGGCGTTAAGGTTTAAAGGGTGACAGAACAGGTATTCAGCATTCACGGTGTCACAGCTATCAGTACTGAAATCATCTTTGAATGTGTCATGGTTTGGAAGGAATGATCGACTGGACGAACGATATTTATCTTCTTACCTAATATGCCACTTGAGCACGACAAGATGCAGAGTTTTCTGGCGTTTCCGTGGCTTCATGCCATCGACACCAACATGCTATTCTGTCTGGCGCCTCGCTAGCTCGCTGTGGTGCACCACATCGCCTCATTTGATCTGCAGCTTCAGCTAGCCTTAATGCAGGATCTTCCGGCACTTTGGTGGCTCGCTGCAGTTGACGCCAGTATCTTCTACTTACGTGTCGATTATGTAGTATAGTGGAAATGGAAAAATGTGATGGGATTCCTCCTAATTTAATCAAATGCTGTAAGAGCACGCTATTACATTTCCTGCATAGGATGCTGTGCCAGTGCTGGGAAGAGACAACTATTCCTCAAGACATGCGAGATGCCAAGATTGTAACACTGTATAAAAATAAAGGAGACAGAAGTGATTGCAATAACTACAGAGGCATCTCTCTTCTTAGTATTGTTGGTAAGATTTTTGCCAAAAGTCATCTTAATGCGACTACACAAGTTAGCTGAGCGCATATATCCAGAGTCATTGTGTGGAGTCCGAACTGGTAGATCAACAACAGACATGATCTTTTCTCCCCGCCAGCTTCAGGAAAAATCAAGAGAGCAGAAAAGGCCTTTATATATCGCCTTTATAGACCTCACAAAAGCATTTGACCTGGTTAGTAGGGATGGACTCTTCAAAATCCTCCTGAAAATAGGCTGCCCTTCTAAAATGCTGGAAATGATAAAGTCATTCCATGACGACATGAAGGGAACAGTCCAATATGCTGGAAGCACGTCACAGCCCTTTGACATACGAAGTGACGTTAAACAAGTCTGTGTTCTGGCTCCGACCCGCTTCGCGATCTTCTTTGCCTTACTCTTGAAACATGCATTCAGAGATACAACTGAAGAAATATGCCTTCACACTAGGTCAGATGGCCGTCTGTTTAATCTTTCAAGGCTGAAGGCAAAATCAAAAATCAGAAGGTTCACAATAAGAGACTTGTTGTTCGCTGATGATGCTGCAGTCGTCACTCAAAGCCAACAGGAGCTTCAGAGCTTGATGAATCGCTTCACTAAAGCATGCAAGGACTTTGGCCTCACAATAAGTCTAAAGAAAACGAATGTGCTGAGTCAGGATGTGGGTGCTGCACCAGTTATCACTATCGATAACTATGAATTGGCAGTAGTGCACCACTTCACATACCATCAATGACAAACTCTCACTGGATACAGAAATTGACAACCGCATTGGTAAAGCTGCAGCTACCTTTTCCCGCCTCACATCGCGTGTTTGGGGAAACTCCAAACAACGAAGGCTAAAGCTGCGGTATATAACGCCTGCGTCACCAGCACACTCCTATATGGCAGCGAGACCTGGACGACCTATGCTTAGCAAGAAAGAAGGCTCAATGCCTTCCATTTACGGTGTTTACGCCGCATCCTCGGCATCTCGTGGAAAGATAAAGTAACAAATGTTGAGGTGTTGTCACGTGCTGGCCTTCAAAGTATGTATACACTGCTTAGACAGCGCAGACTTCGCTGGCTTGGCCATGTTCGCCGCATGGAAGATAGTCGCATCCCAAAAGATATCTTCTACGGACAATTAGCAGATGGCAGGAGAACAGTTGGGCGACCACAGCTGAGGTTCAAAGATGTGTGCAAGAGAGATATGAGGGCACTGGACATGGATCCAGCAACATGGGAGGATGAAGCTGCCGATCGCACTAAGTGGCGATGCTATTTACGTCGCCACCTCAGATTGGGCGAAAAGAGGCTCACACAACAAGCAGAGGAGGGGAGAAAACGTCGAAAGGAGCACCAGGAAAATAAGCAGCTGAGGGCTGTCACCTCAGGGGCGCATTCCCATAGTCAGTTATGACTGAAGGGGCTGTTATTATTATAATTTTTATTGGATAACGTTTAGTGGGAACTGTGTTCTTTCTTTACTGTCTATACTGTAACCTAGTGCTAACCTTTAACCTTTGGGGTCATTAACTTGTTGGGTTCTTTTCTTCTCAATGAGGGGAGGGCATAGGTATTTTTTTTTTTTTTTTATATATGTAATTCTGATGTATTTGATCTTTCTCTTTTAGATATTCGATGTTGTAAAGTTTAATGATAATAAACAACAAAAGAACTAAACTTTGTGTGTTGGTCAAACCCATCTACAAGTTAACCATAGTTTTTCAAGTTTGTGTGTCTTGTTGTCACATAGCTGTGTGTGTGAGTGTTTATTGTAACTTATATTTCTCAATATATGGGAGGGGCAAGATTGTCTTATACTAAATTATAGTCGTATAGATAGGCTGGACTAGAGAAACTATTCAGTCCAGAGACAGATCTTCACTCGTGAAACTCTATTTCTTACACTGTTACTTCTCACGTACTATCGCCATCTCCTATATTCAGGCGGGACCTTACATAACTTTAAGACCTATCTTAGCACGACAGCTTTCAACCACTGAATTAAAATATTAAACCAACATCTTCAGATTGAAAGCAGACCACTCTATACTAAATGGGCACAGAAAAAGAATGTGTACACAAATTATAGCAAAATGTAGACACTGCCCAAATCCGTTGGAGACAGTAGAACACCATCTGCTACAGTGCCTACACTCCAGGGAAAGAGACAACTCCTCCTACCACACAACCCATCCATAGACAATACCATTTATGGCAGCCCAGAACAGCTTATACGAACTGCGCAGTACCACATAATGGCATCATGGTCACCAAGAGCTGACGCTCAATGACAGTGGATCAAAGTCAGGTTAAGTCAAGTTAAGTCAAGTCATTACGAGCAGATCAGTGAAATCTAAATAGAACAGAGACTGTTGACCTCTAATAAGGATGATTCTAATGGGTGATCAAAATAAGTCCCAGTCAAGGCATATTGCAGTTCGCACCGTTTCCGTATATTCTCAAAAGGTGATGCTACTGTCCGTATCAGAATTATCAACTTTCTTAACCAAACAATTATCATTGTTAATAATCGAGAATGTTCAATGTGCTGAAATATAATCACGTGTTTCTGGAACTAGAACCCTATAGAGGACAGGTAAGTACAGATAATAGCCAAAATGATGACAAATTGGAAGTGGTCAATAAATTGAAAGAAATAAAGTTTCTCGCACAGGTCAAACCTTGGTCTATCAAATCTGTAACGCATGCTTCCAGTCAAAATAAGACGACCAAGAAGAAAAAGAAGAAGAAGAAAATGAAGAAGAAAAAGACAAAGAAGGAGGGAAAAAAGAGTAAGGATCATTAGAAGGGGAGGTAAAACATTGGGGAAAAAAATCTTCTCACCAAAGAACCTCAGAGTCTCGAATTGCTAGAAGTTCTACACAAAACCCGCCAATAAAATGTAAAAATTCTCGAAAAAACTTGTAATCCCTTGCTCCTGGCAATCGATTCCCTACAGCCCAGTATCGCTCGCTGTACGCTATATTCGCCCACCATCCAGCTAGCGGTATAGATTTTTCAGCTTGTTGGATGTGACGTCTACATCAGTTGGCAATGAAATCTTCGACCACATTATAAATAAACCACACTCATTTTTTCCCTTTTCTGTCGTTTCTTAACACTCTCCTTTCTCTTTCTATCTTTTATGCATTGCACAAGTCAAACGACAAAGATATCTTTGAGAGAATCTCCCATCTTTTGTTCTTTTTTTTTTTTTTTTTGTTATTCCCGATTTATTCTGTTATACATTGTCCGCGGTTTTTTCTGTCCGTTTCCATTTAAATTGCTTCGTATTGATTGAGAACTTTATTCTGTGTGTTTGTCTATAACTTAAGATCCGTGATCAGTGGCGTTTAAGATTGACGGGCTCTTTGGGGGAGGTATGAAGGTGCCTACTCGGGTACTCAGTCTTGCAAGCCCACCCCAGCCCCCATAAGCCATTTTGTTATAATGTTTTAAGTGTTGCTAGTCACGTTGTTTATAAAAGGTGAATTAAAAACATTAAAACACTTAAAACACTTAAATACATAAAACAAGTATCTAAGTCTCCCTCCTCAAAATACTCCATTGTATGTCCTGGGGGTGCAAATCAGGGGAAGGGGGTGAGAGAATGAAAAGCATGTGTTACGACCACAGAGTCCAGGTTTCACATTAACTCTAAGCCTAAAACATGAACTTCATTCTGGTATTTGTCCGTAACTTAAGATCTTGGACATTTTCTCAGTTTCTATAAATCAAAGCAAGGAATTGACCCGAGCCTATGTCGACCTCTGATACAGCAGTGTCACCCTTCCGACAAGTTAATATCAGGTCGTCTAGGCCTGGAGATGCTGATTACGTCAACGTGCGTGGTAAAGGATGCTATAGGGTGCACGTAGTTCACTGCCTGTAGACAATGCTGACGTGAATTGTGATCAATAGTGCTAGACCAATGGGAACATCACACTACGAGCTGTGCCTTTTCCAGTCCGAAGGAGAGGGGAATCTCACAGACAACCCATCTCATTGTTTCGTTTATTACGGAAATTTTTTGACACGAAACTCAAATAACGCTTGTTATTCAAACGAGCGTCTGCTCATATGATGCCTGCTGAAAATAGCCTCAACACAAATTGTCCAGAATAAACGGAACAAATTTATAGACAGGGGTATTTCTTAATAGCTATTCTCTTGTTGTCTTGGAACGTATGGACTCTTGAGTAGAGACGTGTTGGAGTCAAGAAATAATCTGCTTTTGTCATTGGATTCGGAAGAGGATTGGAATAGCTCTACAATACCGCGTTTGAAATATAATGAGCACATCTTTTATAATAATAATAATAATAATAGCCCCTTCAGATATAACTGACTATGGGAATGCGCCCCTGAGGTGACAGCCCTTCAGATATAACTGACTACGGGAATGCGCCCCTGAGGTGACAGCCCTTCAGATATAACTGACTATGGGAATGCGCCCCTGAGGTGACAGCCCTTCAGATATAACTGACTATGGGAATACGCCCCTGAGGTAACAGCCCTTCAGATATAACTGGCTATGGGAATGCGCCCCTGAGGTGACAGCCCTTCAGATATAACTGACTATGGGAATGCGCCCCTGAGGTGACAGCCCTTCAGATATAACTGACTATGGGAATGCGCCCCTGAGGTGACAGCCCTCAGTTGCTATTTTCCTGGTGTTCCTTTGGAAGTCTTCTTTTCTCCTCCGCCTGCCATGAGAGCTTCTTTTCGCCTAATCTGAGGTGGCGCCGTATAGAGCATCGCCATTTGGTGCGGTCATCAGCTTCATCCTCACAAGTTGCTGGATTTACGTCTAATGCGCTCATGTCTCTCTTGCACACCTCTTTGAACCTCAGCTGCGGTTGTCACACTGTTCTTTTGCCGTCTGCCAGTTGTCCGTAGAAGATCTCTTTCGGGGTGCAACCTTCTTCCATGCGGCGGACGTGGCCAAGCCAGCGTAGTCTGCGCTGTCTAAGCAGTATATACATGCTTTGAAGGCCAGCAAGTGACAACACCTCGACATTTGTCACTTTATCCTTCCGCGAAATACGAAGGATGTGGCGCAGACGCCGTAGACGATAATGGTACTTATATATATATATATATATATATATATATATATATATATATATATATATATATATATATATATATATATATATATATATATATATATATATATATATATATACACACACATACATATACACATACATATACACATACATATACACATACATACATACATTTCAGAATCTTTATTCTCCATAAAATACATTGACATGTACTGACATGACATAATAAAATACAACATTCCATATAGGAGAATCATTAAAATTTACGTAAAGAGTTGAAGACGCCTTAAGTAGTTCTGTGAGGTTGTTTTTACATCGAACATTTTTGTTATACATATGTAGATCAATATGGGTGTTTTTTACATGGTGGTTTTATCAGAATCTTTGTTTGCCATACAATACATTGACAGGTAGTGGAGTGAGATCCTAATTATAGCATCAAATATAATAGTGTGACGTATAATGGAAATGAAGCCTTCTGTATCCGACAGCCTTTTGTGTCCTCAGCATAGTTTTTAAGATTCGCTAACTAAGTCACGCATTTCTCTGCCTGTCTGACTCACCTTTTAATCCACGCCTCTTTTTACTTGACCATATCAAAGAGCTTGTTTACCAACTTTCGCAACCTGTCATTCATAGCAGGGAACGAACCACGTTCGTTTACGCAGGTTTCTCACGCTAGCTGATCTGTCAATATTACGATCACTGGCAGATCGCACGTGGGAAACACGTGGAAGTGTAACGGCCTTTGAAGATTCCATAAAGTAGTTCCAGGTTCCCTATGGAGCAGGGGGGAAAGATGAAAGAAATGATGTACATTCTAAGTATAATTCTTACATTTTCAAAGCAGTGTAAATGTCCTTATAAACATAGTCACTTTAAAATTAATGTAAGTTTGCAAGCTTAAACCAGTGTAAATGTCTATGTGAAAATATTCATTTTAAAGTAATGGAAATTTCAAACTTTTCAATCAGTGGAGATGTATATGTAAACATACTTTATCTGTATTATTAACTTTTTAATTTAAAAATAAAGTAATTATGAAAGCTATTCTATTTAAATGTAAAGAAAGTTTTATCCGGAGGGATTAAATTTAATTCTCATCGAGGGTAAAGTCTAAGTAATTGGGATGGTGGTATGGGAAGATAGGAACCCAAAACTATGGGGGGGGGGGGACGGACCCCATACTCAGAAGAGAGTTTCGTTCTATTCTTTACCATAGTTATTGGTGGTACCAGCTGAAAGTACTATCTCTGGAACAAGAAGGGAACCCTGGCCTAAACTTTAAGACGAAAGACGCACGTGGTAGACTCTCCTTGACGTTTCTGGGAAACGAGCTACCCCCCGACAACCTTGATCAGAGACGAGCGCGAGCAGAGTGAAAAGAATCAACCCATTAGTAGGAGCAGAATCATCATTGGCAACTAAGTTCAAATCTATGCTGCCACTTGAACTTCTTGTAATATCTCACTGTTACGGTGGGATAAATTAGAGGATCATGCATGTATACGCGAATGATAGCAGGTGTTCATTCAGGACATTATGGTCAGTACACATAACAAAGCCGGTAGGTGAACAGGTCCACGGGAAAACATGGTTGACATTTAATAAACAAAGTCACTTCACAATAGTATCTATCAAACATCAAAAGTACATTGCAATGGATAAGCGTAGTAGATTATCCCTGGTCCGTCAATAAGGTTCAAACGTTAGGCATCTTCTTTAAGTGGCAATAATATGATAATAATACACTCCTCTCATCTCCACTCAATCCTGGCCGTTGTAGTAAAGGTTTGGGCAATCCACGAGAACCAAAGTAATGCGGCAGAAGAAATCAGGCCAAACAAAATATTAATTGCCTCATTATCTCAAAGTTACTTGTAGTAATTTATGGTATGAACTTCTAGATAAGTTTTATGAACCATCTTACACATAACGTGGCGGCCTCCGAAAAATCAACAATGCCACAATACATATTTATAAATCACTCTCCATTATCCCGGAGCTCGAAAAATTACATCTCTCTCTCGGACGCAAACACAAAGACGGAAGACCAATTAATTAACACACTGAACGCCACGACATGTGACAGAAAACGTCACTAGTTGACCGTCGCTCAACACGGGTGAACGCCTCGCTCACCACGGGTGGACGCTTCGTGCAAACCGTAGTTTGTCTACAGGCGAACACAGTTCCTCACATAAAAATGGAAATGTGCTAGCGTGTAGTAACATGCCACACTATTTTATCTGCATCCCAAATCTATCCTTAACACTCACATTCCCTAAAGACTGTGAGGATAACTTTTCTTGATCCATAACTATTCAAATTATTTTCCAACTGTTAAAACCTAAAGTGATTATTAAATTTTGTTATTTGTAATGTTACAAATTTAACTTCGATTTAATCCTTTTAAATTTACTGCATGTTTGTCTCAGTCAAATTACTACACACACTCTAAACAGAGCTATACTAAAATAATAGAATTCCACTGAGTAAATCAGGGGTGGGGGGGCTTAAACGAGCTGAACTTAAATCCTTCACAAAAGCGTCGGCAGAATTACAGAGTTAACATACTCAGCCAAAGCAGTATTGTTCTCGCTTATTCTGAATATCTTGTGAAGACTCCCTTTGTGTGTCATCACCCTTCTATCTATATCTCTGCCAAGAAGAGTAATCTTGTGCGAAGGTAAACACATTTGAAGCCCATTGTAAAGACGTTATTTGTCACTACACCTGTAGTACACCACTGTAAAGTATCAGTCTGTCTGCTCTGTAAGGAAGAGTGGTGTGTTGTTGAGATCAGGCATGCTCCAGTCTACCCAGCTGTAAATGGGTAACTCACCCTAGTCCTGAGTTAGGGAAGGCAAAGGCTCCAGGGGAAGCAGGCCCTAAACTTGGTCACTTCAGCCGACGCAGGATGGTGTATGTATGAAGTAGTAGTGTAGAGTGTGATTACCGCGAATGGTGTACTGTTCGTGTGCTGACCAATATAATCACTCATACACATGTGTCTACAAGGCACCAATGCAGACTGCTGGAATCTTAGTTTACTCAATTTATTCAGACGTACACACTGGGACATACGAGTACATCAGGCTTTGTTGACATAACAATTTGTAGGTATACATAGCCGATCTGAAGTCATGACACATGCAGAAATAATGGGTAGTACATCAAAGTTCAATGTCATGATACATCATCTTATGAAACCACGAAAAGGGGGTTTCTAGCAGGATTGAGATCTCTCTGTCACTGTCCGATAATAAGATAAATAATCTGTTCTCTTGGCAGTGATCAAAACAGACGATGACCGAAATCCAACATGGCTACCTTCCTGAGTTGTCGTTCACTCATTCATAGGAAGAATATCAGCCAAAGTTAATTTACAATGGATATATAAAGGATTTCATAAATGGTTCCATGCAGCACTACGGTGATCAGGTTAGTTCACGTAGCCATAACCGCTGCAGGAAAATCTGTCATCTTCGTCGATACAAAACACGACACTAGCATATCGAAGCACCCAAAAGTCAAGCTAGGCCTAACCGACGAGAGATCATCAAAAATACGAGCTGGGTTTACCTGGAGTCCGAATCATCTATATACTGACATAAGGAGAGTCTCTAACACAAACTATCGTAGAGACACTATCTCCTCCAGAAGAAAAAACCACTTCGTAAGACATTTTTTCTTGACGAAGGGACCAGCTCTTGAAAAACGTACCCCGCCATTCTTAGCAGTACATCGGAACTCATCACGACTTGTTAAGACAACTCATACTTCCGCTAACAAGAATCTAGTCCCTCATACCCATCCAAAATATACAATATAGGACTGATTCTACTTGTACTAATAATATGTAATACATATGAATTCAGGCCATAAACACAATAAGCAAATTAATATATTTTCTGGCCCTAAAATTAAGTACAAACGCAAGCGTACTATTCTTGCGCTGGATCGATATCCAGACCGATTACTCCTATAATCAAAAGTGTGAATCAAACATGGATTATCTCGCTTTTACAATAAACAGCATTTTCATACACAGATGGATGCATGTCTATATTTTTCCCATATTAAATAACCATATCGATTTTTTGTAATATGTGCGTCAAAAATATGCTCGCAACACCCATATTAGATACTTTTGAGTTTTGGCCACTGGTGAACCACTATTGCAAAGCAGGGGAGGCAATACGGTCACACCTGTGCAAAAAGTATGTATATAATTCGCCCGAAAAAGTAGGGGTAAGTGGTAATATGTATTTTATTATTTCATATTTTGCATTTTGACAGATATAATTTGCTTGTAGATGTACAATGGCACATGAGGCTGGCAATCTCATCACTGTAAATAACTTGACACATACACCATCACTGCAAGAGATGGTGACTGCTTCGTGCGGGTTTTCTCATAAGGAACCAACAGCAGAGGTGGCCATCAGACTGCATAGATAGCGGAGAATGCATGATGATATCATGGGGTACACAATTATTATACAAGCACGTTATTAACTCTTTAACCCCCAAGAGCCAGTATACTGTACTTCCCGCTAGACCCATTTGGCCCAATCAACAGTATACTGGCTTTCGTATCTCTTGATCCTTTCTAGGGCTGTTTTCTAATTTTGACAACTCAAAAACGCTATTTTCTTAAAGTATAGCCATCCATTATGGACTTTTGTTATTTATGAATATGAACATTTAAAAAAATTATTTCCAAACAAAAATAATAAAAACATGCTGGTATGGCCATTTTTGTTTGGGCCAAACCCACTTTTTTGCTTGGGACTGAAAGAGCTAAATTTCATATTTATTTATATATTGCAATTGTTGTTTTCCGCTATCGAAAAGCACTCTCATCCGACTCACTAACACTAAGGGATGGTCAATTATTCTTAGTAATGGAAGTGGTGAATGGAAGCGGCGGGAGCCTGAAACTCTAATCAGGCACCCAATACTAAAAAAAGGCATTTATTTTCCTCTATGTTTGTGGTACAAGTTTGTGGTACAAGTTTGTGGTACAATTTTGTGGTACAAGTTTGTGGTACAAGCTTGTGGTAGAAGTTGCCAGTAGTCGATGCTAAACACCAACATTAGACGCGTCTCAAAAACGCTTGATAACCTCTTACGTTTTGCTTGAGTCGTGTCACAGCCACTAGATTTGACGATTGAAAGAAGTACAGACAAAAGCACCGATGGGAACCAACAGCAGCTGAAGCAGATGCCAACCGACTCCACACTGGGAGTTAAGTATCGTACTAGCAGAACTACTGGACATTACAAATCATTTCAATAAATCCATCACAAGTTTAAATTATCCGATGATGATCAATTTCACCTTTTCCTTTTATCAGCGCCCTTATTTATTTTAAATCTTGTTAAACTCATAAGAAATTATTAAACCTACTAATCTGTAACTTTAAAGCTATAATTGGATTAATCACTTTTGAGTGAATTGTGTGGCTGCACCCGTATGACTCATATTGTGTTAACTACGTAAACTAAAAGAGCGATTCAATTAATAGCCGCTGAATTACTTTCAGCTGGGGCCTAAAAAAAAAAAAATAAAAAAAAAACACGAGCGAAAATCATAGAAGGAGCTGGAGAATAAAAAGTTTATGGCGGCTTAGTCGATCTCAGCTGTTGTGCTTGCTTTTCTTTAACATTCTATGAGACTCCCCTTAAATAGAAACATTATTCTTCTATTTATATCTCTGCCAATAGTAATCTTGAGCGAAGGTTGATGACCTTTGAATACCCTCATCAATATACTCTAAGTTTGGCCATTGTTGGACCACTACAGCGGAGCAGGGGAGACGAACAAGCAAACTCGTCAGAATTTTTAGTTTTAAAAATAGTTCTGACTTTGACATAATTCTGATTCAGAATCGAACTCCAACTCATTTCTATTCATGAGTGTACTGAAAGCGAATAGTAACACTTCCCACTCATAAGCTATCACTTCCTTAGCGTAGTAACTCAGAATCTAGACTGATATCCTTGTTCCTTGGCCTATAGATTTAACTAAATAAACACACATAATTTACTGCATGTATAAAAGCTTTTAATTCAACCATTCTCGTGACCAAACTTACTAGGTTTCTGAACTCTTTGAATTGTTGTGTATATTGATGACATTGACGATGAGTAAGCTCAATAACCTGCTGACCGACATCGCTTCTATTATAGACGTACAAATATTTATTAACAGTAGAAGCTGACCCACAAGCAAACCCAGAAGACGAAGTAAACACCGAAAAATAAATAAAACAACTCACTGAAAAAGTAACATTTTGCAGATGACAAAAGTCTAATATACAATGATGAGACCAAATTGGAAAACTATTCAATTGCACTCAATTCAAATTGATGGAATATACAATATGAAGACTCAACCAAACAAACAAAGACACAACATAGATCAGCCGATCACCAGGACCATTTAACATACAGGTGGATAACTTAAGATAATTCTAGGGGTCAAATGCCTAGGAAGCAATTTCAGAGAAAAGGGAAGATTTAACAGTGAAATTGAAACAAAATGCCAACAAAGTCCGTGCAGTGACTTATCAGGAAAGACAGAATGAGAAATGGTGGCATCAGAAAAATGATAGCAACTTTATTCTGCTTTAAATATATAAAGACAAAAAATCAAGTGATTGGGTTAGCTCGTGAGAATGGAGTCGGATCAATTATCGCTAGGTGCCTATAACAGTAGAAGATTTGGTTTCAGAGCACGGGGAAGACAAAGAGGCAGATGAAGACAATATTATAGACATCCTACATCAACACGGGCTCGCGCAAGCCGATGCCACAGACTTGGCTCAAGAACAAAAACTCAAGCTGCACACAACTCATCACTTTCACAAGTGGACAGAACAAAAACTCAAGCTGCACACAACTCATCACTTTCACAAGTGGACAGAACAAAAACTCAAGCTGCACACAACTCATCACTTTCACAAGTGGACAGAACAAAAACTCAAGCAGCACACAACTCATCACTTTCACAAGTGGACAGAACAAAAACTCAAGCTGCACACAACTCATCACTTTCACAAGTGGACAGAACAAAAACTCAAGCTGCACACAACTCATCACCGGTGTCAATACCTTGTCGAGGTATGGCGGCTTGCGTACCCTGATTACCCCCAGAGCTATGACAGCGGGAGTTTTACTCCTGGAAGATTCTACCAAGCTGGACAGGTTTGTGCGGGCAGGGGTCAGACTAAAGCAGACACCCTGATCCTCCAGGTTGGGGGTTTTAGCATAAGGCTGACACCCCTGTCTATGTAAAAAAAAATTGAAGTTACGGAAACAACAACGAATAAACAAACTTTGCTGCGGGACGGACATCCGGAGTCTGAGGCTCGTATGACTGTCAGTGGTGAAAGCCGAAAGGAAGCCACTGACATGAGAACGGACGTCCTGACCGCAAAACATGATACAAGAATAGGATTTTGGAATGTCAGGACAATGAATGAGACGGGTAAACTAAAACAGGTCACGGCAGAAATGAGAAACTATAGGTTACACATTCTAGAGATAAGCGAAAGCAGATGGACAGGGGCAGGAAAAGTTAAACAGCAACAGGAGAAACAGTACTTTACTCTGGAAGAGAGGATGGACAGCACAATGAAGGTGTAGCCATTATTCTACAGAAAGGAATAGAAAGGACATTACTGGAATGGAAACCCATCAACAACAGACCGATAAGATTAAGATTGAGAGGTAGATTCACCAATACTACAATAATACAATGCTACGCACCAACGAATGACAGCGATGAAGAGGTCAAGGATGAATTCTATCAACAACTGCAGAAAGAAATGGAAGACACACCTAGATATGATCTTATTATAGTAATGGGAGACCTCAATGTGAAAGCTGGTACACACAATACATATAATGAAAGAGTAATGGGGAAATGCGGCAGCGGAACAGCAAACGAAAATGGGGATAAGTTTCTGTAGTATTAACAACCTGGTCATAACACTTTTCCCACATAAAGAAATTCACAAATTAACATGGGAATCACCAAATGGTCGGGACAGAAACCAGATAGACCACATCATGATTAACGGTAGATGGAGACATGCATTACAAGATGTGAAGGTAAGAAGGGGTGCAGATGTGGGAAGTGATCACCATCTAGTAGTAGCAAAACTGAAAGTGAAACTAAGAAGGGCTGGACAAACTGTAACTACACAGAAAAGGTTTGACATCAGCAAATTGAAGGATCCCCTTACCAGAAAAGCTTTCGCAGCAGATATAAAGAAACGATATCAATTTGCCAAAAGTCAGGAAAAGACATTGACTGATGATATAGACCAGAAATTCAACACCATTTCAACAATATATAAGGAAAGCAGCAAATCATGCTTGGGATTCCAGGAAAGGAAGAAGCAAGACTGGATAACACCAGAAACATTAAACACCATAACACTGAGAAAAGAAATGAAAAGAAAGAAAATAGAAGCGAAGTCCCCCAGGTTAAAGCAACTATATAGCGAACAGTACAGTCAGCTGGACAAGGAAGTTAAACGCCAAACCCGAGCCAACAAAAGGAATTTCCTAGACGATCTTGCAAGACAGGCAGAAGAGGAAGCACTGAGAAATGAACAAAGCACAGTATACAAAATAACTAAATTCATCAGCGGAAAACGAGGTGTAAACAATATTATATTAGTAAGAGATAAGCAAGGAAATCTCATCACGACAGCAGAGGGACAGGAAACAAGATGGGCAGAGCACTTCACAGAAACTCTGAACAAGGAACCACCAGAGACACAATTGAATGTTCCTGAGGCTGAAAACGATCTAGATGTAAATACAGACATTCCACGAAAAGAAGAAATCATCACAGCAATCAAATGGTTAAAGAACGGAAGAGCTCCTGGTCATGATAACTTAAATGCAGAGCTATTTAAGACAGACCCTGAGCTAGCAGCAGAACTATTAGAACCACTATTTGCACAAGTCTGGAAAACGGGGACAACACCATCAGAGTGGAACAAAGGTATGATTGTCAAATTGCCCAAGAAAGGAGATCTTGCAGACTGCAATAATTGGAGAGGAATCACTCTCCTCTCAGTTCCCAGCAAAATACTAGGCAGGATAATTATACAGAGAATTTCAAAAGCAGTAGACCACAAACTTAGGAAAGAACAAGCAGGATTTAGAAAGAACAGAAGATGTGTAGATCATATATTCACTCTCAGGAACATTATAGAGCAGTGCTCAGAATGGCAAAGACAGCTGTACATTAATTTCGTTGATTTTTAAAAGTCTTTTGACAGCATACATAGGGAGAGTTTATGGAAAATACTGAGGGCTTATGGAATTCCAAGCTGCATAGTGTCAATCATAAAAAGCCTCTATGCCAACTTTACGTGTAGTGTTGGGCAGAGCAACCTAACCTTTTAGGTGAAGACAGGAGTACGACAGGGATGCCCCTTATCAACCACTCTATTTTTAACGGTCATAGATTGGGTGATGCGCCAGACAACAGAGGGCAGTCCAAGAGGAATAAGATGGACTACATTTTCTACATTGGAAGATCTGGAATATGCAGATGACATTGCACTACTAGCACATTCACATCAACACATCCAGGAAAAAACGGATAGACTTAATAAGTTTAGCCAGCAGGTGGGCTTGAACATCAATTTAAAAAAGTCAGAGGTCATGACGCTCAATGTGAGCAACCCTGAGCCCATATCAGTAAGGAATCAGCAACTAGTACAGACATACACCTTCACATACCTAGGATGCATAGTAACACCAGACGGCGGGACAGGCAAAGACATCAACATCAGAATGAATAAGGCAAGAACAGCCTTTTTTTAGCCTAAACAACATCTGGAAGTCCTCTCAATACAGCACAAGCACACAATTTAGATTATATCAGAGCTGTGTGCTTTCTGTGCTTCTCTATGGTGCGGAATGCTGGAGAGTTTCAGAGAAGGAAACGTCGAAATTGTCCTCTTTTCACACAACATGCCTAAGAAAAATTCACCGAATCTTTTGGCCGAATACCATCACCAACCAAGATCTGCTTACTCGGAGCAAGCAAGAGGACATGCATACCATCATAGCTGGCAGACGCTGGAGCTGGGTTGGCCATGTCCTCAGAAGAGACCCCGATGCCATCACAAGAACAGCTATGCTTTGGACCCCTGAAGGAAAACGAAAGAGAGGCCGACCAAAAACAACCTGGCAGAGGACTGTGGAGGCTGCGATGCAAAGAATGAACCAGAGTTGGGGCACTGTACGAAGGATGGCCGCCGACCGAGCAAAGTGGAATCAATTTGTTGTTGTCCTACAAGACGCCACTAGGCGTGATGGCCACTGACTACTTTGACGGTCGGCGGCTAAGGATCAAAGAAAGAAACACAACTGATCACTTTCAGAAGTGGACAGAAAAAAAGAAAAAGTAATTTTTATTGTTTAAGAAATATGTCTGTTTTGTTTTGTTTTTTATTGTTTGAAGAACGAACGAACGAACATGCCGGCATATTCAACTCTTATTACAGAAAATCCGACGTCTTTTTGCCTGAGCAAAATATTTATCAGCATGTAATTTAATCTTGGAATCCCTTGGAAATGGGTCAATAAAAAGCTTGAATGGTATCAAGCAGGGCTTCATTACATTTTTTTTTCTGCGGATAAAAGTGATGTTTGCTATCACAATTTGATGCGCAAAGGAACAGAAGCAGACAAAAACGGAAGTTCGGCGATCACATGACAAAGTGAATGTAAAAAAAGCTTGGATGTTTCAAAAAGAACGAAATTAGAAAGACAGATTGCTTTGGTAGCTCTGCGCAACGTTATGGAAAGTTAAAAAAAAAAAAAGGTTTTTTTTTTTGGATAGTTCTGTGTATCACGGTTATGGAGAGCTCCAATATATTCTTGTTCAGAGTTTCTTCTTGATGTTGTTTGTTTGTTTGTTTGTTTTTGTTTTGTTTTTAAAATTTATTTAACGTATATATAAGCACAATTGTGATTGTTCCTATTTACAATGATTTGACAAATGTGATGCCACTTTCTCATATCGGCAGTTTTTCATATTATTTGGAATTGAAAACAATATATATCATAATTATAACCCATTAGAGGTTGAACGGGATATTTTTCTTCATAAATTTAAAAAAAAAAAGCTTCAATAGAAGAATTTGTGTCATTTTTAGTGATTGTACGTAGCAAACATTTAAAGAAGGAAGAAAGGATGTAATTACTGTACCGGTATTAAAACTGTAACTATTGGATGACATAGAAGAATGTGATCACTTTCAAAGCAGCGAATTCTCTGTTGCATAAAATTAGATTATACTGTAACGATCATAAACATTATCAAAAGCCATGCCGAACAGCCCAAATAGACGGTATCGTCTCTCTATAACGTTCAGGAAGTGGACCTCTTAAATTAGATCATCCTGGTCTGTTGCTGACTGTGACATCTCAATTAATTCCGCAGTTTATTGATACATGATTTTCCTTCTCTTAATATTTCTTGCAGTTACAGGGCGCCAGTTAGCAACACAGGAGCTGTGGGATCTACTTTAGAATCACTAAACTCTGTTACGAACTGCCTTGGTAAAATCTTGTCTCCTTTTGAAAGTATTTGTAATTAGGAATTAATGTAGCCTATATGTAAGGTTTATCTCTGGCGACTATCTGGTTCTTGCAGTTCACTCAATGGAGCGGTGGATAACTCAAAGTAAATAATATTTGACAGAGTTTTATCTTCAAAGAAAAGATCGCATTCCTATATCAGGGAGTTGACAAATAAAGTGAATTTTATTTAGCAAGCTCGTTAGTTTTCACTGGGAACGCGGAAAAGTACCCATAATCCTGGGTATGACGCGGTTTTAATTGTCGGCGGAAAAAACATCAGCCCGAAATATCCCTAGCTTAAATAAAATTATTTCCCCCCATCCGTTACCAGAGATTCATCCCTAGTCATCTACCGGTAGAAAACGAGCAACCGGTTTGTCGACTCCTGTTATAGAGCAGCAACACTTTTCCTCTTCCCAGAATCCTGTTCACCGCGTGAAAGTGGGCTGTTTATTTCTGAGTTTTTTAAGCGACTTCCGTTCGTAAATTGACGTCTGTCACGTCTTACAGATTACAGTACCTGCAACAGTAGAGTGGCGGGAAAAATGGTAATAAGTCTTACAGATTAAAATATCTGCAACAGTAGAGTGGCGGGAAAAATGGTAATAAGTCTTACAGATTAAAATATCTGCAACAGTAGAGTGGCGGGAAAAATGGTAATAAGTCTTACTAGGATACAAGACAAGAAAAAAACCTAGGCTACGGTCATGAAGCCTTCGTTTGGGACAGACAAACAAAAACAGAAAGGACAGAAAGTGAGAACTAAGTAGAAAACATAAAAACAACAGTGAAAACTCCCTGATTAGGATCAATGTCCCCAGTTTCCTCATATCTGCAACAGACGGGTTTTCTATTCCTGACACTCTTATCATGCTTGTGTGAAGGTACCCAGCAACCTTTGTATGTGTGTTCTCTGACTCTCACATTATTCCGCAGAACTTCATGAGCCGTATGCCACAATGCCCGGCATTAACAAATTATAGTGGCATCAGAGTGGCCAGACAAGGGATATAATCCATGCAATTGAGGATCTTCCATGTCTACTGTTACAATTACATTTTTATTATAATATGGGGATGCTATCAGGCGTATGCCTACACTGGTAGAGATATAGCTGATCGCATCATGTTTGTATATTTATGCTTTTGGTAAGAGACCGCACCGCTATTGCTAGGAGATGACGGTAAGTCGTCCGCACTTGTTGCTTTACAAATTAACGGTCGAGGCCTTTCCTGAATAGATGTAGTCCGGTTAGGACGTATTTTGATTGCTCCCGGTTTGGGATGCATAATATATTATACACGCATGCCTCATCACAAGAACAGCTATGCTATGGATCCCTGAAGGAAAACGAAAGAGAGGCCGACCAAAAACAACTTGGCGGAGGACTGTGGAGGCTGAGATGCAAAGAATGAACCAGAGTTGGGGCACTGTACGAAGGATGGCCGCCGACCGAGCAAAGTGGAATCAATTTGTTGTTGCCCTACAAGACGCCACCAGGCATAATAGTTACTGACTGCTTTGACGGTCGGCGGCTAAGGATCAAAGAAGAAGAAGATGCCTCATATGGTCGGTTATTGATATATGCCACCATGTCTATTATGATTCAGCCACGGTAGGTTCTTATGGAAATTTTATTAATGCGATGGAGAAATGGCCATGAAATCTGATCTTTGTCGCAGAGCTCCAACTGGATCACATCGTAGAATCCAGTTGTCAGTTGTATAGGTTCAAAGTAAATTTCGTTAACTCAATGTAATACTGCATCAATGTATGATGTCTCTTGGACACCAACGTTGTCTATCCATGATGCCTACAGTTGATGTTATACTCATGACTTTTGTCAACCGTAAAGATGTCCAAATAAATGTTATATATCGTCATTCCAAGTCGTCGTTTACAACTATACCATGTTCCAGTTTGTATGCCAGATAGGGTGATTACAACAAGATGCATTTTAGACCAAAGAACCGTACACGACATTCGCACAAAACATATGACGGAGCAAATCGTGTCGTAACATCTACTTAGGGGCAATTCTCACAGGTGGATATACAGGTATCAGCAACATGCGCTTTCGTCAAACCTCGTACCCGGAGGCCTCGTGTAGATGAAGGAGGAATTTATGCCGATGTAATACAAGCTTGAACTGGTGTAGGGTTAGACTCCAGAGATATGTCAGTGAACAAGCCGCATGGCCTCAGAAATGTCAATGAATAAGACGCTGGGTCTCATAGATACGTCAATGAATAGCATTGTCGTACATTTTTAGATAGGTTAGAGATATATTTGGTCCCGTCTGAGTAGAGCAGAAGGTGGGGGTATATGAGAAAGAAAGGTGTTAGAATAGATTCCACGAGTGAATAGATTAAGGTGAAGATCTGTCTCTGGAATGAGTGGTTTCTCTAGTCCAGCCTATCTATACAACTATCTTTAGTATTAGACGATCTGTCAAACCTCCCTATAAGTAAAATTATAAGTTTACTACTCACACACACAATTATGTGACAACAAGACACACAAACGTGAAAACTATGGTAAATGGATATGGGTCTGACCAACACACTAAATTAAGTTTTGTTTAGTTTATTATCACTTAAACTTTACAACATCAAACATATGGAAATCAATAAAATCATGTTTACAGACATAGGAAAATAATCCAAAAAGTGCCCTCCCCCTTGTTGAGAAAAGATCCCAAAGGAAGTTAATAATCTAAAAGGTCAAAGATTAACACTAGGTCTAGGTTATAGAATAGACAGTAAAGAAAAGAACAAAATTCTTACTTAAGCTATCCAGTAAAATATAACAGTATTTGCAAAGAAAGTAAAGGATGGTACAGTTTCCGTAACTGGAAAATATTCACTCTCACTCTGTCATTCGTGGCAACATCAATCACGCCTTACCTAAACTTGGTGTAACAATCTCTTGAACGTAAACATCCATGTACATGTATCATGATCCAGTAGTTCTGTCCTCCGAATTGAGCCCCAGTTCCTCCACTAATAATTAATTTTTATAAGGGGGACGCTCAATTTGGTGGTTGAGTTCCTGGATATATATGTATTGTCACCTCGAATGGTTCATGTAGAGAAAAAAAAAAGAACGCGATCTTGTGTTCACAGTAGACAGCAGTCAGTGCTTCCAATAGCTAAAGAAAACTCTGGTTGCTAAAAAAAACCTGTTAATTAAGATGATGATGATAAATCCTATCGGCTCGCTCTGGGGTGAGTGCCGATTATGAAACAGCGTATTCTCCTGGATAAAATCAACTTGGGAAAACGACTGTCAGAAGTCGGGAAAAATGTTATGTATAGTGCCACCGCTGGCTGATAAATTGAATAAAACAATCTGGGAATTTGTAAGTCCAGTTACCTCAAATTTACAGTTAAAATGTTAGCTTGTCGCCTTTGGCAATTCCTGTTCACACCTGTACTGGGACGAACGCCAAGGAAATCGACAACTATTACTCCTTCAGTAACCGAGAAAAGGACCACAATAGAAAAAACCGCTGGCCACTGGTTTTGATCAAGCACAGAAAACAGAATAATCCCCACGAAGGCTATTAACGCGCTATTTCACATAGGTTCTAGCGTACGCGTTTAGATTATCCACAATTTCCTGAGAGACTTGATAACTGACTTGGAGAGAACGCAGTATATATACAGATTTAAGGTAATTATCTCTAAAGGATGTGACAATTCACACCTTCGGCATAGCAGGGGAAATCAACGAGCTTGGCTTCAGAAATAAAGGATTTTCCTGTTCGCTTTACTCGCGATGCCGAACGACATCAAAAGACATGGGCTGTGCGAACGGACCCCCTTTAGATTTCCGTCCGTTTCCGCAGATCAAAGCTTTTGCACGGACAACAAATGTGGTCGGGAAGTATTATTATCGCCCTTGTATTTGCTACCGAGGATCTGGTCTTTTCCTTACGTGCTTTCTGTCACTATCCGAGGATTGACAGATCAGCTCACGTGAGAACTCAGGTAAACAAACCAGGTTCGCTCCCCTTGTTGACTGCCGGGTGCGAAAGTTTGTAAACACTCATTAGCGCATGTAAGACAGGAAAAATAGGCGTGGCTTCAAAAGTGAGTCAACAGACAGCTAATCGCGTGGTTTTGCCTTCGCAAAACATAAACACTAACTGAGGAAGCAAAGGTGGTCGGATTTCTGTAGCTATATTTACATTATACGTCACAGTTCGTCCGGGCTTGAAGATATAAAACCCTTTCATGTCTCATTTATGGAAATAGAGCTACTGTCACCCGTAGCTTCCGAGTGATTGCTATCTTCAATTGCATCCTCCTCCTCCATGCTCCAATTTCGACTCATAAAATCCGCTGCTACATTTTCCTTTACTGGTATGTATTGTACTTTGAACGAGTACACGCTTAGCAGCAAAGCCCAGCGCATAACCTTCACGTTAAATTCCTTAATGGCACATAGGAATGCCAACGGAGCATGATCCGTTTGCACGGTGAACGAAACTCCATACAGAAATTCATGGTGTCTCCTTATTCCATTCACGAGTGCTAAACATTCCCTCTCCAAGGTCGAATAATTCCTTTCTGCTGTATTCAGTTTGCGGCTGCCGTATGCAACTGGAGATAACAGGTTCAGATTATTGTCATCTGCCTGAAGCAGTGTTTACCCGATTCCCTGTCCGGAAGCATCTACACGCAAAATGAAAGGTTTCTTAAGGTCAGGTAACCTTAGAATTGGGTATTTGGACAGGTGTTCCTTGAGAGTGACGTAAGCGTGTTCACACTCTGCATTCCAAATAACTTTGTCAGGTTTTCCCTTCTATGTGAGGTCAGTAAGAGGTGCTGTCAGGCCTTTGAAATTTTTAATGAACTTTTGGTAGTACGCACACATTGATAGGAACGAACGTGTGTCTCTCTTCGTTTTAGGCCTCTTTGCTGCACGTATTTTCTCTACGTTTTTGGCAACTGGCCACATACACCCTTGGGAAATGGTATGCCCCAGGAAGTAAAGCTTTTCAAAGCCGATTAAACATTTGCTAGGACAGGCGGTAAGGCCAGCTTCCTTTAGTTTCCTGAGGAGCATAGCGACAGTAGCAATATGTTCTTCGTAGTTGTCCGTTGCAATCAATATATCATCCATGAAATTGTGGATATGTGGATTTTGCAAGGGTTCTAAAAGCTTTCTCATCATTCTGGTGAAGAGTTCTGGTGCATTGTACAAACCGAAAGGCATAACGTTGAAAGTATAGTATCCTTCGCCGGTGCTAAAAGCTAGCAGGGGTCTAATTTCCTCCTTGACCGGTATTTGGTAATAACCTTTACTCAGGTCAATCTTGGAGAAAATTCTTGCCTTGCTAAGCTTGGTGAACAGTTCAGAAGCGTTTTGCAGGAGCTCAGGCTAAAATTCCGTTACTTTGTTAAGTAAACGGTAGTCAATACACAGCTGAACTTCTTTAATAGGTTTCTGCAACAGTACGACGCTCGAGCTATTGGGCGATGTAGACTCGCTAATAATCCCTGCTTGACGAAGTTTGTCTATCTCTCCACGTAACGTGTCTGCTTTCGCATACGGAATCGGGTAAATTCTGGTTTGCACAGGTGTCTCGTTTGTCAGCTTCATATCGAACTCTGCGAGATGCGTTCGACCAGGTATGTCCGTTAAGACTGCCGAGTACTGTTTCAATAACGCCTTCGTTTCTGTCTGTTGTGCTTCTGAGAGAGTGTCGCCGAATTTAACATCTTTGAATGATTCCGTTTGTTGCAGTGGATATTCCATGCAACTATCGTCATCTTCCTCATCTTCGGTTGCTATAGCGACCGCCAAGAGATGTTCTGAAGAAGGCACCGGTATTTCCAAATATTTCTTTAACAGATTTATATGGTAGACTTTTTCCTTTCCTTTAATAGAGATCTTGTAGTTAGTTCTCGAGATCTTTTTAAGGACGGTAAACGGCCCTTGCCATCCGATACGTAGTTTGTTGCTTCCGGTTGGAAGTAGCAACAAAACTTTCTCTCCTGGTTGCAATTATCTCTCTTTCGCTGCTCTATTGTATCGTTTAGCGTGCTTCATGCGTGCTCGCATAAGGTTGATTGTTGCTAGATCCCATCCTAGTTGTAACCTTTCCTTAAGTTCCGATACATATTTACTTGCTGAGACGACTGTCTCATCAGCCTTCTGGTCTGTCAGTGACCGGAGTAAGGCTTCAAGCGGGCCCTTAATAGGTCTGCCGAATAAGAGTGTAGCTGGAGGTAAACCTGTAGATGCCTGTGGGACTTCCCTGTAGGCGAATAAGGCTGCAGGAATGAAAAGGTCCCAATCTTCAGGTTTCTCGTGTCCCAGCTTACGTAACATCATGGTGAGGCTGCCGTTGAAGCGTTCCACGAGCCCATTTCCGGCCGGATGGTACGAACTGGTGTGGATGTGTTTGGCCCTCAAGATCTTAAAGATCTCCTCCATTAACAGGCTACGGAATTGGGATCCGTTTCCGTCAAAACTTGTTGAGGGAATCCCAACCGTGTAAAAATCTGCACTAGGGCTTCTGCGACATGCTTGGAATCCGTGCATGTTAGCGGTATAGCTTCAGCCCACATAGTGCATGTGTCGACTAAGGTCAGGATAAACCTGTTCCTTCTTTTAGTCCTTTCTAGGGGTCCTATAATGTCGACTGCAGCCCGTTAAATGGTGTCCCCACTATTGGAATTTCTCCCATGAGAACTGGGGTTGTCCAATGCTTGGGTGCCACATGTTGGCACTTTGCGCAGGATTTCACATATCTGATAATATCAGTGTTCATTCCCGGCCACCAATAGTGAGTAGATATTCGCTGAATAGTGGCGTTTTGTCCCATATGTCCGCTAAAGGGAAGAGAGTGCCCCATTTCTAAGATTTGGTCTCTGTACTGCGTGGGTACTAGGAGCTCGTTATGTCCCTGTTCATGGTCGCCCGTTCTTCGATACAGCACTCCATCCTTAGAAAAGATGTCTCCGTTGTGTCTGGGGTCCTTGGCCATGGGCAGTTTCCTAAAGCAGGGCTCCAAGGTAGGGTCTTTTTGTTGCGCCTCTTTTAGTTCCTTAGGTAACATGTTAGGCGCAGGCTCCCGTTCCTTCTTGATTTGCCCTCTTGTGGTTACTGCTGCCACAATCGGCTCTTTCGGTCTCTCTATAAACACATTACAACCAAGTATGACTGGGTAGATCGGATCATCCATTATAGCCGCTTTGATAACACCTCTGACGAAATCAGAGTGTATCTCCACCAGTGCGATGGGAAGCGTTATGGGTGCATCACCTTTCAAAACTCCACATAGTTTGACGGTTTCTTCTGTCTCTTGACCAGGTTTGACCAAATGCCTTGCGACAATACAGTCAAAACTCAAGCCTGTGTCAAACAGACAATAAGTTAAAGTCCCGTTCAAAATAACAGTTCCTCGCGTTGAAGGTCTCTCACCCTCAGCTTGAGAATCACTGACATTAATACTTCTTTGCGAGTCTGTCTGCAAGCATCCGATGCGGTTAGGCCCGGTATGTTTGCCCTGATCATATGTCCCTTGCGCAGGGGTTTTCCCTTTGTCTTGCCCTTTCTAGCTGCTTTGCCATGCAGGACGGTTGGGCTAATCAAGGTTGTTTGTGGGGTACCTGTTTTTGTAGAATTTCGATTTTTCATGAGGAGGATTTTGAGGTAAAGTTTCTCTTTGGTTTTGGTGATGAGAAGAATGGGAAGACTGCTCTAGATTATTTTTTCGAGAAGGCTCATCTGTCGGTTTGCGTTTTGAGCCTGGCAGCTCGGCTAGCGCATTTACGTAACGCTCAGACTTACTTAAAATGTCTTCCAGCTTTTCCGCTCCTTGTTCAGCCAGAAATCTACGGGTTTCATTTGAAACGTGCTTTTTATTTGTTCGGTTAGAATAAACTCTTCCAACCCTTCGTAAGTGCATGGGAGCTCCGAAAGCTCTAAACACTTAGTCAAATACCCCTTCAGATGAGAAGAGAACTGGTGAAATGTCTCGGTTCCTTCCTTCCCGCTGTTTCGGAACAGTTGCAAAAATTTGCGAGCGTTCATTTCGAAACGCACAAGTAAAGCTTTCTTCAACAATTCGTAATTGTCTTGATGGCTGCTTCCCAGGTTCGCATACGCATCATACGTATTGCCTTTTAAAGCCCGGGAAAGCTTCAAACACCATCTCGAACTTTCTAAGCCATACAGTGTTGCCGTTCTCTCAAATCTTTCTAGATAATAGTCAATTTTCTCATTGGGGCTTGGGAAGGATTCCAGGGCAAAAGACATAGCTGCTAGTTGAGGAGATTGAGTACTGGACTGATCAGTTATGAGTGACTGAGGTGAGGAAGGCTCTCCGTTGCTGGCGCTAGACGCTACACCACGACTTTGGACCTCTAAAGTCTTAAGCGCCAATTCATGCCGACGTCGTTGCTCATTCTCTCTTTCCTCATGTTGTCTCACTCGTTCCTCCTGTTGTCTCTCCCGTTCTCGCTCAATGCCTCTGTGAGTTTCCATTTCCTCCTCAATTTTCTTCTGTTCCAATTGACGCTCTTCCCTTTCTTTCTCTCTAGCTTCTGCTTCCTTCTTCTCTGCGTCATATCTGCCGAGTTCTTCGTTGACAAAAGCTAGCACTTCTTCTCCTTGTAATCCTGTTTCCCTTGCTTCATCTCTTAGCATTGCTCTAAGTTTTGCACGCTCAGCTATGGCAAATAACTGACTGCGACTTACCCGAGAAAGAAAGAAGAAAAGGATACACTGCTCCCTAACCAGTTACGAGAAAATACAACTGTTGTTAACTGGCTAAGGCTCCTAACGAAGACAACTTAAACAATAAAAATGGTAGATCAGGCTAACAACTGAAAAACTGCTATTATTACTGTGGAAAAAATTTTTCTTAAAAAAATATTACGGGAAAAGAAAATTCCCTATTAATCCACTACACTCTCCCACCTCTGAAGTCAGTTATTGGAGTTAGGGAAGGCTATTAACTTGGCGATAGCCAGAATGCTCTTCCTTTTCTAAGCTCACACTCCACTGCTCTAAAAAAATTTTGTGATTGATAAACAATCACGCGTACCAGCGGTCTTCTCTTTTTATTTTTTCCACCAAAATTATTATATAACAAATCTACAACAAGGATTACCATCAAAATCTAACTGTAGGTAACTCTAAGATGCTGTGGAAAGAAACACATTGTCTAATTTGTGTGGTCAGAACCCAGTAAAAGAACGTTGTCTAGGGGATACTTATTATTAATATTCCTTAACTCACAAAACAAACACACAGCGCACTCTATACAGACTAAGATTAAGATCAAAATTAGGAACTGAGAACCCAATCTGTCGTAATTAGATAAAATCCCAGGATCGAACACCCTTCCTGTGGTGCTGTTCCAGATCTAGATAAAATCCCGCGGACCAGCGACCATTCTGTGGCGCTTGCTCCAGATCTAGATCAATCACGGACCAGCCCCCATTCTGTCGTACATTTTTAGATAGGTTAGAGATATATTTGGTCCCGTCTGAGTAGAGCAGAAGGTGGGGGTATATGAGAAAGAAAGGTGTTAGAATAGATTCCACGAGTGAATAGATTAAGGTGGAGATCTGTCTCTGGAATGAGTGGTTTCTCTAGTCCAGCCTATCTATACGACTATCTTTAGTATTAGACGATCTGTCAAACCTCCCTATAAGTAAAATTATACGTTTACTACTCACACACACACAATTGTGTGACAACAAGACACACATACGTGAAAACTATAGTAAATGGATACGGGTCTGATCAACACACTAAATTAAGTTTAGTTTATTATCACTTAAACTTTACAACATCAAACATATGGAAATCAATAAAATCATGTTTACAGACATAGGAAAATAACCCAATAAGTGCCCTCTCCCCGTGTTGAGAAAAAATCTCAAAGGAAGTTAATAACCCAAAAGGTCAAAGATTAAAACTAGGTTATAGAATAGAGAGTAAAGAAAAGAACAAAATTCCTTCTTAAGCTATCCAGTAAAATATAACAGTATTTGCAAAGAAAGTAAAGGATGGTACAGTTTCCGTAACTGGAAAATATTCATTCTCACTCTGTCATTCGTGGCAACATCAATCACGCCTTACCTAAACTTGGTGTAACAATCTCTTGAACGTAAACATCCATGCACATGTATCATGATCCAGTAGTTCTGTCCTCCGAATTGAGCCCCAGTCCCTCCACTAATAATTAATTTTTATAAGGGGGACGCTCAATTTGGTGGTTGAGTTCCTGGATATATATGTATTGTCACCTCGAATGGTTCATGTAGAGAAAAAAAAAGAACGCGATCTTGTGTTCACAGTAGACAGCAGTCAGTACTTCCAATAGCTAAAAAAAACTCTGGTTGCTAAAAAAAAACTGTTAATTAAGATGATGATGATAAATCCTATCGGCTCGCTCTGGGGTGAGTGCCGATTATGAAACAGCGTATTCTCCTGGATAAAATCAACTTGGGAAAACGACTGTCAGAAGTCGGGAAAAATGTTATGTATAGTGCCACCGCTGGCTGATAAATTGAATAAAACAATCTGGGAATTTGTAAGTCCAGTTACCTCAAATTTACAGTTAAAATGTTAGCTTGTCGTCTTTGGCTATTCCTGCTCCCACCTGTACTGGGGACGAACGCCAAGGAAATCGACAACTATTACTCCTTCAGTAACTGAGAAAAGGACCACAATAGAAAAAAACCGCTGGCCGCTGGTTTTGATCAAGCACAGAAAACAGAATAATCCCCACGAAGGCTATTAACGCGTTATTTCACATAGGTTCTAGCGTACGCGTTTAGATTATCCACAATTTCCTGAGAGACTTGATAACTGACTTGGAGAGAACGCAGTATATATACATATTTAGGGTAATTATCTCTAAAGGATGGAACAATTCACACCTTCAGCATAGCAGGGGAAATCAACGAGCTTGGCTTCAGAGATAAAGGATTTTCCTGTTCGCTCTACTCGCGATGCCGAACGACATCAAAAGACAAGGGCCGTGCGAACGGGTACCCTTTAGATTTCCGTCCGTTTCCGCAGATCAAAGCTTTTGCACGGACAACAAAGGTGGTCGGGAAGTATTATTATCGCCATTGTATTTGCTACCGAGGATCTGGTCTTTTTCTTATGTGCTTTCTGTCACTATCCGATGATTGACAGATCAGCTCACGTGAGAAATCAGGTAAACAAACCAGGTTCGCTCCTCTTGTTGACTGCCGGGTGCGAAAGTTTGTAAACACTCATTAGCGCATGTTAGACAGGAAAAATAGGCGTGGCTTCAAAAGTGAGTCAACAGACAGCGAATTGCGTGGTTTTGCCTTCGCAAAACATAAACACTAACTGAGGAAGCAAAGGTGGTCGGATTTATCTGGCTATATTTACATTATACGTCACAAGCATGTAGTTCCTCAGAGATATGTCAAGGTATAGGACGTAGGCTCTTATAAATAAGTCAGTCAATAGGACGTTAAGTCTCAGAGAAATACAATGAATAAGAAGTGGGGCCTCATAGATTAGTGAATAGGACAAAGGGCCTCAGAGATAGGCCAGTGAATAGCATGTAGGTCCTCATAGGTGAGTGAATGGGCTGTATGTCCTCATAGCTCAGTGAATAGGCCGTGGGACATTAGAGACAGGTCAGTTTATTCGATGTATGGTCTCATAGAGAATATCAGTGAATAGAGCCTCCAAGGCTGTACATCAGCAGCTGAATACTCGACATCCGATTGCGCAATGAAGGAAGTCATGAGAGGACCAATCTTTTTTTTTTACCTCAGTCAGTAGACTTTGAAGCTGACAATGTTTTCCAGTCTATAAGATGCAGTTTCTGGTCCGGTTATTCCATTCATTATTTCACAGTATCGAGCTGACGCTATCAGTGTGCCCCTGGCTGTTAACTCTATTGACTTTTTAAAAGTTTGACCTAATTACTTTGAGTCTGCCTTATGGAGAACCTGGTTTTCCCCCACAGAGACTCGTTCGTTCATTAACCTCCAGAACCACGTGGAGCATATAACTTCAACAAATTCACGCCATTCTTTTTCCCTTTCATGTATGTCTGAAATTTCTTTCTCCAAAAGTTTAGTTTTTTTCTGCTGCTCACTTATGGAACAATCTCCCACACGTCATAAAAAGCACACCTAGTCTATATTCAAACGCAGCCTTATCAAATAAATTTTGAGGGCCGATTATATTCCACCCTAATTTAGTTATATTCCTAAATCAAAATATAATATAATATGTAGGTATTAAAGATAATTTTGCCCTGCTCAATATTAATTACCATAAGGTACTGTAAATATGTGTAACTGTTATCATAATGTTACAATGTTGGGTTTTATTTTACTGTATTTTATTTTGTTTGTTGCATTATTTAAGCGCTATATGACAATGCAAGATGTTGTGTTAGAACAAATAAAGGGAATACAGAATGGTTTACAGTAGAAACAGGGGTGAAACAAGGCTGTATTATGTCACCACTACTTTTTGGAATAGCTATTGATTGGGTTATGAGAAACTATACCCACAATGAACAATTGGGTATAAAATGGACAAATGGAAAATTCCTGGGGGACCTGGATTTCGCATTATTTTTTTTTTTTTTTTTTTTTTTTTTTTTTTTTTTTTTTTTTTTTTTTTTTTTTTTTAATGATTTCCTGGAAAATTCCTGGGGGACCTGGATTTCGCAGATGATGTAGCATTCTTAAGTTCAACACCAAGACAATCCCAAGAAGCAATAAATAATTTGTGTCATCTCTCGGTTAAAATTGGTCTCCAAATAAATGCCTCTAAAACTAAAGCTATGAACTTTTCTAACGAGACCTTTGATATCATCTTGAACGGGGAAAAACTACAGAAAGTTGAAAGTTTCAATTATTTAGGCAGTAAAATGACTCAGGATGGTGACACAACAAGAGAAATCCATGCTAGAGTTGCTTTGGCAGCTGGCGCCTTCAATGGATTATCTAACATTTGGAAATTACGATCATTGAATATACATACCAAGCTTCGTCTGTTTAATTCAAATGTTATCTCAGTGTTAACATACGGCTGTGAGAGTTGGAAAATAACAAAATCATTGGAGAACAAGCTGAATACATTCGAGAACAAATGTCTTAGAAAACTCATGAACTATCAGTTGTAAAGAATTCAAGACTAATCGACAAATAAGAGAAGACTCTAGGCAGAAATATGTCTCCGACTATATAAGGAAAAGACGATGGTCATATATCGGTCATGTCCTACGAATGCAAAACAACAGAATACCACTACAGGCGCTCACTTGGGTTCCTGAGGGTAAGCGGAAGAGGAAGACCAAAAAAACACTCAGAAGAACAATAATAAGAGAAGGAAGAACGTTGGGCCTAAATAATGTGCAAGAGCTAAGAGGAGTGGCGTCACAACGAACAACCTGGAGAGCACTGGTTTCTGCCTTATGCGCCGTGTTTGGCGCTTAAAGAATTTATTATTATTATTATTATTATTTAAAAAATAATATTTAAGATTCTTGTGAGAATAAATGGATTCAGTATGGAAGACGAGAGAAAGGAAAGGCGGGCCTGCGTGCCCAATTCTAAACCCTTTTAAAATAAAGTTCGTTCGCTCTCCATCTGTTTTTCTCTCTCCTATCTGTTTATTCAAACAACGGCATTCAAGAACAAAGACTGCCTTGTAACGCTATCGTATGGTTTTCTAATGTGTGTCCCATCCACTACCAGAAAGTACTCCAGCCAAGAGTCCACCCTTACAGGTAGCCTGTACCTCAACATTCACGGGTGAATTTTTTTAATAGTTTTTCTTTATCACACATGTTTAGCCATAGAAAACAGTTAAATTAAATTAAATATATGATATACCTACAATTAGATATGTTAGGGGGTGAGTTTCGCATTATTAATAATTCAACTTTGATTCACAACTGATCAATACCAACATTTCAAAACGTGGACACATTGAAACATGTATAAACATGGTTGGTACTCAACTTACTCATAACAAATACAATAACATTTATATTCCACTTTGGCTCCTTTTAAAATAGTTGCGCCACAGAAATATATAAGTATTATATGTTTATCTTTCATCCTGGCAACTCATTTAAGTATTTTTTATTCCTAATAATACTCTCAGTCAAATGTATTGTTTACATCAGGGCTTTGGAGCAATGAATCTTTTTACTTGCTCCGCTCCGGCATCTTTAAAGACTGCTCCAACTACCCTCCGAATCATTTTTTTTCCTTAACTGATGAGTTGAAAAAATGCACATTGCAACACTAAAATGCAAACAGTTTTTTGTTCAAGAATTTTCAAACAATTTAAATATAATATAAACAAAAAACACCGTGTAGTTTCCTTGGGTCTTTGAGGAAACGAAGATAGAATAGACCTACTACT
Organism: Oreohelix idahoensis; assembly: GCA_024509875.1. Classification (NCBI taxonomy): domain Eukaryota; kingdom Metazoa; phylum Mollusca; class Gastropoda; order Stylommatophora; family Oreohelicidae; genus Oreohelix; species Oreohelix idahoensis. The sequence goes on from JAMPIV010002413.1 coordinate 91,859, forward strand.
ACTTCTGGCACTGTCATAAAAGCTGATTGACATGAGGATGGCTACATCATCGTGTAAAACAAACTGTTACAGAAACCATAACTACAAGAAGTCATGAATGCTTTGATGCAAACTGTCATAAAAGCTGACTGACATGAGGACGGCTACATCATCGTGTAAAACAAACTGTTACAGAAACCATAACTACAAGAAGTCATGAATGCTTTGATGCAAACTGTCATAAAAGCTGACTGACATGAGGATGGCTACATCATCGTGTAACACAAACTGTTACAGAAACCATAACTACAAGAAGTCATGAATGCTTTGATGCAAACTGTCATAAAAGCTGACTGACATGAGGATGGCTACATCATCATGTAAAACAAACTGTTACTGAAACCATAACTACAAGAAGTCATGAATGCTGTGATGCAAACTGTCATAAAAGCTGACTGACATGAGGATGGCTACATCATCATGTAAAACAAACTGTTACAGAAACCATAACTACAAGAAGTCATGAATGCTTTGATGCAAACTGTCATAAAAGCTGACTGACATGAGGATGGTTACATCATCATGTAAAACAAACTGTTACAGAAACCATAACTACAAGAAGTCATAAATGCTTTGATGCAAACTGTCATAAAAGCTGACTGACATGAGGATGGCTACATCATCGTGTAAAACAAACTGTTCCAGAAACCATAACTACAAGAAGTCATGAATGCTTTGATGCAAACTGTCATAAAAGCTGACTGACATGAGGATGGCTACATCATCGTTTAAAACAAACTACTACAGAAACCATAACTACAAGAAGTCATAAATGCTTTGATACCAACTGTCATAAAAGCTGACTGACATGAGGATGGCTACATCATCATGTAAAACAAACTGTTACAGAAACCATAACTACAAGAAGTCATGAATGCTTTGATGCAAACTGTCATAAAAGCTGACTGACATGAGGATGGCTACATCATCATGTAAAACAAACTGTTACAGAAACCATAACTACAAGAAGTCATGAATGCTTTGATGTGAACTGTCATAAAAGATGACTGACATGAGGATGGCTACATCATCATGTAAAACAAACTGTTACACAAACCATAACTACAAGAAGTCATGAATGCTTCGATGCAAACTGTCATAAAAGCTGACTGACATGAGGATGGCTACATCATCATGTAAAACAAACTGTTACAGAAACCATAACTACAAGAAGTCATGAATGCTTTGATGCAAACTGTCATAAAAGCTGACTGACATGAGGATGGCAACATCATCATGTAAAACAAACTGTTACAGAAACCATAACTACAAGAAGTCATGAATGCTTTGATGCAAACTGTCATAAAAGCTGACTGACATAAGGATGGCTACATCATCATGTAAAACAAAACTGTTACAGAAACCATAACTACAAGAAGTCATGAATGCTTTGATGCAAACTGTCATAAAAGCTGACTGACATGAGGATGGCTACATCATCGTGTAAAACAAACTGTTACAGAAACCATAACTACAAGAAGTCATGAATGCTTTGATACAAACTGTCATAAAAGCTGACTGACATGAGGATGGCTACATCATCGTGTAAAACAAACTGTTACAGAAACCATAACTACAAGAAGTCATGAATGCTTTGATACAAACTGTCATAAAAGCTGACTGACATGAGGATGGCTACATCATCGTGTAAAACAAACTGCTACAGAAACCATAACTACAAGAAGTCATGAATGCTTTGATACAAACTGTCATAAAAGCTGACTGACATGAGGATGGCTACATCATCATGTAAAACAAACTGTTACAGAAACCATAACTACAAGAAGTCATGAATGCTTTGATGCAAACTGTCATAAAAGCTGACTGACATAAGGATGGCTACATCATCATGTAAAACAAACTGTTACACAAACCATAACTACAAGAAGTCATGAATGCTTTGATGCAAACTGTCATAAAAGCTGACTGACATGAGGATGGCTACATCATCGTGTAAAACAAACTGTTACAGAAACCATAACTACAAGAAGTCATGAATGCTTTGATGCAAACTGTCATAAAAGCTGACTGACATGAGAATGGCTACATCATCATGTAAAACAAACTGTTACAGAAACCATAACTACAAGAATTCATGAATGCTTCGATACAAACTGTCATAAAAGCTGACTGACATGAGGATGGCTACATCATCGTGTAAAACAAACTGTTACAGAAACCATAACTACAAGAAGTCATGAATGCTTTGATGCAAACTGTCATAAAAGCTGACTGACATGAGGATGGCTACATCATCGTGTAAAACAAACTGCTACAGAAACCATAACTACAAGAAGTCATGAATGCTTTGATACAAACTGTCATAAAAGCTGACTGACATGAGAATGGCTACATCATCATGTAAAACAAACTGTTACAGAAACCATAACTACAAGAAGTCATGAATGCTTTGACGCAAACTGTCATAAAAGCTGACTGACATGAGGATGGCTACATCATCGTGTAAAACAAACTGTTACAGAAACCATAACTACAAGAAGTCATGAATGCTTTGATGCAAACTGTCATAAAAGCTGACTGACATGAGGATGGCTACATCATCATGTAAAACAAACTGTTACAGAAACCATAACTACAAGAAGTCATGAATGCTTTGATGCAAACTGTCATAAAAGCTGACTGACATGAGGATGCCTACATCATCGTGTAAAACAAACTGTTACAGAAACCATAACTACAAGAAGTCATGAATGCTTTGATGCAAACTGTCATAAAAGCTGACTGACATGAGGATGGCTACATCATCGTGTAAAACAAACTGTTACAGAAACCATAACTACAAGAAGTCATGAATGCTTTGATGCAAACTGTCATAAAAGCTGACTGACATGAGGATGGCTACATCATCATGTAAAACAAACTGCTACAGAAACCATAACTACAAGAAGTCATGAATGCTTTGATGCAAACTGTCATAAGAGCTGACTGACATGAGGATGGGTACATCATCGTGTAAAACAAACTATTAAAGAAACCATAACTACAAGAGGTCATGAATGCTTTGATGTGAACTTCCTATAAGGGGGCCAGCTGCAGTGCCTGCTACATGCTCCATAGGGAGCGAAAAGGGAAATAATGCTATGTAAGTGAAACAATCATTCTTATATTAATAGTTTATTCTGTCAAAAATTATTGCTACAATCAAATCGTATTTCATAACCTACCACAGGTCATTTAGACTAACTGTAAATCCGAAACAGTCGCCCTTCACTGGCTTGAGTTGTTGGTGATTGGATAAGCAGCCAGAATGTGGCGGGGCAGAATTTAGCCTACGAATAGATTCCATCGCTTCACATTCTTCTCAGAATTTAGTCTTGTGTCACACTTCATTGAGCGTCCGACTGACAGAGTGGTTAGATCACTGGTCTTTCGCGGCAAAGGTGCTGGGTTCGAATCACGGTATCTGGACGCTCCAGTCTACTCAGCTGTAAATGGGTACATGACACTGCTCTTGAGTTAGGGAAGGAAACGGCAGCGAGTAAGGGAACCGGTCACTCCACCTCTCGATGCTGGACCTAGTATGAAGTCTTTTCTGCTTATCCAAATCCTTTTCGAAGTCAAAAGTCACAATCTTTTGAAGAATTCATCATTATCATCAGGCGCCTATCTTTATCGCCCTGTATCTTTTCCAACATCTTTCTTATTTTATTTCTCTCTCATTTTGCTCTTTCATCATTGTTAAAATAATCTTTCTCAAGCACGGATTGTACCTAAGTGTAAATTTATACGCCTTTGATTTATTTCCCCACCTTGCTTTGTCTTTCGTAACCCACCTGGCCACTTTAGACAAGTATTGTTTACTTTGGGGAACGCCCGGCTTGGTCATAGACATAATTCTTTCAATACCTAATCCTCAGTTGAAACAACACGACTGTCACAACCTTTGAACACAATAGCACGTAGTCATAAAGGACTCGTGACACGATTGTCACACAACGGTTTGTGCATGTATTTTTGTGCTCTCTCACAACTTCAGCCCCTCCGGCAGTATCATCTCTTTTTCTTCATTTTTCTCACCGATCATCATATTGTTTGGATTATTTGGCATATTTTACGCCCTACATTCTTTCTGTGATCACTCCCAGACTGTCGAATCACCAGGTGATTCGTGATAATTCCACGTTTATTGAACCGGTCAGCGAGCGATATTCTTATCATGAAAAGCTGGCTTGCCACCTTTTGATACACACGGCAAACGTGAAGAGAGATAGCGACTTTGACGTAACTCATTTCCGAAGCCAGCGACAATCAGGCAATTAACATCTGGGTTACGGTCTGTATGTCTGAGGAAACCATATTATTTGTCTGAGCGGTCGGCGATCCTTTTGTTTGACTCTCTGGAGAACGCACAATCATAGACGATAATGAGATAATCGTTTCTCGGGGCCATCCCTGTGAGTATTAACGAAGGTAATCTGTATGGCGAGTCAATATTTTAAGGTAGCATCTGGACATTAAATAGGTTCCCAGATTTGTTGTGAGTTGACGGAAGTATTACGGCATGAATTAAAAGAGGTCACGCGTTGGAATATTAAATGTAATATTTTAAACACGCGGGGGAGATTATGAATTTAAACATCCCTACCCACATAGTGCAAAAGAGCTTGCGATTGGATTGAAGTAAGAGCCGGAATAAACATTGAATTTCATTGGAAATTTCGGCGGAAGTACCATCTGTGTTATGAACTGAGAATGAGAGATATAATCTAGCGAAATCAGAGACACAGAACACAGACAGCTTCACAACTTCAAACGAGCAACTCTTAAAAACCAGAGAAAGAAGGATCGGACCTAGAATTCCATACTTATAAGTGACAGATCAAGTACTTGGGCAACTCTGAGAACTTAAGAGTAAACCCGCATGTTGGAATACACACTCTGAAAACTTAAAGGACTAGGACTTTATATATTAGGACTGGAAACCTAAGGAATTGGATCACCCGTCATAAGAGAAACTTTCCCAGACCAAGTGTTTCGCAGATTCTCAAGTCATAAAAGGGATTCAAAATTTCCAGACCAAGTGATTCGAGAGCATATAACCTAAATTGCTCGTGTCCATTCTAAACTGTGCGAGGAGATTGTGTATAACCCATCTGGGTTAAGTGTAAACCTTTTTTTTACAAATGTGAATTAACATGTTTTTCTTGCTAAGTGGCTATATATGAGGCTGGCAACCTCAACATATGAAAATAGTATATTCATGAACCACTACAGCAAGCGCTGGTGATTTCTTCTTGCTTGTCGTGTGGAAAACCGACAGCAGAGGTGACCCCAGACTCCGAATGGAGTAGTGATGACTAATGATTACATCACATGTGCCTAAGGTGGGGAGGGGGGAGGATCCCGTTACACTCCCATTGAGGCATATTGGGGAATATGGTGTTAGGCCCATATTTTCTTGACCGTCGGCACACTAGGGGTGATGTGGTCAGCATCATGCCGGCCGCCTTAACCTTCCCAGAGTTGCTCTGGTACCCATTTGGGGCTGGGTCGACCCAGGAGCCGTTTGTGGCCTAAAAAAATCCCATCTCATCTGGGGATCGAACCATAGACCACTGAGCTAGGAAGCCAGTGCACTAACCACTATGCTACCGCGGTTCCCATGTGCCTAAAGTGTATAATATTTTGTGAGATATTTGCACTTTGTTAATTGTAACTCAAGCAACTCATTATTCGCGTCGTCCAGACACATTTTTCCAGTTTAATACTCGGAAGAATATTGGTGATTTTTAATTATCTTCCCTGAGCTACATTGTGTACTCGGGAATTTAATTCTTCTGAGAGATTAACATTGGTGGGTGCACAGCGAGAATGCGCCTGCTAATTGGCAGCCCATAAATGTACTTAGCAGAGGCATTTGTTTTTCTATTTTGTCTAAAAAGTTCGTGGAACGAAGTTAGTCGTAAGTGAAACGCAGGGAATCAACGCCAACCGCCGAAATAGGACACGTTGTGTAGAGAAGAGCCCTCACCACCGAAGAACTGACGAAAAAACGGCTGCAAGACCGCCTTATATCAGTTAAGTGCTTATAAAAAGGCACCAGCAACCGGATATAATTTTCTGAACTATATCCTCACCCTAAATCTCAGTGAAGAGAAAATAAATTTGATTCCAATATAAAATTCACCAGCCTTTCATTTATTTTATACTGTTAATACTAACTGATTATCACATTTGTTACCTGTTGTTTTCAAACTAAACAATAATTGTTTATTCAGTTATTACATGTATGAAAGCAAACGTATGAGCCAGAATATTTAATTTAAATATATACATCTAGACCTGTATTTACCTCTAAACAGAGCTATACCATTTATAAGAGAAAATTCGCTGAATTATCTCAGCTGGGGGCTTGAACGGGCTAAAAAAACCATTGCTTAAATCCTTCACAAAAGGCGACGGACAGATATAAGATAACAAATGTTCAGCGCTAAGCAGCGTTGTTCTTGATTTCTGAATTATCTTGTGATAAAGGAAGAAGCGTCATTACTCTTCAATCTACATCTCTGCCAAGAGTAATCTTGTGAAAAGGTAGACACCTTTGACGACCCATTTGAGATACTCTTGAGTTTTGGCCATTGTTGGACCAGTACTGCAAAGCAGGGAGGCAATCCGTGACAACGATCAGGAATGTTTGTTGCCAGATGGCAGACAGTGAGAGCGACCAACTGATTACCTAGAGAGATAATGAATTAAGAGATTAAAAGATAGCACGCACGCCAGAGAATGTCACAAAAAAACTTTATGCGGTTTGTCTCGCAAAATTAACCTGCAGCACGGAGTAAACATTTGGTTTTGAGAGCCCACCCACTTTTAGCTGGTGACATGCACTGAAAGGGCACGAGAGTATGCCAATGTCACTGGACAAGACTAGCTATTTGAATAGGGTGCAGAGTCATACGACACAGGCCCCGACTTCTGACACACTGGCAATCCAGAAATGGAACGAGACGTCCGATCAAGTCAGTAGAAAGTTTCCAACATATGCGGAGCTAGAATTTTTTCCCAAAGCATAGCTTGTTCTAATATTTCATTCCTGGGTGGATATTTGATTCACATCTAAGGAGTTTAATTTTATAGTGTTCTTAAGGAATTTGCGAAGGGAAAAGGAGGTTAATAAATCTGATAAAAATTATTAATACTTTTTCTTCTTCATTAGGTAAGATATATTTTTGCACTTAGCCTCCAAGCTAAATGTGCGAAAGATTTGTTTTTCATTACTTCTATTCGTAAATGATTAATCAAATAAAAATTTTTTTCTCTCGGATAATATGAAGTAATTCATAGTTATATACTTCACCTTCATCTAGAATGTTAGATCATCATTACAGACTTACATGAGCACACACTTTCATGTGCAATATATCTATCACTTATCATATACGCCTCATGTCATTCCTCATAACCAGAGAATTAAAAACAGAGAGATCAGTAGTGAGGAGTAAGATAAAGGAAAGTCATCCATTGATATCAGATGTGAAACTTATGAAGCCATATTTGTGTGTCTTCAGTCCAGCAGAAGTCCGAGTCTACTCATGACGTGTTTGGCGTAACTGGAAAGAAGCTAGCAATGTGTACGTCCGTGTCAGAGGTTGCCTCCCCTTGTTCTCTGCAGTAGTGGTCCAACAGTGGCCAAAACCTACAGTATCTAATGTAGGTCTTCAAAGGTGTCAACGTTCGCACAAGATTACTCTTGGCAGAGTTGTAAATAGAAGGATTACTATGCTTCTACCTCGATATATATATATATATATATATATATATACATATATATATATATATATATATATATATATATATATATATATATATATATATATATACATACAGTATATATGAATATATACTGGAGGTTCTGCATCATACGTATACCTCTATCTCTGTAATGGTTAATTCAACTATGAATTTGTAAAAATCAACATATACAAGTTTAATGATCAATTACTTTGAAATAAATGTTAATAAATATGACTGGTGAGTATGAAAAATAATTAGGTTTCTTCACCAAAATGTCGTTAGGCATGAAGTTAGCAAAATAAAGTTCGGTATTTTTGGCCTGTTAAAATTGGGACTTGCCAAAATGCTGAAGTGCCAATACTGCTTTTCCGTAGATTCGTCTCTGTGGTGAAGGGCAAATTTCCAGATTAGTTCAGGAAGTAACCGCTCCTGGGCAAGGCAAGAATCTTGAGGTGTCAATCTCAAGCTTCGAACCAGTCTAGTAGTACAGCAAATGGTCTCTCCGGGTCGTACTGCAATTAGTCGGGTCACCTCGTACTGGTACCACAAACTCAATAACTGAGAAATCTTAGACTTCTTGCTCAGTAGAATAGTCTTGGCAACTTAACACAGATGCCTCGAACACACCTCTGGGGTATTATTTCTATTTCAGAATCCCTCTGTGACTTGTCAGTGGTCCTGTAGAATTCCGGGTTCCGTATTAATATTGGCGAGTTTCTACTGATGTACAGAGATGCTCTTTATACGTTTGTCCGGGCCTATAAATTCATAATCCAACTCTTTTCCGAGCTGTCTACGTTGAGGATTTCAGGAATGCAGTGCCGTATGTCAAACGTTTTCTAAGTTATATCGTAGGTTCCCGGCCCACGCTTCCACCTGACGTTTTCTGACACTAGCAATCATAGCGATTGTTTATTGGCGCCTCAAATGCCAGCCAATACATTCAAAGTACATATTATGATAACTTTTCCTCATATAATATTTTCCATGACTCATGCGTCTGAAAAATTCAAAGAGTCATCGTCCATATATGGAGTTGTGATATCCGTAAAATGTTGTCAAAGTTGACTTATGTCACACTTCCTGCTCACTCTTCCAAATGTCTTCCAAGATTGCGTTTATCTATAATCACCTGTCCCAAACGGTTGAGTCGGAAGTGATTATGCAATCTTAAGCAAACACTTCATGCTCGCATCTACCTGGAGGAAATGTTGTACTAACACGTTTCAGTGATTGAATTAATCTCTCAGAGATGGGCGATACACTTGTCTGGACATATGAAGTAAAGTGTGACAAACGGGAACAATGACTAGTACGGAGTTCTGTGCAGCGAAAATGAGAAGTAATAGAAAAGGGAGAGAGTGTGACAGGTTATGAGAATCGACCACCTTGATCAGTCCGCTTTATTCCCACCGTCACTCCCCATTCTTTTTCAATCAACTCGTCCAACGTGGGGTTCCCCACCTATGCTTCCGTCATTAGCATACACGGGTTATTGCGCAAAAGCCATGCCTTTTCGCTAGCTGTCTTACTTATAGTTTAGCTACGCCTACCTGTCTTCTTTCACGCGCTATCGAAACAGCTATTCAGATCTCTGTCTTTCCTTCAAAAGGGGACGGGCCTAGTGCGGTTGCCCGAAGCGCGATGAAACTAGAGCCGTTAACTGAATTATCACGCGAGCGCTTGGGCAATCGTTGAATAGTGACAGATCAGACAATGAACGCGTGTAGGTAGAGAACGGGTCGTTAATTGTAGAATCAAGGGCGATAAGACAGAAGACGTACCTTTGATTGATTAAATTTGACAGGGGGAATTAAGCGAATGCCAAAAGGGGCGATAACCACATTTACCGACCACATCCGTTTGTTCATGTTCCCAGGGGACGCAATTAGCTACAGAGAGAGACGGGATCAAAAGACGTCTGCTCGCTAGCAACCGTCTATGCGGTCGGCAAAGGTGCGCAAAAAACCTTTAATTCAGGAATCGAACAGTAGATTTGCCCTAACATGGCCGTAGGTGCGAATTTTCGCACTAAGGAGGGAAAGAACCGCATTTATGGATATATACCTCTTCCCCCCAAATTCAGATATCAGTCGCTACAGAAAGATTTTTGAAATATATCTAGCTCGCTATTATAGAGCCATATTAAAATTGGATTACTTAAATACGTGGAGATATTCATTTTTCCTGTGTTGCGGTAAATATATATTATAAGCATTTAAGTGATTTAAACGTGTTAAAGTTTATTTCATTATATTTCACTGGGATTATCTGTGTTAATTGAATGGCGTATTAAATTACGTATAGCTAATTTTTCCAGCTGTAAACGTAAATTTAATTACTCGCTATTCCCCAGTAAGTGATGCTTTAATTAATTATAAGCCGCTAGGCGATTGATAATTGACGGAAATAAATTTACTTCTATTCATTACGTGTAATTTTGTAAATGACTAAGTGTCTATATCACGTATTAAAAGCAATAAGATAAGATAGACACTTGTGGTTTTAAATATAATTTAATAACGGAGTGGTTAAAGAGGTCTTACCTAAACGCGTGTTAGATTAGGATATTTATAATATTGTTAAAATGTTTGTATTTCTTCCTAAAAAAATCTAGGCTGGTCGTAACCCTGCGATCTAGCGGTCTTAAGGCCTTATGTTCTTAAAACATCCAGAGATTATTGTTGTTGAATCTTCGTGTTGTGACCCCTGTGCTGTCCACCTTCTCAATCCATGAGAGTTGTCAAAAACAAGAACACTAACAACAATTTTTTAAAATTATAACTGGAACAGAACAGTACCAGAAATTTTTCCATATATATATAAATATTACTTGCCTGCTGTGGCTGAATTTATATCACTATTTTTCTAACATATGACAGTAAGTTTCTTCTACTGGATTACACTCGAGAGAACTCACTGGTCATTCTCGGCCATCACCTCAGAGAACAGCCGATGAGTAGCATTCTTTAATTTTTTTATCACGTCACAGAGTGTCTCAGCCACCTGAGGCTAGACAACACCGGAACAATATATACATATTAATTCCTATGACGGTGCCACCACATAGAAAAACTTATCCCAAACAACTAACTGCAGTGAAAAGAGGAATATCCAGGAAAATAATTAACGCATCAACTTCAGCGACTACCGGTAACTAACAGTCAGCAAACCGGATAGTCTGGAGCTGAAATTGACAAAGAATATGACTCTGAATAGTCTTAGTACCTGTTAGAGTTTAATTTCATGGAATGCCTGCGACAACTATTGGGTAAGCGAATATGAAACCACTGTATGTGTGAATTGAATGAACGGAGAAAGAAACTTATTTCTTTTGTTACCATCAGTATACTAATCTTTCTTTTTTTTTCCTCACTAATCTGAGTAGTCACGGGATAGATTAAATTCGTAACCTGTTCTTTTCCCATACTGACTATTTCATACCTTATTGTTAAAAATTGATCTTTTGGGTTAATTACCTCTGTTAGGATCTTCTTGTTTGTTTTCCTTTACCAGAGGGGAGGGCCTATTGAGATAATTTTTTATCTTGTCTGTAAACTATATTTTATTGATGTAAATGCTTAATGTTGTGATTTTCTAGTGAAAATAAACGTAATAAACCTTTAGTTATCGTGTTGGTCAACCCCTGCCCATATATATATATATACGAGGGGCATTCAGAAAGTAATGCACCACATCGTTTTTCTCAGGAGCTATTTATTCAAAAAGCATGAAATTCATACACAATATACATGGATATGTCAAGTAAACATCGGTGTTATTCAACATAATCCCCATCAACTTGTACGGCTTTATGCCAGCGCGAAACAAGTGCATGTATTCCTAGCCCGTACCAGATTTTGTCTTGATCATGTAGCCATTTCTTCGCTGCATTAATCACTCCTTCATCATCTTCAAACCTTGTCCCACGGAGTGCATCTTTAAGTGGACCAAATAGATGAAAATCAGAGGGTGCCAAATCGGGACTATAGGGTGGATGGGGTAGTACAGTCCAACCCAATTTGGTGATTGCTTCCTGTGTTGCCAGACTTGTGTGAGAGCGCATTCACAATTCGCTGTTTATAACGCAAGTTGCTAACATGCTCCATTTCAACGGTTTAGGGCAGCCGTATTATTTGGCCGGTTGCGATGCAATTTGGTGCACACAATTGGCACATGCCATATTTGAAGTGTGCAAACCTTCATGCTTCTATCTCCATTATTAGCTGAGAAAAACGATGTGGTGCATTACTTTCTGAACGCCCCTCGTATACATACATATATATATATATATATATATATATATATATATATATATATATATATATATATATATATATATATATATATATATATATATCTATATATACATTATCCATAGTTTGTTTTCACGTTTGTGCATATTTGTCACAAAATTGTGTGTACATGAGTGTTGTGTAACTTGTATTTTGTACAAGGAGAGAAAGTGCGTCTGCTTTAAATATAGTCGTAAAGATAGGCTGGATTAGAGCAATTACTCAATCCAGAGACTGTTCTTTTTCTTACACTATCACCTCGTGAAAAAGAAAACTATTTCTTACACCTTACTCTCAGAGTTAACACTATCACCTCTGCTCGGACGGGCCCCTAAATATCTCAGACCTATCTTATCAAAAATTACGACAGAGAGAGAGAGAGAGACAGAGAGAGAGAGAGGATAATGGAAGAACAATTGAACGGTCCAATTTCGTGACAGTTCGGATAGCAGAATTCACAAGATAGGACATCTGTGATAGGGTGGGCGAGATGATGATGATGCTGTTGTGATATGTGATCACTTTCTTGCACACTCGCAACCGACCCGAACAACAATAAAACTCTTGATTCTAAGGCAGGGGCTGTATTTATTGATACAACCCATTCAGTGATGGAGAGCTCATGAAGCAAACATTAAACAAATAAAACAAAGCAAACAAAACACCCAGCCAGTGCTCAGTTGCTAATCCTGAAACGCAAACAAAGCACGGGCTAGTTAAAATCATAATAGTTAAATAATGAGAAACGATACTCTCACCTGCCAAACAGGCCTTCCACACCACCTGACACGCTCAACTATCACACACACACACACACTCATGCATGTCGTCCAATGAGACTAGTCTGGTGTTGTGCATGAGGCTGGCAATCTCACCATGTAAAACAGATTGCTACCGAAACACTACTGCAAGAGCATCTGAATGCTTTGTGGGGGCTTCATCTGGATGCCTGCCACATTGGTGGCCACATGCTCCATAAGAAGCGAGAAGAGAAATATATATCTCCAAGTGAGCTCACGTGCTCTCACAAACCATTCTACACAAAACAATAATTAAATAATAATAAAATGGACATAGAATAATATTCAACTATATGTACAACGAATACTCTCATTAATGGGCATAAACCACCACCTCGCAACTGATCCATTTCAATATTTGTCCCTACACTCCGAAGCATGTCGTATATGCCGACTGATGAGATTGGGAACTCATCATATAAAACACACTGTTATCGAAACAACCACTGCAATAGCATAAAAATGCTTCTTGCGGGCTTGTGAAGGACACCAGTTGCATTGGTGTTTCCATGCTCTGCAAGGAGCAAACAGAGAGACACCTCTGTCTCTACGTGCCTTACACACAAAGGAGTGGCAATGCGCTCAGCAGAAATCTAAATGACTATCAAAGTAAACCACTAAAGATATACAGTAGGATTATGATAAGTATCGTGAAATACACTAAATTACCATTGCATCAAATAATAAAATATAATTATTCTTGACTTAACAAAACTAGAACTAAATACATCACCTAAAGGAAATTTAACACGAAAACTATCTCTTCCATTACTGAAGAAAATTACATTAACCTGCCTTCACCCACGTATCAATTCGCACAATATAAAATAGCGTAACATTATAGGCCTATCCCCCCGAGATGTGGTAACTAAAAATGTGTGGTAACTAAACATGTTATTGTCGCTCACATGCGTCATCTTTATGCAGTGATCAACGCGTGGCCCCCCCCCCCCCCCCCGGTTGCCATCAAGTTAATATTATCTAAATTACAGTCCCAGATAACATCTCTGTCCAGTTCTATGAATGAAATACTTTCCTACTATCTTTGCCTTTCTTGCCCGGTCTGATGAATGAAATAATTGCTTCTAAACTCTTACAGCCGCAATCTGGACTTAACACTAGTAAAATCTATCCACACATTATTTTCACTCATCTATCATTTCAGAACTAAATGTCCTAAAAGAAATCTCCTTAGGAAACACATTTATCTATCTATTTTGTTAAACATGATACCAAATATGTAGCAGACCTACATCCCTATATCTTTCCAACACTATCACCTTCTACCTAAATTAACTCACGTGTCATGTCTTTGTTCTTCTTCTACCCACACAGGGCGTGCCTAACTTCGTTTGTTCTGTCTTGGCGGCTCTTGCAAAATAGGGTCTTTCGCACGCTTAGGCACTTCTTTATATAAGCCGCTAAGCCCTAATCACTCAACTTAGTCCGCGCGCGCAGTAATTTGGCCACTTAAATAACACTAGCCTTAGATGCTCTAGAAGGAGCGAAAACACAAAAATAACACACAACTATTTCTAGGCTTTATTGTGGCCTAATAATAAATCTTCTTCTTGAAGATAATATGGTAAAAAGGCAGTGAACCACGGTGACAATCGTGATGACAAGATGGCGCTGAGAACGACAGACAAAATGGCGATGAGAAGATGGCGCTGTCACACATCCTACACTTCCTAAGTTTAAAGGGAGATTTTTCTCGCCCGCGTTTGTATGAAACACATTGTTACCAGAAAATCTTTTCATGAAAAGCTCCAGTCTAGTCAGTGCCTTGTCAAAATCCGGCAGCAGACATTTTCCTGAGACAAATGTTAACGGTTTGTCGATGCTAGAGAGATGTCCAAACGTTGACGGACAGTATATCTTCTATGTTCTCATTACTACGCGTGCAAAGGTTTTCATCTAGAAGTGTTCGTCTTGGAGATAACCCACACAGCGTAACATACATCTATCTAGGATTGTCAGTGCATATCATCGCATAATCATACACTGAAGGAAATTTGAAATACGTATAGACAGTGTAGAGTGGTCAGCAGTGTCGTTCACATCATCATTTCACTCTCATATTCAATTAACTACAATTTTTACATTTCTTCTATGTGTGTGAAATGCACGACTTTTGGTAGTCTGTTGTTCACCCCATTCTCTATAAAATGCGCGTAGAACCCATAAAAATTTCACACAGCAAAACGATGCCTAGACTGAATATTGACGAGCGTAATCAAGCAGTGGGAATGCTCAGAGGTGGAGCATCAGTTAGAGAGGTGTCCCAGGCATTTCAAGTTCACCATACCTCGATTTATCGTCTATTGCATCGAAACCAAACAACAGAGACCATCGCCGACCGTCCCCGGTCTGGCACTCCACGCGTTACGACATATAGACAAGACAGGGCCATTCGGCGCACTCATGAGCGAGACCGCTTTATGCCCGCTGTAGCCACAGCCAGAATAACCATTGGAACTCGTGGCAACGCCATCAATGGTCAAACCGAGCGCAGGAGGTTAAGGGAAGCTCAGCTCATATGCCATAGACCCTACACCGGACAGATCCTCACAGCTCAACACCGGCAGGCACGATTGGACTGGGCTCTCAACCGTGGCTATCTAGGGCGTCAAAGTTGGCGAGACGTGGTCTTTTCCGACGAAAGTCGGTTCTACATCCACCACAACGACGGCTGAATTCGAATTTACAGACGACCAGGAGAACGATTCGAAGACAACTGTGTCATTGAACGAGATCGCTATGGTGGTCCATCTGTGATGGTATGGGCTGCCATCAATTACAGATTCAGGTCCAGACTCATCTTTATCGACGGCACCTTAACTGCCCAGCGGTATGTGGATGAAGTACTCAGACCCCACCTGCTTCCGCTGTTGGCAGCAAACGGAGGCGCCGCCAAAATGGTGTTTCAACAGGACAATGCAAGGCCACACTCCGCTCGTGTTACTCAGGGATTTTTGCAGCAGAATGGAGTTCGAGTTATCAGTGGCCTGCCGTTTCACCTGACCTAAACTGTATCGAACATCTTTGGGACGACATGTGCAACGACAGGTCCCTCACAATCAACGGCAGCTGAGAGACGCTCTACAGAGAACTTGGAATGCCATCCCGATGGAAACCGTTCAACACTTGGTGAGGTCGATGCCTAATCGTCTTCAAGAATGTGCCAGAGCTATGGGGGGGGGGGGGAACAGGGGGGGGGGGGGACACCCGATATTAAGACATTCACGCTGTGGTTTAAACAAACTTTAGTGCAGTTGGATATTTTGTTGGTACTTCAGAATATGCAGAAGTGCGATCTCATGGGGGGCGATAATTGTGAGTATTGATTTGAAAACGTTAATAAACATTCAGACACTTCATGTGCGCAAATTTCATTATTTTAAGTTTGTTGCTTATATTTGAAAATAACATTTTATGCCATGTGCGTTTCTTTTGGCCTTGAGTATATGTGTATATATTTTTAACCAATACGCTGTATAGCCGCGTTGGTCGTTATCTACTTATTTAATGTACCAGTCTGCGTTAAGTATTTAAATATAGGTTAAAATCCTTCATTTAGGAGGTGGGGGCTCTTTCTTTATCGAAACCTATGGGCAGAAGTTAATGTCGTAGGGAAACAGGAAACTCTCCATAATTTATTAGAAAACAATAACCAGTGGAGAGTATTCGCATTTTCTTTTTTTTTGTCTTTATCTCTTTCTTTCTTAACGAGCCAATTTCTGGAGACCTTCTGGACAACATTGCACAGGCCATCCCCATCGTACTGTAGCGCGGCGACCATTAGTGAAATAAACAAGATGCACATCATAGGTACACTAATAATCATCATTTCTCGCCACCATCACGTAATGATTCTTCTCTCATAGACAATAATGGGTACTCTCGTTCTGACCGTCCAGTGGATCGGAGAAGATCACATTTTTCTAGAAGCCAGAGTAGAGTACGATCACAAGCTCGTGCTTGTCAAATTAATGTTGGTAACGGTAATAATGACAATAAGGAGAATAATAATCAGGCCAATGCGTGTAATGTTGATCTTGAAAATAGTAGTAATTGCCCAGAATGTATGACGCTATTTCAACCTGGGTCTACTCCACGCTTGAGATGTGGACATGGTTCGTTCGCACCTTGACCGTTGGTTGGGTAGCTGTCGGAAATCACAGCCACACAAACTTGAACCTTGACCGTTGGGTAGCTGTCGGCAATCACAACTACGCAATTGTTGCACCTTGACCGTTGGTTTTGTAGCTGTCGGCAATCACAGCCATGAAATTGTTGCATCTTGACCGTTGGGTAGCTGTCGGCAATCACAACTACGCAATTGTTGCACCTTGACCGTTGGTTGGGTAGCTGTCGGCAATCACAGCCACGCAATTGTTGCACCTTGACCGTTGGGTAGCTGTCGGCAATCACAGCCACACAATTTTGAATTCAGAACACCGACACCACAAATCCTGAGCAAATATAGATATTGTTAAACAGATTGCGTTGGAAATGATTAGGGACAAGGAGGTCACTATAGCGAAAATATTGGAGTTTATGAACAAGTGAAGTAGAGGGGGAGATGAGGAGTAAAGAAGCAACAGTAGACCATTTAAGACACCGTTTAAAAATTGAAAAAAAAAGTATTTATAAAAACGTTACAATTTTAATTATCTGTTGCTAATGTGTCTTTTCCTTTCGTCTTGTGAAACATTTTTCGTCCTGCTCTTCAGTCATGCAAAGCGCTCCATGACTTAAGTGTTGATGTTTGGTGTGGATTTCGTTCTCTCTTAATAGCATACATAGAGCAGTCAGCAGTTCGCTAACGTGCTGCTTTAGTACGTTTTCACACGCTTCAATATAGAGAAACACATTTTCGATGTTGTCATGGGGGTGGTGATAATTATTTCAAGGTGTTCGTCCGTTTTGCTGAAAGCAATATAAAATCACATAGAGCAAAGAATAGAAAGCTTCTGTTATCTTGGGGATAATGAAAATTATCCCCATCGGGGTATTCTGTGCTGTCACACTTAAGCATATTGTCACAGCATTGTGACTGACTAAACTTGTGAACTACAAACTACTTCAACCAATTCTTATGCATTCTTGGGGATGGCTTTCAGTCATTCTCAAGGGTCAAAAAGGAGCAAAAGACGAAATGCGCATATTAATGAAATGGGAATGAGATAGAATGGCAGCGGGAGAAGTGATAAGAGAAAGTTTGAGGAAAATTGAACGAAGAATCATAGTGGTTATAATATATTTACGAATACTTGTTATACGTCACTATTCAAACACTAAAAAAAAGGTTTTAATTGTTGAAGTGCTGATAAGGATTGGCCCAAGGAAGGAGCCGTCACTGTAGTACAGTATAAATATAGTACCAATAACTATAAATTATGGTGTATTTCTTATAATAATAGTCGCCTGCTAATTTATTGACTGAGACAGAAGAACTGAAAATGCAGACGAGACTCCTTTTAACAACTTGAGAGTTTTGGCTCATTTGCTGTATTCCGTTAGACAGGCCAAAAATAGAGACCAGATTTTGGAATACGAATCCGTTATCATGAGTTATGGATTTTCTAGAATAATTTCAAACCGCTACTGAAGATAACACCTGAGGGTGAAAGTAAACGATCGGGTCGCCTAAAGAACCGGATTTAATCAAAATTTGCTAAAACTGGAAACACGGTTGGCCCTAATTAAAATGGGTCTGACTTCATTTCAAAGGTTTCATCTTACAGTCATTGGAGAAGGTTGTTTTTGAGGACGCTTCAAAAGAGGACTTTCACTCGATGATAACAAGAGACAGACAGCAAATTTTTGTTTTATGATCAACTTCAAAAATGATAATGCCCTACAAAACACAATCTTCGTTATTTTTTTTAACCCAGTTTCACTCATTTTAACGTGCAGATGTCAGTTTTCTTTAGGTGGACTGGTTCATCAAGACCAGTGCAAACTATGAGTCAAAGGTCGCACGGCGTGGCCATTTGTTTTTAGTGAATAACAAAACAGAAACAAGTTCATCGTTTTCACCGTCGTCATCATACGATTATTTCGGGGGAAAAAGGGAAGAGGGGGGGGGGGGGCGATACTGTTAATCATCAACGTCACTTGTCACACTTGATAGTAAAGGAAAGAAACAAACAAACGCTTTTAAACCTGTTTGTTCATCTCTCAGGTTTGTCTATAGCAGCCGTTCTTAACCTTTTTACCCTGGAGGAGCCCTTGAAATAATTGTCAGGTCTCAGGGAACCCCTGCATAAAAAAATTATTATACCTACAGCTCAAGATACCTTAGCGTGATCAGTAAGTTGCAAATACAATAATCCAATACAAACTTGTCAGTGCTCTTTTAAGTAGAATGATGTTGTTCTGTGGATCTGTTTATTCTGGCCAACTTATTAGCTTACACCTTTTGTATGGTATTTTTTTCAAAATCCAGATCATCTTCAGTATGTAATGAGGGCGATGAATTGTTTTGTGGTGATTGATGTAAACCCTTCATTCGAATGGCAACTTCACATAATGCATTTTAGCTCTGTCTTGTTTTTAATTTGTTAGGGTTACTCCATACATTCATTCACTCATTTTCTTTGGCTCTCCTTACGTAGCATGGAACCACAACTTGTCCCCTTACAGGAAACCTGCACTAAACATTCACATTCTCTCGTAGCCATGGTTTCTGTGGCAATTTCTTTGACAAGATGACGTTGCCAGTCCTAAGCACAAATTCATATTAGTTGCCTGGTACAACAACGAGCGTGAGGGTCCAGTTGTCCTTTCTTGACCTGTCTCTTCAAAGACCCTGGGAACTACACGGTGTACTCCATACAAGGTGTCAATGTTACGGGTTGCCTCCCCTTGGCTATGCAGTAGTGGTCCAACAGTGGCCAAAACCTAGAGTATGTGGGTCTTCAAAGGTGTCTACCTTCGCACAAGATTACTCTTGGCAGAGTTGTAGATAGCAGGATGCTTCTACCTCGAGGGAGCTCACAAGATATTCAGAAAAGCGAGAACAATACTGCATGAGGCTGAGCAAATGTTAACTCTAGTACCTGCCGTCAACTTTTGTGAAGATGGATATAAATGATTTATCTTATAATTAGCTTGTTCAAGCCCCCAGCTGATTTAATTCAGCGAAATCTTAATTTAGTTCTGTTTTAAGTGTATTTAAGATGACTGAGATATGTGGGTGCAGTACATTCAAAATGATTAAATCAACGTTAAATTTGTATATACGCAAATAACAAATTTAATAATCAATTATGTTTAACAGTTTAAAATGAATAATTTTTTTTTTTAAAGTACTCATCACAGGGTGATGTTATGGTTTTCGAAAAATGGACAGTTCACTTGGCAGCTTTTACGTTTTACTTAGCTGCCAATAGTTTGATGGTTCTGCTCCCGCTGATGTTTCGTTCTTTGCAGATAGATGACTGGTTCAGTCATCACTGGTCAAGTCTGAAAGTTGTGACATGTTCCAAGACGTATCAGGGAGTAATCACAAAGCTGGTCCAGCGTCTCTAAGACCTGTTTGATGATGTTGTCTAGTGTCGACTTCAGGCCACTTATACTCTCACTTGATCCAGAGATAGTACTCTCAATTGGTACCACCGACTAGTGTCACAAAAAAAGAGAACAAATACTCTCTCGAGTAATGCGTTTTCCTGATACACACTCATGTGCCCCCCTCTTTTCATTCCACCATCCCAACTACCTCAGAACTTTACCCTCTCTGAGAATTAATCCCAGTGAGCGGGAAACTTTCATTACATTTTTTTAGATGGAGTAGGTTAACATTTACCTCTACATTGGTTCAAAAAGGTAAACAATATAATTTCTCTCATCATTCACTCCTCGCTCCCATTGGAACTTAGGACTACCTCTGCTTTTAGTTCTCTATCAGAAACTTGCATAAAGCAGTCACCAGCCTGATGCGTGATGCCATATGATGATGGATGGTATCCGCATGTCTGGTTTTGTGTAGTGTGCAGATGTGTTCAGTCAAAACAATGTTCATACAAAAATAACAGGGCAATCCACATAGGACGTCAGTAAACTCACGACGTATAAAGTCAATGATTCTTGTAACAGCCGTTGACGTTTTTCTTCATTATTTATTGTGGACGCCACAGTGACAAAATGGTTACGCGAATATGTAGGCACATCAAACAGTCATTATCACAGCAACATTCAATACAGCAATAGACGGTAGACAGCATTACAATGATGAGTCAGATGCATGTTATATTTCATAGTGCTGTAAATGTAGTCAGGTGAAAAACTCCATCCTTTTCTATAACAGCCAGGAGATAACCAGATGTATGAGATCAGTTCACTCTCCTTAGTCTGACTTCAGCAAGACAGACACGTCTGCCGAAGTATAAATAATGTCCTCAAAAATATCCTCTAGATAATAAAGGTTTTCCAAACCTAGTTCATTTAACAAAGTAGCAAGTAATGGTCCTTGGAACATGCATCAACCGATGCAGTACAATACAGCGACATGTGAGCTGGGAAAACATCTCGTGACGACGACTTTCGAAGACAGGCTATGAATCGAAATCGCTCACGACCCAAAATCGATAGAGTTAATGAAAAAGTCAATTTACCTTGCCTTCAGGACATACACAGAAATATCACGCCTCCCGACATGTGGGAAACACTAGAGGTATTATCTCGAATAAACGAAATATCCATTAAGAGGACTACACATCCCTGACAGAACAAAAAAATAGCGGAGATCCCCTCTTCAACGAGGCATCTCTTTCGCCATTCAAATCGCTCACTCCACTAGTGGTGGGCGGAAACCGATCGACCAAAAAACAAGACCAGTCATGCGCAGTCCAGCGCAAAAAGACCACAGCTCAAAACTTAACTGCATTCAATACCAACGCGAGAAGACAAATGCTTACCGAGAAAAGTGACTATAAATTTCAAGCAGTTGTTGCCCTTGCGTTATAAAATAGATATTGTAATAAAACGATGTTGCGAGAATTTATCACGCAACACAGCCCTTGCAGGGGTAGTTCATGACATCATCATTCTATATGCTGAGTTTGCCAGCCTCGTATGACTTGAACATCCACTAGCAGTTTTCACATATTAATATTCACGTCAATATACACATATTATTTCACGTGTTACTAATGTAAATATAGAGTTATAAATGTACAACTCACCCCAAATTGTCTTTGGGATCACAGATTCCTGGCTCAGAGAAACAGTTAAGGCAACTTGTTTAAGAAGCCTCTTCCACGTGTTCTGGGGTGTTACTCTACAATAAGCTCCCACTCTGACTTCGCGTTCAGATTCCTAGGATTTTGGTTTTCTAACGGTAGAGTTTTCCTAGGATATATATAAGTCCTCAAGATGCTCAAACAAGGTCCATCCGTTAAATGGAATTCTGATCTTATTCTTTACTCTGGCTGTCTGGCTGCTCTCTTGATGAGTTGAATTTCACAGTACTTTCATCTCATGCACGTTGTTGTTTACTATTAGACCAGGCTCCAAACAGGAATGTTGTTATGTTTACATCTCGAATGCCGGCCAATAGTTACAATCATGCGTGGTTTGATGGGATCTATTCAAATATTTTCCTCATAGGAAAATTCTGCATGTAATTTAAAAGGTCATTTTCCAAATATGGAATTGTTATATCCATCGATTCACGGTAATGGTTGCACTACAACTCCCTACATTATCACAAATAATTTTTTCGTAACACTTCTTTCCGGAAGCTATTACAACAGTCCGTCTTTCAGGTGCATGTCTGTAATATGTCAGCAGGCGGATAATTTATCTCTCCGTCCTTGTGCAAACACCGACCCTCGTTTAACCATCTGGGCTGTGACTCTTCACGACAGTAATTAGTGAATCACAATAGCCATATCAGCGCTAAATAAACTTGCTGGGCGTACGGCATGTTAAACCGTCATGCCCAAGGTTTGGTACACGAGAATTTTACCAACCTAACTATTGGTCTATATATCATCATTTCTCTACTCTCTCAGCAGGGATGGGCAGGTAAACAGACAAGACGAATTATTATGGAGAATGTGGTAAAGTGGGATATTATAAATATTTATAGGGGACTTAGTGTACTGACTGAGGTCAGCTGTGAAGGTATCTGTATCTAATGAGTGTGGTGTATTACAGATAACCTTACTTGCTACCACATTTATACCTCAGTCAGGCTTATTCTGGAATATTGTAATGACTACGTTGAATGTCTAGGGTTATGATAATGATGAAGTGTATGTTCACAACAACCAACTGACAGATAAACAATTTAATTTAATTCACAATACTGTACAACACTGTGACACTCACATACATAGAACACTCTATAAGGCTATCTTAATAAGTCAAGGGTAACTTTTAAAAATATGTATTAATTCCTTCAAATATTAAATATCCTGATTCAACTACAAAGTGAACCAGGAATCACAATCAAATGTAATCACAAGTTGTATGTACACAATTTATAGATAGGATCTTTGTATTGCCATATATTATTATTGCACTATGTTTTTAAGTTGTGCTGTAGTACTATGAGGTAATACTGGCTTGTCAAGCTAAGTTGTTGTTTGTCATCATGACTTCAAGTGTTTGTTTCTGGTGGAAATAATATTGGTAAGGTTCACAGTGTCTTTTGATTTGAAACAAATAAATGTCCCTCTTGAATTAAGGTAAAGTCACTTTTAGAGGGGGGTTATACACAAGATTGAGCTGCTCTGGCCACGAACTCTTAACTTCTGTGTGGGCGGCAGGAAACAGTCTCCACTGCTCGCTTGCGTCACCGTTTCCTTGAGAAACAACCCTGGTTGATATCTGGACCAAGGAGTATGCTACCAGCCTCTGGATTCAGCAAAACTCAGACCAGGTGCTGCTTCAATACGTTAGGACCTCGGTCCCTGAAACAAGAAGGTTGTACCTCCTACTTCAGAACTAATTTATAATCTATTTCCACACTGAAGCACAATACATAACAAACACTGAGTTCAGCGCGGTAGGCCAACTGTTAGCTTCTCATGTAACACATTCACCAGTATCCTCTCCCTAATGGTTACAATGCCTCTGCAATTTCAGCATTATTTCCTTATATTCAATAAGATAGGTGTCATAGTACTATTTGGCAATCCCATATAGTCCTAGGCAGTTAAACTCCTCTCCGACAAGTTTTGTTCATGGTGGAGCAATTTTCTAGGCTTTGCCTCATGTTTGCTACTGAACCACACACATACAGACATAAATTATCAATTCACATTCAATTTTCATAAAAAAGATATCAAATATTTCTAGCTTACCACAATTCATGGAAATATTAAACAAAATACGTTGACAGGCAATGAGTTATGGCACAATTCCGATCTGCCTTTGTCCCAAGCTTTCATAAGAAAAATATGAGCTGGATCTCAACGCACTTGCTTCTCAGTAAGTTTATTTTCAAAATGTGGCCCTGAACTGACGCTCCTAATTGACTATATCAAATGGTCTAACCAATAAGACCATGTTTACAAAAGTATTTGAAAAAAAGTACCCTTCCTATCATTTCCCGTAACAACCAAAAATAGTATCTGCAATCGACTAATCATGTTTAGGCTTACATATTCTTCTAGCCAATAAAATCGGATTTAACTTGTTGGCCTATTTCTTGTAAAATAGTGGTTTCAAAACATGCCACTGAGCAATTATGATTTGGTGCTGTCAGACAACCTCACTATTTTATTTTGGCTATAATTTGTTAATTCCTAGACTATTTGCGTAATACTTAACATATTCTTTGTCAGCAAGTCCTAAGGCACCCAAACATATAAATTTAATGGGGCTAAGTGGCTCCGTTCAAAATTTGTATTCTAGGATAGTCGTGTATTTGTTTTTTTTTTAAAATTGTTTTAGAACCGCCACCTGTCCTGCCTTTTCGACTATTCTGTCAGACTAATGTCAGGATTTCAGACATAAAACAGTAGAATGTCATGTTTCCTAATAAGCATTAACCATGTTTTTTAAAACCTAACCTCGTATTGGTAGTGTTTTTTGTCCCTGTTTATTTGAAAAAAAGTTAGTGCTTCATGCCTTACGCGTGGGATTGGCGTTACTATTAATCGCGAGACTGTGGTAGTATTGCATGCGTTCCTCCGTTCAGCCCTCTCTCTCTCTAAGTCCATCTGTCTTTTCATTACGCAGTGTATAAAATGAAATTAATGGAATATTAATCTAGGTCATTACGCAGTGTGTCTATCTCAAGGTTTTCTAAGAAATACAGTACACGTTTTATTGTTTTGTTGAAACGCGTGTAGTTGATGTACTAGGCTTTACTAGTAAACGTGAAAGCGTTACAATTTTGCAGACGGAGCATAAAAAAAGGGGTTTTTATTGTTCAGCCATTACGGAGGTATACACGCTGGCGCATGCCATTGAGAAAGCACTGGTCTTCCACCATTCTTCTTTCCTTTTATTGAATTAATTCGTTAGGCTTTACATTTACTATTTAATTTAGATATGTGGATTTAGAATGTTTCACGACAGAGAAGTGCAAAAAATGACTCTAAAATAACAGTACTGCTAGAGAGGAAAAGAGAGCAGACCCAATTATGTGACAGTCAACATAAATGGCAGCTAAAGGGATGTCATTGTCCAATAGATGAGTTTCTCAGCGAAGGGCATTCAAGAATTTTAAAATTAAGAGAGGAGTCAAAGTTGGGGAGTTTGGAACAGACTCAGACTCCAAATAAAATTACAGAATTTTTGACTCTGAAGCCATGAGTAAAACAATTAAATTAACTCATATTTCGAATAGATACAAACATATTATATTTTATTTCAGTTCTATACATCTGGTAGAATCCATGTTGGATTGAAAATGAAAAAAAAAAAAAAGAACTGGAGCAATGAAGTTGTGGAATTTTATGTGCTCTGGCCAAAAACCTGCTGCCCCAGTTCTGCTCCAAAGCCCTGGTAAGAAGAAGAATAAATACAAAGAAACAAACAATGGTCAATGACCAGAAATTACAGAAAAAGATAAACCAAATAAAAATACTTGTTAAATATTAATGAGAGAAAAAAAATAAATAAAAATAAAACAGAAGAAAAAACAGCTATCGGCTTAAATGAGAAAACTCCGTAAAATCTGAATTCTCAAGAGTTACAATCATGTGTAGTAGATCATGTTCTCTATACAAGAGAGTCAAACTAGTGGTCTGTTGACATTCAGGATATCCACAAAATCTGCCTCAATGGTAAGAGCAGCATTAATCCAGGCGACCACTACCTGACCGGCTTGTTCATATCTGTATTGTAGTTGTCACAACTCTGTTTCGCAATGACTCACCAGAATGGGTCGTGATTCTGACTGCGATAGTTAGGGAGTTCCTATCACTGTCTCTAAGCTACAATAACATCTCAAACATAACTCTCACGGACAGAAAAAACCCCCCACACCAACTCCATGTTTCCAGGTTCCAAAGAAAATACAATTTATTTACTTTAAAAATCTCTACCGGGCAGTGATGTAAGAATCCAATAATCCTATATCAGCTATAGGACAAACAAACCACTACCACAAGCTCAAATAGAGGCCCTAAACCATAAACTACAAGCTCATCAAAATATCTTCTCAGCATCTATCAACACAAAACGCCAGCAAATATACCAAAAGGAACTATCAACAAACGACCAGTCAGTTGAAATCCAACATTCAACTGCATCATTCGCATCATAAAAACTTTCCTTTCCCCCAACTAAACATTTTGCATCCCTGTTCAACTACAAAACATGCACCCAGAAGTTAGTACATCAGTCACACTCAAAATAATCCCTGACTCACAACATCAGCCACACTCAAAATAATCCCTGACTCACAACATCAGCCTAAATAATCCCTGACTCACAATATCAGCCTAAATAAACCCTGACTCACAACATCAGCCTAAATAAACCCTGACTCACAACATCAGCCTAAATAAACCCTGACTCACAACATCAGCCTACATAAACCTGGACTCACAACATCAACCTAAATAAACCCTGACTCACAAAATCAACCTAAATAAAGCCTGAGTCACAACATCAACCTAAATAAACCCTGACTCATAACAAATCAGAGAATCCTCATGTGATCATACGAAAACGTTACAGCTTCACTTAGTCACCTCACAAACAACCAACATAATGAAGCTCCCAATGGAGCATATGTAATCAGCAACTACACTGATTCTGACCTCAAACTTCCCTTGACAGTAGTGTATGCCTTGTATTATAGACATCAAGTTATTAACAGGCTCAGAGGAAATAGTAGACATCTCTGCAGTTCCATGAGTGATTAAAGGTTGAGAAATGTAACTTTACTGTCTCTTCAACTGTTTATAACCATCCATGCATCACTATCATCTCACACCATCATCACTCTCCTTAAGAAGCACAGGGCTACTACTGCAAATCCACCTTCTCCCCCACCCCGCAGGAAACCTGAGCTGCTATGCACTTGTGGTGCTGGTCTCTGTATCAATTTGTTTTGTATGACAAGGCTGAATGCCTCAGGCAGAACCTGACACTAACTGCCCTCTTTTGACCTGCCTGAGGGAATAGTGCGCCTGTTCTCATTTTCCCCTCCTCACAAACCCCCATAAACAACACAGTGTAGATTTTTATGACATCTCCGTTATTTAACATGCTACAAGTTTATGAAAATAAAATACTGTCCCAGTCTGTTTGTGGTTAGTGTGAACCCACTTTTCATCAAGAATCTGCAGAGTTTTTTGCATTAACGTCTTGATTGCTAGTAATCTTTCGTCCATCCTGAGGGTTCAGATTAGGTATACCCCCAACAATGGGGTAGGCCACTCCAAGTGCATCACAAATAAGCTCATTGCTCTTTTCATCATACCTGGTAATCACACAAATAAATAAACAATATTGATAAACACTTTAAACTGGTTCATTAATCTCAACAAAATATGATCGCATCCATTTTATTAAACACAGAAACCTTATTATTATATATGGTATTTGTACATTACAGAAAACTTTAAGTGGTATTGGAGAAAACTGTAAATAACATCATACAAAACTTTAAATACCATACATCACAGAAATCCTTAAATAACATCACAGAAACCTTTAAATGATATGACATCATACCATCAGAAAGAACTTTAAATAACATCACACAAAACTTTAAAGGATATAACACCTTACCATCAAAGAAAGCTGTAAATGGTACTACATATCACTGAAACCTTTCAATGGTATGACACCATACATCACAGAAACCTTTCAGTAGTAGCCCCTTCAGTCATAACTGACTGTCACGGTTTGCCTCCCCTTAGCTCTGCAGTAGTGGTCCAACAGTGGCCAAAATTCAAGAGTAACTGATGTTGGTCTTCAAAGGTGTCTACCTTCGCACTAGATTACTCTTGGCAGAGTTGTAGGTAGAAGGATAATGATGCTTCTACCTCCAGGGAATTCTTCTTCTTCTTTGATCCTTAGCCACCGACCGCCAAAGCAGTCAGTGGCCATTACGCCTGGTGGCATCATGTAGGGCAACAACAAATTGACTCCACTTTGCTCGGTCGGCAGCCATCCTTCTTACAGTGCCCCAACTCTGGTTCATTCTTTGCATCTCAGCCTCCACAGTCCTCCGCCAAGTTGTTTTTTCCTTCAGGGGTCCATAGCATAGCTGTTCTTGTGATGGCATCGGGGTCTCTTCTGAGGACATGGCCAACCCAGCTCCAGCGTCTGCCAGCTATGATGGTGTGCATGTCCTCTTGCTTGCTCCAAGTAAGCAGATCTTGGTTGGTGATGGTATTCGGCCAAAAGATTCGGAGAATTTTTCTTAGGCATGTTGTGTGAAAAGAGGACAATTTCGACATTTCCTTCTCTGTAACTCTCCAGCTTTCCGCGCCATAGAGAAGCACAGAAAGCACACAGCTCTGATATAATCCTAATTTTGTGCTTGTGCTGTACTGAGAGGACTTCCAGATGTAGTTTAGACTAAAAAAGGCTGTTCTTGCTTTGTTCATTCTGTTGTTGATATCTTTGCTTGCTCCGCCGTCTGGTGTTACTATGCATCCTAGGTATGTGAAGGCATCTGTCTGTTCCATTTGCTGATTCCTTACTGATATGGGCTCAGGGTTGCTCACATTGAGCGTCATGACCTCTTTAGGTTGATGTTCAAGCCCACCTGCTGGCTATACTTATTAAGTCTATCCATTTTTTCCTGGATGTGTTGATGTCAATGTGCTAGTAGTGCAATGTCATCTGCATATTCCAGATCTTCCAATGTAGAAAATGTAGTCCATCTTATTCCTCTTGGATTGCCCTCTGTTGTCTGGCGCATCACACAGTCTATGACTTTTAAAAATAAAGTGGTTGATAAGGGGCATCCCTGTCATACTCCTGTTTTCACTTCAAAGGTTAGGTTGCTCTGCCCAATGCTACACGTAAAGTTGGCATAAAGGCTTTTTATGATTGACAATATGCAGCTTGGAATTCCATAAGCCCTCAGTATTTTCCATAAACTGTCCCTATGTATGCTGTCAAAAGCCTTTTCAAAATCAATGAAATTAATGTACAGCTGTCTTTGCCATTCTGAATACTGCTCTATAATGTTCCTGAGTGTAAATATATGATCTACACATCTTCTGTTCTTTCTAAATCTTGCTTGTTCTTTCCTCAGTTTGTGGTCTACTGCTTTTGAGATTTTCTGTATAATTATCCTGCCTAGTATTTTGCTGGGAACTGAGAGAAGAGTTATTCTTCTCCAATTATTGCAGTCTGCAAGATCTCCCTTCTTGGGCAATTTGACAATTATTCCTTTTCTCCACTCTGTTGGTGTTGTCCCTGTTTTCCAGACTTGTGCAAATAGTGGTTCTAATAGTTCTGCTGCTAGCTCTGGGTCTGTCTTAAATAGCTCTGCATTTAAGTTATCATGACCAGGAGCTTTTCCATTCTTTAACCCTTTGATTGCTGTGATGATTTATTCTTTTCGTGGGATGTCTGTATTAACATCTAGATCATTTTCAGCCTCAGGAACATTCAATTGTGTCTCTGGTGGTTCCTTATTCAGAGTTTCTCTGAAATGCTCTGCCCATCTTGTTTCCTGTCCCTCTACTGTCGTGATGAGATTTCCGTGCTTATCTCTTACTAATGTAATATTGTTTGCACCTCGTTTTCCACTGATGATTTTAGTTATTTTGTATACTGTGCTTTGTTCATTTCTCAGTGCTGCCTCTTCTGCTTGTCTTGCAAGGTCATCCAGAAATATCCTTTTGTTAGCAGGGGTTTGACGTTTAACTTCCTTGTCCAGCTGACTGTACTGTTCACTATATATTGTCTTTAACCTGGGAGACTTAGCTTCTGTTTTCTTTCTTTTCATTTCATTTCTCTTCGCTATGGTGTTTAGCGTATCTGGTGTTATTCAGTTTTGCTCTTTCTTTCCTGGAATCCCAAGTATGACTTGCTGCTTTCCTTGTATATTGTTGAGATGGTGTTGAATCTCTGGTCAACATCATTGATAATCTCATGACTTCTCTTTACGTCGACCACGAAAGCTTTTCTGGTGAGGGGATCCTTCAGTTTCATGATGTTGTATCTTTTCTGTTTGACTGCAACTGGTCCAGCAGCTCTGAGTTTCACTTTCAGTCTTGCTACTACTAGGTGATGATCACTTCCCACATCTGCGCCTCTTCTTACTTTCACATCTTGTATTGCATGTCTCCATCTGCCATTGATCATTATGTGATCTATCTGGTTTCTGTCTCGTCCGTTTGGTGATTCCCATGTTAACTTATGCACTTCCTTGTGTGGAAAAAGTGTTCCTCCAATGACCAGGTTGTTAATACTGCAGAAGCTTATTAATTTGTCCCCATTCTCATTTGCTGTTCCCCTGCCGCATTTCCCCATTACTCTTTCGTTATAATTATTGTGTGCTCCCACTTTCGCATTTAGGTCTCCCATTACTATAATGAGATCGTACCTGGGTGTAGTTTCCATTTCTTTTTGCACCTATTGATAGAACTCGTCGTTGATCTCTTCATCGCTGTCATTTGTTGGTGCATAGCATTGTATAATTGTGGTGTTGGTGAACCTCCCTCTCAGTCTTGCTCTTATCAGTCTGTTGTTGATCGGTTTCCATTCCAGTAAAGACCTTTCCATTCCTTTCTTCAGGATAATGGCTACACCTTCATTGTGCTGACCATCCTCTCTGCCAGAATAAAGTACTGTTTACACTGTAGCTGTTTTTATTCTCCCCTTACCTGTCCATCTGCTCTTGCTTATTCCCAGGATATGTATTTTGTAGTTCCTCATCTCTGCTGTGATTTGTCTCAGCTTTCCTGCCTCATTCATAGTTCTGACGTTCCAAAAACCAATTCTTGTTTCGTGTTTTGCGGTCTGGGCATCCGTTTTCATGCCAGTGGCTTCCTTTCGGCTTTCACCACTGTCAGTCATACGAGCCTGAGACTCCGGATGTCCGTCCCGCGGCAAAGTTTTTCCATTTATTGTTGTTTCCGTAAGATGTGCGATTTTTTACATAGACAGGGGTGTCGGCCCTGTGCTAAAACCCCCAACCTGGAGGACCAGAGTACCAGCTTTTGTCTGACCCCTACCCACGCAGACCAGTCCAGCTTGGTTGAACCTACCAGGAGTAAATCTCCCACTGGCATAGCTTTGGGGATTGTCAGGGTACACAAGCTGCCATACCTCTACAAGGTATAGGTACCATTGATGGCAGCTCCAGGGAATATTCACAAGATATTCAGAAAAGTGAGAACAATGCTGCATTGGCTGAGCACATTAACTCTAGTATCTGCCGTCAACTTTTGTGAAGGATAGGGTTATCTTATAATTCGTTCTGTGGGTAATTCAAATTATTTGCACATGGAAATTTCTGCGCATTACTGCAAAGGTCATGTCTCCCAAATATGGAATGAAAACATCATATCCTCTCTCAGCAATGTTTTCTCAAATACAACATCTTACTTTCATCTAAAGTAATGTCTTTTTAACAAGGTGTACAGAAAATGATTATGTCATTCTTTTCTGTGGAGTGCATGCCGACAGGTCAATAATTTATCACGGGGCACTCCTAGGTAAACATGAAACGTGGTCCCTATACTGCCTTCTTGGTTTTACCTGCGTCTTAATCTTAATAAAGCCTAGAAGCACAAAGTAAACATGATCAATTATCACTGAAGGGAGTGTAAAATTGACAAGAAAATAGCTAATATCTGCTTCATAGCAGAGAAAGAAATGGGCAACCACAGAAATTTCAAGTAATTTAGTACACACACAAAATTTAACTAAGTACTGCTGGGGAGGAAAACTTATCAACCCAATAATTATGTGACACTGACTATGTGTCCCTGAGGTTAATGTCCTCAGCTGCTTTTTTTCAACAGGTTCTGTCTCTTCTGCTTGTTGTGAGAGCTTCTTTTTCGCCAATCTGTGGTGGCACCATAGAAGCATCTCCACTAGAAGTATCAGCAGCTTCATTCTCCTAGGTTGCTAGATTTATGTCTCCCTTGCATTCATCTCTGAACCCCAGCTGCGGTCGCCCAACTGTTCTTTTGTCATCTGTGAGTTGTCTGTAGAAGATATCTTTAGGAATGCGACCATCTTCCATGCGGCAGACATGGCCTAGCCGGCTAAGTCTGCACTGTCTAAGCAGTGTATACATGCTTTGAAGGCCAGCACATGACAGCACCTTGACATTTGTCACTTTGTCCTTCCACGAAATACCAAGGATGTGGCATAGACACCGTCTACTGAAGGTATTGAGCCTTCTTTTTTGCTTAGCATAAGCTGTCCATGCCTCACTCCCATAAAGTAGCATGCTGGTGATGCAGGCATTATTTACCCCAGCTCTGGTTTTCATTGTGAGTTTGGAGTTCCCCCAGATATGCGTTGTGAGGCAGGCAAAGATTTCTGCTGGTTTACCAATGCGGCTGTCAATTTCTGTGTCCAGAGAGAGTTTGTTGTTGATGGTAGACCACAGAGAAACCTTTCAGTGGTATGGCATTAGGCATACAAAAATAAACTGTAACCATCATAATGCTACATTCTACAGAACTTTAAAATATGATATCACACATCATAGAAACTTTTAAAAGGTATGGTGTCAAAGACTGAGAACTCGGCTGGAAAAAGGCCAAAAGGAAAACAGCCAATAGGATAACATCACACTTTCTCTGGCAAACCTCTACATCCTAAGGTAGATGAGGAACAATAAAGTGAGTAAGTATAACACAAGTACTGTTAGTTAAGTTTGCCAGTCACTTCGATTACGGAAACAACAGCAAATGGATTGATTTGCCGTTGCCCTAAAGACGCCAATAGGCGTGATGGGAAACAATGGCAAAGAAAACCTATCTGCTGTTGCCCTAAGACGCCACTAGGCGTAATGGCCACTGACTGCTTTGACGGTCGGCGGCTAAGGACGAAAGAAGAAGAAGAACTGTTAGTTAAATTATCCACTTGCAACCTTTGTCATTTTTTTGTAAAATGTTATCTATTAACACAGCTAAGTGTTTTGTTTAATTAATGGATAACAATATCCTGACTAACCCCTGTTAGTTTATACTTAGCATGTATGGTGTTTTAAATTGTAAATATGTATTCATCACCAGCAATATCTTTAATCATTATTTATTCCATACTGCATGCTGGATAATGAAAAATTCTAATTACATATTTTTTAAAAATATCTTAATCATACTTACAGGATTTTGTTAAAATATAATATTCTGGATCCATAACTGAAGAAAAAATGAGTTATTTTTTTCCCTTTTGAGATTTCTCCAATATTTATTTCTGCCTTTATTTTGTTTAAGTTTGTCATAAATTACTTCTTAACAAACAGATGCTAATTCCTATATCTATTTTTAGACTTTACCATGACAAATATGGGAAACCAAGAGCCAGGAATCCAGACCCAGAGTCCGCTGGGAGGACAACATTTAACAATCTCTAAAGGACCAAGGACTAGATTGGAACCAGGCCAGGAGGAAGATCGCCAATAAGATAGTATGGCGCTCCTTCTGGCAATCCACAACACCCCAGGGTAGAGGAGGAACAACTAAGTAAGTAAGTATTACGTATAAGCCTGAAGTTTTCTTACTGACAAAAGTCATGTTAAACCACAACAGTAAGTCTGAACCCAACTCCACTAAAACATTATTTCAGGTATAACAAGGTAAGTGTAGCCTCATAGCAGATAACGCTATAGGGGAGTGGTGTTAGAAACTTCATCTATACCAGTCACTATTCTGCAAGTTGTCTTGTGTAGTTCCTGCAGGTCTCTGATGAGACAAAGAAAGAAAGGGTTTACTACTGCCTCAGGCATGTTGTTCAAGGTGACTAATATAAGGTTGTGCATGAGGCTATAGTGCGTTTCACAATGTTTGCCGCTGTTTAATATTCAATATCTCTGCAACCACTTGATCGTAATTGTTGCAACTTTGCATATGACCTAATGATCGCTATGTCCTGAGGGGGACATTTTTTCCTCGTTAAAAAACTTGTGGTTTTAAATTTTCTTTATTTAAAGTATACAAAATCGACCACCTCCTAGTCCAACCGTGTATTGAAAGGGCTTACCCCTTCATATTTGTGAGCTATTTCGATTTAACATCTTGAACGTATTTCACATGATTTTCCCCGTGTTTCAGCTCACTACCACACTGTTTTGAACATTACATTGATCCTTCCGGTGCGTTCAGTTACAGTGGCGTATCCTGGTAATGCGAGCTAGGCGTGCTGCTACTTAAAATGAATATGTACGCCTACTATTTAACCCCTTCCCCTCTTAATTTAAAAAGCAACTATATTCAATAACGCAACGATAGTTATTTGGCTGGAAGAAAAACATTAACTAAATAATACATATTTTCACTTACAGGTTTCACTTGAAGATCAGATCTATTCTTCTTTCCTTTTGCAGAAATTTCTCTGTTACAGCATCGTAAAATGTATTCTTCATTCTAACCTTGCTCAAAAGTTCCTTTTCAATGGACAATAGGCTGAGACTGGAGAGTCGATCTTGACCTTGTGTAGATCTGTGGTAACTGTGGATTCGCTTTAAAGCTGAAAACGATCTTTCTACAGAAGCAGTAGTTGCTGGTATTGTCATTATCAATTCTGCCAGTTTGAACACTTCTTTAAAGCCTGAACTGAGATCATTTTCAACTAAGAACTGCAGTAACTCATGAACTGACTTGTTGCAGAACTCATCCGAACAATAAAATACAACAAGTTCATTCTTCAATCTTACATAGTCGAACATTTCTCCATAAACGTCTTTTAACATTTTGATGAGGTCCTCTGAAAAATTTTTCTTGTACCCAGTGAAAAAGGACAACGTCTGATACGGACAACCGGGACTATCATACCGAGATGAACGGTAACATATGTAGAGAGTGGATTGAAAATACTCTTCTTCCGTCCCTAGACAGACCATCCTGTCTGATAATGGACAACACATCATACCACAGCGCTGTGGCAGAAGAAGACAAAATCCCGACATCTTCGAGTACAAAATATGCTATAAAGCTTTGGCTCAGAAAAGAAGACATTCCATTTAAATAGGGGTTTCTGAAACCTGAATTACTGTCCCTTGTTAAGAAATCACAAAAGACCAAGATATTCCATACAGACAAGTTGATTCAACAGCATGGTCATATGTGTTTGAGACTGCCACCTTATCATTCACATTTAAACCCAATTGAACTCGTTTGGGCAAAAGTTAAAGGACAGGTGGCAGCTGAAAATAAAACTTTCAAACTATGCAATATGAAAGAAGTAACATATGCCGCCCTCTCGCAGATAGACAAAGATTATTGGTGTAATATGAAGACCATGTCTTAAAAGAGGAAAATGACTATTGGAAAAAAAGATGGACTGTCGTTCGTTCAGCCGAGAATAGTCATCAATATGTTAGACTCGTCTGACTCAGAATAAGTGTGTAAATACCTTATATGTTTTATCCTCCATCTATGTGTATATGTAAACCAATTCATTTCCTTTTTATCTCTGCGATTTCACTACTATTTTTAACTGTGATGCTGCACTGTAATTCTGTCTTTCAACAGGCCCAATTCTGTTGTTCTATTTTGAATTTTCACCATTCTTCTTCACTTTGTAACTATATGTGTTTGCCATGTTTCTTCTCATTTGAATATATCGTGTTTGGTATTTTTCTGTAGGTAATTAAATGGGTTCTTTTTATGACGGTAGGTTTATTTCTTACTCCCACCAGTTTTACTTTCTCTGATTTTCCGCGATCACGTAGATTTTCGTTGTTTACGAAAATCGCTATTTTCGTGCACGCCGGTATGACGCGTCAGAAACGTCACGTAACGTGATGTCATTTTTGGACACGCGGTCTGCGTGTTTTCAAATCTGATTGGCGTAGGTCGAAGGTATTTTATTTTTCTAAGCGTTTCCATTGGTCCGAGTGGATAGCTTAAGCAGATACGTAGGCGATCAGCGGGAGTGGTTCCCTGTGTATATATAGAATCGTTTAGAGGGGATCTGTCTCTATATGAAGAAATAATTGCCTGCCGGTCTACTTCGTATTATCGTCTCCATTGCGGGGAAAAACAGCGGTAATTGGTATGTCAGAATTTTATTATCATTTTACTTATTAGAGGGTTCTTTGAGAAATTCGCCGTAAGTAAAGTTCTTCGGAGACATTAACTTTTAAGTTTTAAATGGTAGCGCCATCCATTATTATCTTTGAAGAACGATGTAAATGTAAAAGAGTGCATAAGTCTTTCTAGGATTTTGGCAGTAGATAGGAGCGTGTGAAGTTATGAGATACACGTGTGCTCATAGTTGTAGAATGTTGTGTAAAACCACCATTTATTCCTGTGTATTTACCAATGTAATTCTATTGGGAACTCCATTGTGTGTACGTTAATTTTATCGTGCCTTAAATGTGAGAAATGCAGTCGGAGAGTACAGATTTATGTTATCAGTGAATTATACGGCTTAGAGGAGTAAATTATTCCTATAGCACGAGGTTTAATTTAAATTGGGGCTTAAGTAGGAAACCTCATGGGTAATGTTAAAAGGGAGACCACGGAATTTCGGACAAAGGAGTTCCCTAGTTGAAATGTTGGGACACGTGGTTAGCCATGCGTAACAGCCACGTAACCCGTCAGACAGGTCGGGAGGTTTTTGTTTACTTACCTGGCAGATTTAAGTTGAGGGAAGGGAGGAGTAAGAAGAAGAGTGAGATAGAGAGACACGTGGGATAGTATTATTTTATGTATCGTTGTGCAGAACGAGAGAAGGGGAGTAGTAGGAGTGAGATTTAAGTGCCACATGGGTAGTATTATTTATGTATTGTGGTGCAAAGCGGGTGAAGTATTGAGTGAGGGAGTTGTAAAGATTATTGAGAGGTATGTGTTAGAGATTGCGTTATGTTGGAGTTGGTGTACACTAGACGCATTTTCTTTTAATTTCAGCGGGTCACTGCAAAAACAGTGGGGGAGCATAATTTGCCAACACAAATTATCCACGGCAAAAGGACATATCTCAGGGGTCAGAGGACTCGAGTTATCGTCAGAAGCAAAAGAAAAATAACCTACGGTCTCTTGCAGTGAAGTGCCCATGCTTTAGCGGGAACGGGGTCTATTTATCATAAAAACCCAGAGCTCATCGCTATTATAGTCTCCAGCAACGGAAAGTGGCCCGGGAGATTGGTGTAATCGTATACAGCCAGAAATCAAGGCTGTGTTTTTCCACTAAATCCGGAGCGGGTTAAAAGTGGAAAGTATAGAAGCTAGTCAGCCGCAGAGATAGTTTCTACAGTTAATCAAGTTCTTCATGCTTGATACCCAAAATCATCATCACCACATTCAGGAGCAGGTGATAGGGTTACAATACCTGGGTCCTGAAAGTAACGAGAGAAGAGCGTAATGGAGATGCCGCATCATCAGTCGAGTGTTAGAGAGACACTGAGACCAAAAGAGAGAGAGGGAGGGAGAAAATAGACAGGACCAGTAGGGTCTGTTCATTGGCCATTTGATGGATAGACACTGAGCCATCGTTGTAAGCCAAGTCTATTATTGTAGCATTTCTAGTGGTGTTAGTTAGCGGAGCATATTGCCTACCAAGTTGGAAGCTGTGTAGACGTTCTTTTAGGAAGAGGCAACAGGATGGCAACAGTAGAAATCTTATTTGTGTTAGAGAGTGGAGGCTAAAGTTGACAGCCCCACCAAATTAGATTTGTTTAAATCACTAACCATTTTATTGTTCCCCAGCAGGGTGACAGAAAGAGTGAATGTGATTGGGGTTTTTCTAGTGTCTATCTAATTTAATTGTTACTTTGTTTTTTCAGGCCGTGTAACAGTACACACTATTTATTTCATTGATGTATGATGAAATTTAATGATTTCTGTGTGTAAATAAATATATCTATAATATATACTGGATCAGCTTCTACTCTATACTATACCTATATGTGGTCTGTATAGTGGTGTCTGTGGTCGTTTTATACACCTTATCTCCTTGTGTTTAAAGGTAGTTAGAGGGGGGTGATTCTATTGTTTTTTCTGAAGTCACGAAGCGGCAAGGGGAGAGTCAAATCCTGGTTCTAGCCCTTGAGCCAATAGTCTCATCTGTCCACAGGCATGTCATTTTTCATCTAAATTCTATCTTCTCAGACTTTCTCATACTAGGGTCTTGCTTTCATTTAGGTAAACTCTATAAACTTAAATCCACTTCGTGACATTAACATAACTTTGGGACTGTTTGGCAAGGAAGAATATTCCAGCACCTCTTATTCATGCTATACAGAGCTTCTACAAGTCTTGCAGAAATTATGTGAGGACAGCAAACCATAAGTCAGAAGAGTTCAGGACCACCACTGGTGTACGACAATGTGATATCCTATCACCTTACCTCTTCATACTCCTTATGGACGATGTCATCAAGGCATGTAAGGAGAGAACAAGAAAGTATTCAGTGGGGTACTGGAAGATGAGACAGGTCTATATTTCGGAGCTGGCATTTGCTGATGATGTTGCCCTGATTGCTAAATCAGAGGCACATCTCCAATCCAACCTGCAAGTCTGGAAGGAAGAGCTGGAGAAGAGAGGGATGGTCATAAGCAGCTCTAAAACAAAATCCATGGTGATATCACGAGAAGAAAGAAAACATCAGATTAAGTTGGGAGAACAGGTCCTGGAGCAGGTCGACCACTTTAAATATCTCGGAGCTATTATAGACCGTAAGGGAGGCATCAAAGAAGAGTTGGCCACTCGAAAAGCAGCGGCTGGGAGACTTTTTCAGGCCATAGATCGTGGATTCCTCAGCAAGAAAGAGGTTGGTAAGAAAACGAAGATGGCTGTGTGCCGCTCCACCTGTGTCCCAGTCTTGACATATGGATGCGAGTCGTGGGCAATGACTACAACCCACAAAAGCCAGATCCAAACCTCAGAAATGAGGTATCTGAGGAAAGTGGTTGAAGTGGCAAGAAGAGACATGGTCCGCAACCAGACGATCCGTCAAGGCCTAAAATCCCATCCGCTGCAGACCCAAATAGAACAGTCCCAACTAAGATGGTTTGGCCATGTCTGCAGAATGGGAGAAGATCGGCTACCACGACAAGCATGGGAAACAAAGAGCCAGGGATCCAGACCTCCAGGACGACCCAGAGTCCGCTGGGAGGACAACATTAGACAATCTTTGAAGGACCGAGGACTAGAATGGAACCAGGCCAGGAAGAAGACAGCTGATAGAATGGTCTGGCGCTCTCTCTTCCAAACCTCTACACCTCACGATAGAAGGGGAACGACTAAGTAAGTAAGTAAGACATTAACATACACAGTACTTTCACCTCTTCATGCATCCATTCACGTTTTAGTGTAAAAAGTAACATTTACAACGAATAGGCGTTATTATTCTCTCAAATATTTCGAAGAAATAAAATAGGACCTCACGTAGTAATCAGTTAACAAACCCCTCTAACATTCGAATTGTATAGACCTATGCCGAAAATATGCAACTTCCTTCATTTACGGTAAATTATTTTCTTCCAGGACAAAATAATTACTTCGTTAAAAAAGATCAAAGGAATTAGCCGTTGCAAGAAAAGAACACTACCTGCAACATTGAATTTTATAAAAACTTTGGGACACTGAAAATATAAGACCACATGCACAAAATCATGTTTATCAGTGCAAGGAATATGGAGATATTTGAAGTCAATCGTCGACCGATCTTTTTGAAACGCACTATAGCAACCTCTTCGTGTAGAACAAATTGCTAATTTCATTGTCACTCAACAAAATGTCACTTTTGTCAGTATCTAATAACATATTTCTGGCTTCTTCTAAATGATCAATTTTGTCTACATTAGCACAGTTTCTATCCCTTTAGGCATCTTCACTACTCCACTAGCACACACGTTTGCTGCACTACATAGAGAACGTTCCATTAATTTTTCTTCCAAGAAAGAACAAATTACTTTTGAAGCAAATGGCTATTTATCAATTCAGACATTATCATCTAGCTTCCTTGTCAGGTACTAAAAGTTGCTTTATAACCTGGTTATGGGAATTCAGGTACATGAGAAAATCCTTTGATGTCACCGAGCAGGACTGCAGGGATTAAGGGTAGCTGAACATGCCACTATAGCAGGACAGCAGGGATTAAGGATAGCTGAACATGCCACTACAGCAGAGATTAAGGATAGCTGAACATGCCACTATAGCAGGACCGCAGGGATTAAGGATAGCTGAACATGCCACTATAGCAGGACCGCAGGGATTAAGGACAGCTGAACATGCCACTATAGCAGGACAGCAGGGATTAAGGATAACTGAACATGCCACTATAGCAGGGATTAAGGATAGCTGAACATGCCACTATAGCAGGACCGCAGGGATTAAGGATAGCTGAACATGCCACTATAGCAGGACCGCAGGGATTAAGGATAGCTGAACATGCCACTATAGCAGGACCACAGGGATTAAGGATAGCTGAACATGCCACTATAGCAGGACCACCTAGCGTAGTGGTTACCACACTGCGCTGGCGACCGGGTGACCCAGGATCAAATCCGGGTGAGGACATTTGAAGATTTTTCGTCAACTGGGATTTGGACTGGATTAACTCGAGCCCTGGCGAGGACAATTTGAAGAAGTGTCATCGACCAGGGACTGGCGGCTCCTGAGCCGACCCAGCTCTAATGGGTACCTCTGAAATTGGCGAGTATCTGCCTGAATGGCGAGGGACACCTGTCTCTGTGCATGAAAAAAGGGATACTCACGTAAAATCAGTCTCAGGTTAGACATAATAACCTGAGATTTCGCCTCGAGTAATAGCGGGCGTGCGAAAAAAAAAAAAGCCATACCATTCTTTATTCCTTTCACATTTACATCAAATTCCTTTTTCTGTGTGTTTTTTAAAATCTCCCTCAACTTCTCTTACCAGAACAAGGACTGTCTTGTAATGCCACCAACTGGTTTTCTCAGTTTGTTCCTGATTCAATACCAAAAGTGTCTTCACCTGGCATCGTGTTCCAAAGATAATCTGTCTCGTTCTTTCTGTCTATTCCACATCAGTCATACTATTTCAATCATTCTAGTCTGTACAAGCACTCATTTGTTTAAGTCTGTATTGTTTTGGCTGTTATTCTCAATGTTTCCAAGCCATACAGTAGGACTGGCTTGACATCACAGTTGATGATTTTTATTTTTGTGTTGGACTTGAAGAATTTCTTTCCATGTTCATATATTTCTCAATGCAATAAAAGCTCCTTTTGTCTGTTGTATTTCTTTTCTAAAAATATACTACTCGTCAAAAGTCAAGGGCCACCCTATTATTTTCAATACACTTTTATATAAGCGCATAGA
Organism: Oreohelix idahoensis; assembly: GCA_024509875.1. NCBI lineage: Eukaryota > Metazoa > Mollusca > Gastropoda > Stylommatophora > Oreohelicidae > Oreohelix > Oreohelix idahoensis. Next base: position 133,625 of record JAMPIV010002413.1, read on the forward strand.
ATGATTAAATGAAGGAAGTCTTTAGTAAAAATGGGTGCAATATCTTCCTCTGACAGTCCTCTATGCACGTTAAGCATAAAAACAACTCACCGACAACCATTGTGATCACGTGCAATTTGGTTTGCTGACCATAAATTCACATTTTTAATCTGTTTTTTCAAACTTCCGTGGAACCAAACAGGTGAAGTAATCGTGCTGATTGACATTCCACGTGCAATGGCAACTTTTCGTGAACAGAGTTCACTCTTAATTTGTTTTACAATCAGCAGACTTAGGGTAGTTTCATCACTTGCAAAAACCATGCCACCGAGAAGAAGTCTTGACACCTTACAAAGAATGAGGGCTATAGCGCGGGTTGAAAGTGGTTTATCTGTCCGTGTGGTTGCTAGACGGTTTGCAGTGTCACACTCTACTATCCAAAGAATTTTGGAGAGATTTCAGGCCACAGGAAGTGTAGAGGATCGCCACCGGCCAGGTCACCCTTGATGCACCGATAGACATGATGACCGGTACCTCTTGTTGTTAGCCCTGCGCCATCGAACAGTGACTTGTTCCACTCTAAGATGTTAGCTGAGACAAACTGTAAACGTTAATGTCAGTCAAAGCACCATTCGCAGACGTTTACATGAATTTGGACTGGCTGCTCGACGTTCTGCAGTCAGAATCCCTGTTACTCCTGCTCATCGCAGAGCCCGTGTTGCTTGGTGTCGCGAGCACATCCGATGGACAAGGCAACAATGGAGTCAAGTTCTCTTCACTGATGAATCTCGCTTCACTGTGTCATTCAATGATGGCAGGATTCAAGTTTGGAGATGACCAGGAGAGCGATTTACTGATGACACAATTCAAGAGGTGTATCTTTATGGTAGGGGTTCTGTCATGGTCTGGGGAGGCTTCTACAGACACGGCAGGACCCCACTCTACATCATCCAAGGCAACTTGACTGGCCCAAGATACCAGAATGAAATTTTGAGACCAATTGTTCAGCCTGCTCTGGAGGCCATAGGTGGTAATGCCATCCTCCAAGATGATAACGCTCGACCCCATCGAGCTCGTGTGGTGAATGAGTTTATTCAGCAACATGGGATCATCAGGATGTCGTGGCCAGCTCATTCACCTGACCTTTCTCCGATTGAGCACCTCTGGGATGTCCTTGGTCGACGATTGCCAACAAATTACCCCCTGCCAATGGATGTTGCACAGCTGACTGCATTTCTGCTTCAGGAATGGCAAGATGTTCCTCAGGATACTCTTCGGACCCTTGTGGACTCGATGCATCTACGCTGTCTTGAATGCCTTGCTGCAAACGGTGGTCATATTTTGAAATGTCTATTTGTCCAATATCTATTGTGTGACTTTTGAAAAGGTGGGTGACACACTTCACAGCTTCATTGCGTTTGAATGTGTGTTTCCATTTCTTTACGTGACATGTCAATTTGGTATTCAATAAATGCCGTTTTGACTGATACCAATTACGTTTATATCAGATTTGTTTTATGGTTTCAACCAAGGTTTTTCAAGTGGTCCTTGACTTTTGACGAGTAGTATATAATTGTATGTTCCTCTAAATTTCTTATGGATATAATGAGTTAAAATGCCTGTGTAAGTTCCTGTAACTTTCATATACATATAATGAGTAAATATTCGCGGGCCGTTTAGATAACTGTCACATGCATATAATAAGTTAAATTGTGGTTCCTTTGTTTACACAACAATCTCACAACCCTAACACACAGTAAAGTGCTAATAAATCTTAAAAGTTTTATACAAGAAAGAATAGGAAAAGTATGTAAAAGAAATACAAAGTACAAAAACTAGAGGGCATCCATAAATACACTGGTCGGACAAGACTACGATTAATCTAAATAATTGAGAAGTGAGAGCTGATTAGAAGTAACAAAGAACAGAGTAAACAATAAATAGACAAGTGTAAAAAAAAGCTGGTTGTGTAACAAAGAATAATTAAGTATCCAAATTAAAAAGAAGAAGGAAATACCGTAACGGTTTCTTGGTCAATGGACAAGCCAGTATTTCAAGCATTCGGGTGTCGAATGTTCCATCAGTTTTGCCTTTCAAGTCAGAGGAAAAGCTGAGGGAGGTCCAAACTAAATTTCTGGATGCCTTCAGTGTGAAGGTCACATGTTGCAAGCCTACTTGAAATATTGAAAAAATGCACAGATCATTTATAGTAGTGATGTGTAAAGCAAACAAAATAAAAATAAAAAGATTTTATTTTCATTAGCTCTTAATCAGTGACCTAGTAACTGGTGGAGATCGGTGAGTTGGTTACAAAAAGTTCATACGTCACAATTAGTCTTGCTCTAGCTGTCAGCATCTGGCATCCTCAGTAACCCCTGCAGCTGTAGATGGAATAATGGGGTCTGTGAACTTATTAAAGTATAAGCCTTTGGTCAGGTCATACCTCCTCTTCTATCTTGTGCCATCTATTCAAGTTATTTCTATGTCTTATTTATAATTTTAAATTATGTCTCCACTTCCCTTCCCCATGTTGTTAAGGTGTCCATCTATGTCTTTTACCCTGGTTATTCTGGAAAGGGCTACCTTGTAATGCTACCAGCAAGTATCCTTAGTGTTTGTCCTTTCAAATGCCAGCTTTTCTCCCTCACATCTACCTACTCTGGTATGTGCCTGGTCAGTTCCACATCTTCTGGTACAAATGTTAATTTCCCTATTCTGTGCAAGCAACCATTTATTAACTCTTTGACTCCGCAATTATTTTCCACCCTGTGCCGTAGTTTTAATTTATGACAGACTAAAAACAGCATTCAGAGAGTTGTTTTGGCACAGCTGTCAAATCTGACCAACGCTCTGAGCGTTGTTCTGGAGTCAAAGAGTTAAAGTCTGCAACTTTATTCATCATGTGACGTATTCTTTCCAGAACGTTGTCTCCATTACAGCTGCTCTGAACGCATCACGATTCTGGGCAAGTCGACCTGCATCAGCCAAAGACAAATTCAGACTCTCTGTGATGTCCTGGGTCGACCGTCGTCTAGGTCGACCCCTTCCCTTTTTTCCAGGGACCATGCCTTCCATCACTATTTTTTCCAGGCTAATATGTCTTTTTATATGACTGAAAAATTTCAGCTTCCTTATTGCGATGGTATTTAGGAGCCAATGTTCCTGTACGTTTAGTGAGTGCAGTACTTCTCTGTTGGTCTTTTTTTCTGTCCAGGGTATTCTCAACATCCTTCTGTAGCATTTCATTTCGAATGATGTAACCTTTTTTGCAACTGTTTTATTGAGTGTCCAAGTCTTGCAGCCGTATGTTGCTACTGGGAATATACATGCTCTGATCAGTTGTAACTTTGTTTCTTTGCTTGTGCCTTGCCATAGGTTTTTCATCTGTATTAGTTTATGTGAAGCAATTGCAAGTCTTCTTTTAATTTCTACTGCACAGTCGCCAGAGCTGTTGATGATTGATCCTAAGTATTCGAATTCATTAACACTTTCCAGTTCTTTGTTATCAATTTCAATTTCTGCTTTGGTCTTTACTTTGTCTGTTGTCAATACTTTGGTCTTCTTGGTGTTTAGGTATAGATTCTGGGCCTCACTGTGTTTTTGGGTGGACAGAATTAATTGTTCAAGTTCTTCTGGGTTGGCAACTTTATTACTGTCATTTTTATTTACAGGTTTAAGAGTCATGTAGTAGAGCTTTGACAGGCAAGTTGAAAATTTATATTTTTGTGGTGGATTTCCGTATATTTCCCAATGCAATGAAAGCCTCTCTTGCTTTCTATATTCCTTTTCTGATGTCACTATCTGTTCCTACAACAAGGTGATGGCAGCAAATTGGGCAAGAGGCCAGCTACCCATCCTGTAAAAACACAAACCAGAAACATGAACAAGTCATCCAAAGCAAGTAATTCAACTCAACTGTCCAGGTTAGAAGGTTCTAACTACTATTATTATCCATTGATTCTTGAGCGCCATTGAGACAGGCGATACTGCAATTTGTTTGCTTTGACGAAAGTCTGATTTTTAGTTTTTGCTGTCATAACAAAGCTTTCACTGGGTTGAAATGAAGAACAGTGGGATGTGTTCTTCGATGTCATCCAAATAAGTCACCCACATCATTAGGGTTAAGATTAGGGTTTAGGATTCCTAAACCAAACTCAATTTGACTGTCTATGGAAAACATCCAAAGAAGTCTCGAGTCTTCAGGAACTGGTGTGGATCTTCTGCCCTGGTCATGCAGGGGTATGCGGCAATGAGAGAGCTGACAGACTAGCTTTGAGAGCACCCATGGTGGGGACACTAGATATGGATCAAGGAGAGATATTAAGGGCTATTGATAATCACCTGTTATATAACAAAACTGCAATAGATGAATCAACAAGGCTGACTATCGGAATTTGGCATCAAATGTAAGACTAGCAGGAATGGGCGTATTAGAGGATGTATCCATCGGGAATACAACCAGTGCGCTGCAGGAATGGCCAGTACCCTTCTAAATTTGCTGAGGCCGACTGAGCACCTATGGGTTTGCTAGGAGTGCAATGATGTCAAATCTGATCAACAATAACAGCGACTCTCATACATGCCACACGCTATGGTTTACCCATAATCTGTACAAGGTGTTTGCGTTTTCAGATGTGTACGGCCCGTACACAATGTCTGTACGGGTTTTTTTGCCTAATTATTAAATATACATATAAATCGATCGTCTTGTGCCACTACCGTAGCCGTAATTTGTGTCATGAGATTCGGCGAGATTTTAAGCCATGTGGATTTCCAGTTTAGTATTGGTAAGTAATTCATTTTTTTTAAAAATATTACAATAACATTGTTTAGATGAAGTTAGATTTAACTGTCAGATAACTTAAACCTATGCTTTCTTTTCCCGTAAGATTTAGCATAGGCCTAATTTATTATTTACGGCTGCTTAAAAAAAAAAAAAAAAGGCGGATACTACTTCATATTATTTGATTTCACTAAAACTTGTAGAAAGTGCGTAAGAAATGTAAATGTGAATAATAATACAATACAAATTATGGTAATATCGGAATGACGGTCGCCGAATGCTCTGCATGTATTTTCGTACCATTTAGGCTAGTAACACTAACCTTAAATCTAAATGGTACAAAAATACATGCGAAGCGTTCGGCGTCCGATATTACCAAATTATGAAACTGAAAAAATAAAACACACACAAAAGCAAGGCAAATTTGCATCTTAATCCGATCAGAGAAAAGTTTAGCCTATTTGGAGTTAGGCCTACTTCTCGTCTTAGTTTTAATTTCGTTTCTTTAAAAAACAATGCGATTTTGCCTTGGGTGATCATCATTACGGTCAACTAATGATTTAGGCTATATTTATTAAATAATTAATTACTATTAATGTTTGATTGACACTAAAAGTCGTATGGGTAGGTCTATTTAAAGCTATCAGTTGGGCTATAATGGCTATTCCAATTACTGAAGTTCGGTAGAGACTAGTTGCGCCAGTTTATATTTTCATTGCTAGCTTAAAAAAAAAAAAATATATATATATATATTTGATTTAAGATTCCTAAACCTAACCCATAACGCTTATTACTGGTCTCTTTAGACCTATACTTTTATTAGTCACTGTAGAACAGACACCAAACTGTTCTTCATTTCCATCATTCATTCATAACCCTCCACTCCCAAAGGAGCATAGGCCTTCAACAAACACATGCCAAGTCCTCCTGTCACGTGCCATCATCTCAAGTTCTCTTCATGCTCTCCCCATCATTTTCACCTCCGTCTCCAACTCTCCTCTCCACGTACCTCTTGATCCCCCTCTGCCTCTCCCGCCCTGGGGGTTCCAGAACAAGGACTGCCTTGTAATGCCATCAACAGGTCCCCTCAGCGTGTGTCCCATCCATCGCCATCGCCCTCCTCTCATCTCCCGTTCCACCGGCACCTGTCCAGCTCCTGTCATCAGTTCCATGCCGGCAACCCCGTCATACCATTTTAATCCCTCCACTCCACGCAAGCACCCACCCATGAAAGTCCGCAGCTTCTTGGCCGTTGTCCCTGCCGCTCTCCATGTCTCCGAGCCACACAACAGGACCGACCTCACACCCGAGCCGAAGATTCTTATTTTCGTGTTGGATCCCATTTCTCTCGATCTCCATACATTTCCCAACGCAATGAAAGCCCCTCTTGCCCCCTGTATTCCCATTTTGACATCGCCGTCTGTCCCTCCAACCTTGTCCATACCACCGCCAAGATATGTGTATGATTCCACATCCTGTATTGGCGTTTCCCCAAGTTCAACCCTGTTATCATCACCTGCATTTATTCGCATTATCCCTGTCCTTTCCCTGTGTATTTTCAGATCCAACTGCCGTGACCTCTCATCGAGTGCCCCCAACCTGCCCCGCATCTGACTACGGCCACGGGACAGAAGAGCCAAGTCATCAGCAAAATCCAGACCATCCAACCGCCCAGCCAGAGTCCACCGGACTCCACCCCCGCTGTGTGCCGCCGATGATCCCACAACCCAATCTATTGCCAACAAGAAAAGAAATGGAGACAAGAGGCATCCCTGCCGCACTCCCGCCCCCATCCCAAACGGCTCTGCAAGCCGTCCCTCGTGAAGAACTCCGCATGTCATGTCTTCACACGCCTTCTTTATTAAACTAATGATCCCCAGGGGAACTCCACAATGCCTCAACAATTTCCAAAGTGACTCTCTGTCCTCAACAATTTCATTTCCATCATAAATTGTATTAATTTTTTTTGCAGAAATAGACTAAATGATGATACAGTCACAGCATTTCTACAATGCAAAATAAATTCTAACTCCTGTTGTTTAGGTTTTAAAGCAAGTGAAAACATGCTTAAAAAGGCAAAGGGCGCATGTCACTATGATGGTGCAGAACCATCTAATTGAATATATTTTGGGACCCCAAGATGCAGCAATAGTGAATGCAGTCAGCGACCCATAGCTGTACTGCTTCCATCAGGACCAGCGAACCAGAGCTGGTCAAGACCGCACTCCACCTCCACGTGGTGGTCCTGGAAACAGTCTGCAGCAGTGCAGTCTGGCTGAGCGAGTGCGGATCGCAATGGGAAGGCAAACCCGGTCCCTAAAAAATGCCGTGCTGAAGTCGGATGTGTCGACCGAAAGGTGCAGATATCACAGCTTAGGCGTAAACAGACACAACGCAACCACCGTCCTTTTCAGGGCGAACGAAGAAGAAGAATATATTTTTACATGAATTAACTCTTTTGTTACGTTTTTCAGTCTTTGTACAGGTTTTGCGGGTCTTTGTACAGGATTTTTGTACAGGTTTTTCATGTCTGAGGTGTGGCATGTATAGACTCTCAATTCTTTAAGGGTGTTGCGAACAGATGGCCGTTTTCATTTCAACAATTATATTGGTAAAGGGGAAGAATAGTGGAACAAAGGTCAGCCATTTTGCCCGAACGCTATTGATATCGCACACATAACAGTTTCTCTTCGACACACTGTAACATACTCAATATTAACTCTAACCAAATCCGCCCCGAACCCTTCACACCCTATTTCTGTTTGACTGCGCCCGAACACTCCTTGGCTTAGAGGCAATTTTTTTTTCCCAACAGTGCAAGCTTGAAAAAGCGTCGCATTTTGGGTCAAGGTTAGCGCGCGCACTGCAGCAAAATTATGTGTCAAAATGATAGCAAATGTGTTCTAAAACAAAAACCCTAACCCCCGCCCCCCCCCCCCCCGCCCCCCCCCGCCCACCGCCCCCCCCCCGGCCCCCCTTCCCCCCCCCCCCGTTAAAAGCGAAAATGCACGCATAGATCCAGCCTCAACAACCCCCCCAGTGTTTCACGCATTAGCTGAATGTTCCGTGCGGGAGCGTTTTAACTTTATTTTTTTTTTTTAAATTAATGAAGAAAAATATCCCGTTCAACCTCTGATGGATTATAATTAGGATATATATATTGTTTTCAATTCCAAATAATATGAACAACTGCCGATAAGAGAAAGTGGCATCACATTTGTCAAATCATTGTAAATAGGGACAATCACAATTATGCTTAGGCCTACCTTAAATAAAAAAAAAAATAATAATAATAAAATAAAATCAAGAGAGAATAGACTAGGTGTCCAAAGCCGGTTGAGGTCGTCTGTGCATCAAATGGTCATGATTTATATATATCATCTCGTACATAGGCCTAGGCTAGGCCTAACCGTGTAAACGCCGTAATTACATAGGCCATACATTGTTCGTAATAATAGCCACTTGCCAAAAATAGACCAATATGGCAGCCTCCAGTTCACTATGCTTCCCTTCGGCCATTATTTTGTATTAATTTATTAACACGCTGGCAGCCCATTATATTACATAAATGCACAGTTTTAAATGTATTTGAAGAAATGGTACCTGAAATCCTTCTGACTGACTTTAATGACGCCATTTTGTTTACATAAACTCCATTAAAGGGAGTGATAATTTAAATTAAGGCGGTAGTTACCCTTTTCATTGTGTTAAGACTTTTTTATAAACAAGCATTACGGTTTTTATGTAATTTAATGTTTGTTAATTATACCAAATATTAAACAAATTAATCAGTGTGTATATTATACATTTATCATTCTTAGGCTTTAGCTCGTAGTCTTTGCGATAATACCTCACAAGTTAAATAAACTAAAAGGCCACACAACTTCGGTCCACTTATTGCCTGTTGCTGTCTGCATTTGTTAATTTTAAACTTACAATGCTGCAAATTCCGAATGGCCACGAGAGTGGCGTTGATTAGAAACCATTGTGATCTGTGACAGCAGACAAACTTTGATTTTAAAAGAAAGAGAGACGGAGAAGGAAAAATAGAGAAGGTACCATGCACGTCCTTTTTTGGGAGGACAGCTACAAGACATTGCGAAAACATAACTTCATAAGTGTCATTTTCACAAAAGCGATATAACAATTTTAAGTTACTTTTTTTCAACACTTCAAGCACTTAGAAACTTACGAGAATATAGTAGACCTGATATAGCAGAGGAGATATTTCTGGCTACAACATACTTATATTCCAGAGGACGTTCAGTCCTAATCGCTTGGATACCTTCACATGTTGGCATAGAGAGAAATGAAAAGGCAGATAAAGAAGCCAAGAAAGGTAGATCTGATAAAAATCTAATAAATGTAGGGATGAGTAAATCAGAGATGAAGAGCTTAATTAAAAAAATAATAACAGAAGAGAAGATTCTGAACAGGTTAACAGCAGCAAACTTTTGGAGTCAAAATTTAGAAAGAATTGCAACAAGGGACAACATTGATGGGAAAAATGGCACAGGATGACAGAAACTGCAGATACTGGACAATCTAACAGCATGACATAGAAATCGGGCTTTGAGATGCCCCCCATCTCTCCGGGGTTACATAAAGACTTTACCAAATCATTTCTTGTGAGCTACCGGTGGTGCATGATCGACCAGCAGGAGTTGCCAGCCCCTGCTCCAGTCTTCAGTCTACTCAACAATTTGTCCCAGTAAGTACAGGATGACAGTGAACGATTGTCATGTTGCGCGTGTCCAAGTATCATATTTGTTTTGTGAATTCATCTTTAGAACAATATGCAAAGTATCATTTTGAAGATATTGTAACTACCGAAGTTACAAGCTTCCGAGACGAAGCGCCCCCGTCCCCTCCCCCCCCCCCCCGCACCCCCCCTCCCCCCCCCCGCCCCCCCCCTTCCCCCCCTACAAAAAAAAAAAAAATCCCCCTGCAGCCGAATAGCATATCCAGAAAAAATCCTAAGTACGCAACAACTGATAACCATGAACATTGAGCTCTACATACAGGAACAGTGTCTGATGGGCATAGTGGTTAGAGCTCTTGTCTTTCGCGTCAGAGTTACTGTGTTCCGGGTTCGGAAACTGACAGCGTCAAACTCTAGTCTGTTATTGTGGATCAGAATCGACATCATTGCACTCCGGGCAAACCCATAGATGCTCAGTCTCCCTCAGCAAATGTCGAATGGCATGAATTGTTATTGTTCCTGTTGTGCGCTGGTTGTATACACGCCGGAGGCATCCTCTCATACGTCCATCCCTGCTTGTCTTACGTTTGATTCCAAATTCGAGAAGAAATCTAAAGTCTACCCAGCTGTAAATAGGTACCCGACTCACCTCTGGAGTTAAGAAGGCAGCGAGGAAGATAAGTGGTCTCCTCACTTCATAAAGCTGACCGTAGTATATTGAAGTCTCAAACACTTCACTCCCCTCGGCAATATATGCCATGGGACTGCTTTTTTACATAAAGGGAATTAAATGTCTTCAAAACATTTCGTAAAAATAGAAGAAAAAGCAGCAACAAAAAACCGCAAACATTAGAGAGATGATAGCTACCCTATCACTGGGGTGCCCTCTAAAAACTAAAAGAAAATAAATATTTTGCAGGCACCTTTTGTTTGTTTTGGTTTTTGGACCATGCAAATAAAAACTGGTGTCTGTCATGTGCTCGGGATACCCGGTTCAGGCCCAGGTGGGTTATAATCTGGGTATATAGTGTTGATTATTCTATATAGCATATTACATTGGTTGTTTTGTGTGTGTCTCTGTGTGTGTTTTTGGTCTTCAGGCTATAATGTATCTGCCGTTTGTTGTCTCACACATAAAATAGAAAGACGGAAACACTAGACAATAGAAGAGCAACAGAATTGTTAGGCTCATCAGGAAATCGAACGACGGATTATTCGAACGGCGCCGTTGCCTCTTTGCGGGAATGAAACGTGACTGGATACACGGCCAATTAAACATTTTTAAAAAGTGCGTTGTGGACTGTGGTCATTCTCACGAAAGTACACGCAACTATGGAATAAATGACACGGAAGTGACCCAGACTAAACATGGACGCAGTCACCTTCATAACTGTCATTTTCACCAGTAGGGATATAACAATTTTAAGTGACTCTCTTTCAACACTTCAAGCACTTAGAAACTTACGAGAATTTAGTAGACCTGATATAGCAGAGGAGATATTTCTGGCTACTACATACTTATATTCCAGAGGACGTTCAGTCTTAATCGCTTGGATACCTTCACATGTTGGCATAGAGGGAAATGAAAAGGCAGATAAAGAAGCCAAGAAAGGTAGATGTGATAAATATCTAATAAATGTAGGGATGAGTAAATCAGAGATGAAGAGCTTAATTAAAGAAAATAATAACAGATGAATGGAAAGCAGAGTGGGATAAACATCTGAAAGGAAGACATGCATATAAGATGTTCAAGGCTGCAACAAGAAAATGTCAGATATCTAGGGAATTGAAAATTCCCAGTAATAAGAAACTTCTCACACTACAGCTGGGAAGAGGCTATTTCAGAATAGAAGAACCTTACCGGGCAGGATGTCTTCAGGGCAATACTATAGAGCATTCCTTGTTAAAATGTAAGAGGTATGAACAAATGAGAATCTCTTCATTTGTCCATCTCTTCATTTGTTCTTTGTATATTACTCAGCAATTTTCCATTCTTATCTTTTATGAGGCCATTTGCTTGCTTATATTTCCCTGTTAGCTTCTTTGTGGTGTTGTACAGGTCCCTCATATTTCCTTTGGCTGCAGCTTCCTCTGCTTCCCTTGCCAAATCATCAATACATTTCGTCTTGTCTCTTTTGATGTTTCTTCTTACTTCTTTGTTTGCTTCTATGTACACTTCATGAGCCTTGGCTTTGGAGCTTCTGGTTTTGCTTCTGTTTAAATCTGCTTTCTCGTTTTTCCTGTCTTCTATCTTACTAATGGTTTCTGTTGTTATCCATGCTTTGTGCTGATGTTCTCTTTTTTCTCAGTACTTCTTCACATGTCTCGTTCCATATATTTTTTTACTTGTTGCCAGAGGTCTTCCGTATCTGTTTCATCTTCCATCTGTTGGAGTACTTGGTATTTGTTGGATACTGTGATTGAAAATTGTTCTCTTATCTCCTGATTTCTTAGATATCCCACATTATACTGTTGTCTATAGCTATATACTGCTGTAAATTCCTTGAGTTTTAATTTTGTTTTAGCCAACAGAAGATGGTGGTCTGATACAACATCTGCTCCTCTACATACTTTCACATCATGCAGTGATGACCTAAACTTCTTACTTATGCATATGTGATCAATCTGATTCTCAGTTCTGTGGTCTGGTGATATCCATTTTGCTTTATGTATTCTTTTATGTGGAAATATGCTTCCTCCTATTGCTAGTTGATTTAAAGCACAGAAGTTAGCTAGTAGTTCCCCATTCTCATTCATCATACCTAATCCATGCTTTCCCATGATTTCTTCAAAGCCGGTGTTGTCTGTTCCTATTTTCGCGTTTAGGTCCCCCATCAAAATTGTGATGTCCTGTCTTTTCTTATTGTCCAAGACATTTTGCAGTCTGGCGTAAAAGTCTTCTTCCTCAGATTCTTCTTTATCATTTGTTGGTGCAAAACACTGGATGATGTTTATATTTACTTTCTTTTTAGCTGATTTAAACCTTGCTGTTATAAATCGTAGTTCCATTGCTTCCCATTCCATAAGTGCCTTCTGTGCTTACTTAGACAGCATTAGAGCCACCTTTTCACTGAGGTGGGCTCTTTCCTCCTCATGTCCTAAGGACAGCACCATTTCTCCTGTGATCAATCTCCTCTTCTCTATGCCTTTCCAGCGTGTCTCGCAGAGACCCAGGATATCAATCCTGTAATTTGTCATTTCTGCTGCTACCTGTGCAGTTTTCCCTTGTTCACACAGATTGCGAACATTCCAGGTGGAAATCCTGGAGATTTACCTAGACGAAAAAAGGTTAGTCGGCAACCCAGACTCCTTTTGGCTTTCTCTGGGTTGCTTCATGCGCCTTTTTTTTCCCAGAGGACCTTCTTCTGTCTTGGGCGGCTGAGTTGATTTATATTCTTTATTTGACTTGTCCATGTTTGTTAAAGTTTTTTGGTAAAAAGTTCTTTACGGGAGGGGGTAACCAGCCCCATGCTCAACCCTCCTTAGTCGCTTTTTACGACATGCATGGTAGGATACAGTGTTACTATTCTTTACTTTACTTTCGGGCCTCGGTAACACACGGGTGACGAGCGATGAAAAGAAAAGCCATATTGTCTGTCTGAGAGAGCCGTCTGGGGTGTGCGAAGACACAGGTGATGATTAGATAATCGTTTCCGCTGGACATCTCGGTATCAATATTACCAATAATCTTTCTGAGGAGACAATATTGGCGAGGAAGCATCTAGACAGCCAATGAGTGCACAGATGGGTTTATAAGTTTTGCATAAAGATGCAAGCGGAAGTATTACGACTTATTAGAAAGAGGAGACGGGATGGAATTTTAAAATTGGATGTTTTAAAACACGCGGGGGAGGGAGGATATTAAATTAAACACTCCGACCCAGATAGTTTTAAAGAGCTTACGATTGGCTCGATGTGAGAGACGGGATACACAATGGTTCTCATTGGAAAATTCGTCGGATGTACAATCTGGGATTTGAACTGAGAATTGGAAATATAATCTAGCGAAATCGGAGTCACAAATAAGACTGCATCGCAACGTCAAGTTAGCAATTCACCAGAGCCAGAGAAGGATCGGACTAAGAATTCCAAAATTATAAGTGACAGATTGAAGTATTTGGGCAACTTTAAAACTTAAAAGTAAACCCGCATTTTCTAAATACAAAGACTGGAAACTTAAAGGACCAGGATCAAAGTATTTGGGCAACTTTAAAACTTAAAAGTAAACCCGCATTTATAAATACAAAGACTAGAGACCTAAGGAATCAGATCACCGTCATAAGAGGAATACACAATTTTTTTCCAGACCAAGTGATTCGAAAGCATCTAACCTAAGTTGCTAGTGTCCATTCTAAAATGTGAGGAGATTGTGTTCCCAAAAGTTACTTTGGGGTAAGTGTAAACATTTATTTTACAAATGTGAATTGACATGTTTCTTGCTAAGTGATTATATATGAGGCTGGCAACCTCAACATATGAAAATAGTATATTCATAAACAACTACAGCAAGCGCTGGTGTTCGTTTTATGCTAATTCGCGCAGAAACGCGAAAGCAGCAGCACCCCCAGACTCCCGCTGGAGCAGTGATGAGTGATGATTACATCACATGTGCATCAAGTGTATAGTATCATTTTGTGAGATATATCTGCCTTGTTAATTGTAATTCAGGCAAATCATTGCATTTCGCGCTGTCCAAGCACATATTTTCTCAGTTTTATACCCAGAAGAAAATTGGTGATTTCTAATCATCTTCCCTGAGTTACGCTGTGTATACTCAAGAATATAATTATTCAGAGAGGCTAACATTGGTGGGTGGACAGCGAGACCAGGCTCCTGTTAATTTGCAGCCCACAAATGTACTTAGCAGAGGCATTTGTTAGTTATCTTTATTTTGTCCAAAGAACGAAGCTATCAGACTGTTCGTGATACGAAGCTGAAAGACGAAAGTTCTACGCTAAAAGCAGGGAATCAACACTAACCGCCTAAATTGGACAAGTTGTGAAGAAGTACCCTCATCTCAGAAGAATTGACGAAACCACGGCAGCAGTAGTCATCGATTCTAAGCTAAGTGCTTACTAAATGGCAACAGTAAAGAACATTAACATTCGTCTATCAAGTCTCTATGAAGGTAAAACTTTCATCTAAAGTTCACTGTCATTTCATCTCTTTTTTAACCTGTTAAAACTAACTGATTTTTAAATTTGTTATATGTTATTTTAAAACATAACAATCATAGTTGATTCAGTTATTATAAGTGTGCAAGCAAACGTATGAGCAAGACTCTTTAATATATACACTTAGACATATATTTACATCTTCTTCTTCTTTGATCCTTAGCCGCCGACCATCAAAGCAGTCAGTGGCCATTACGCCTGGTGGCGTCTTGTAGGGCAACAACAAATTGATTCCACTTTGCTCGGTCGGTGGCCATCCTTCGTACAGTGCCCCAACTCTGGTTCATTCTTTGCATCTCAGCCTCCACAGTCCCCCACCAAGTTGTTTTTGGTCGGCCTATCTTTCGTTTTCCTTCAGGGGTCCATAGCATAGCTGTTCTTGTGATGGCATCGGGGTCTCTTCTGAGGACATGGCCAACCCAGCTCTAGCGTCTGCCAGCTATGATGGTGTGCATGTGTTCTTGCTCGCTCCGAGTAAGCAGATCTTGGTTGGTGATGGTATTCGGCCAAAAAAATTCGGAGAATTTTTCTTAGACATGTTGTGTGAAAAGAGGACAATTTCGACATTTCCTTCTCTGTAACTCTCCAGCTCTCCGCGCCATAGAGAAGCACAGAAAGCACACAGCTCTGATATAATCCTAATTTTGTGCTTGTGCTGTACTGAGAGGTTCCAGATGTTGTTTAGACTAAAAAAGGCTGTTCTTGCTTTGTTCATTCTGTTGTCGATGTCTTTGCTTGCTCCGCCGTCTGGTGTTACTATGCATCCTAGGTATGTGAAGGCATCTGTCTGTTCCAGTTGCTGATTCCTTACTGATATGGGCTCAGGGTTGCTCACATTGAGCGTCATGACCTCTGTCTTCTTTAGGTTGATGTTCAAGCCCACCTGCTGGCTATACTTATTAAGTCTATCCGTTTTTTTCCTGGATGTGTTGATGTGAATGTGCTAGCAGTGCAATGTCATCTGCATATTCTAGATCTTCCAATGTAGAAAATGTAGTCCATCTTATTCCTCTTGGATTGCCCTCTGTTGTCTGGTGCATCACCCAGTCTATATATATTTACATACATAGAGTTAATACTTATAAAAGAGTTTCGCTGGATTTACACCAGCTGGGGGCTTGAACGGGCTAAACCATTGCTTAATTTTTCACAAAAGGCGGCGGACCGATATAAGTTTATAATTGCCCTGCCAATGCAGCATTGTTCTTGACTTCGGAAACATCTTGTGAACATTCCCTTATGATAGAAGCGTCATTACCCTTCTATCTACAACTCTGCCAAGAATAATCTTGTGCGAAGGTCGACACCTTTGATGACCCATTTTAGATACTCTTGAGTTTTGGCCACTGGTGGACCACTACTGCAGAGCTAAGAGGAGGCAATCCGTGACACTCATCAGACTGATTGTTCTAAAGTCAGAACATTCTGCGGCATGAATTTTTTTTTTGGAGCAATGTTATAAAGACTTGGGTATAAAATGGACAAATGGAAAATTCCTGGGGGACCTGGATTTCGCAGATGATGTAGCATTCTTAAGTTCAACACCAAGACAATCCCAAGAAGCAATAAATAATTTGTGTCATCTCTCGGTTAAAATTGGTCTCCAAATAAATGCCTCTAAAACTAAAGCTATGAACTTTTCTAACGAGACCTTTGATATCATCTTGAACGGGGAAAAACTACAGAAAGTTGAAAGTTTCAATTATTTAGGCAGTAAAATGACTCAGGATGGTGACACAACAAGAGAAATCCATACTAGAATTGCTTTGGCAGCTAGCGCCTTCAATAGATTATCTAACATTTGGAAATTACGATCATTGAATATACATACCAAGCTTCGTCTGTTTAATTCAAATGTTATCTCAGTGTTAACATACGGCTGTGAGAGTTGGAAAATAACAAAATCATTGGAGAACAAGCTGAATACATTCGAGAACAAATGTCTTAGAAAACTCATGAACATCAGTTGGAAAGAATTCAAGACTAATCGACAAATAAGAGAAGACTCTAGGCAGAAATATGTCTCCGACTATATAAGGAAAAGACGATGGTCATATATCGGTCATGTCCTACGAATGCAAAACAACAGAATACCACTACAGGCGCTCACTTGGGTTCCTGAGGGTAAGCGGAAAAAAGGAAGACCAAAAGAAACACTCAGAAGAACAATAATAAGAGAAGGAAGAACGTTGGGCCTAAATAATGTGCAAGAGCTAAGAGGAGTGGCGTCACAACGAACAACCTGGAGAGCACTGGTTTCTGCCTTATGCGCCGTGTTTGGCGCTTAAAGAATTTATTATTTATTATTATAAAGACTGATATCTTCAGGCTATGTGGTATGTATCCTGTATTGTATATACCGTTGCATAGATCCGTGATTGTATCTACACCAGAGCTCTGAAGGTCTTATATATATATATATATATATATATATATATATATATATATATATATATATATATATATATATATATATATATATATATATACACACACACACACAACGATGAATGTGTGTGCATGCGTCCGTATGTGTATATGTGTGTCAGTACAAATATACAAATATATGTACACATGCTTAGTTACAATGGCGCAAAAGGACCCACAATTGCGACTGTTTTTTTTTTAAAATTCCAATTGTTTGTTTCAGTGGATTTTGCTACTATCGATAGTTTGCAGCTCTGTGCGACGGTCTAGTTCGCCTATGGGTTAAATCAGTCCTCCTTATTACCAATATGCTCAAAGACTTGAAACACAGAAGAATAAGAAAATGGGCGGGGTTAAAAGACTAATATAACAAGAAGATACAGTCATCATCACCCTTTAACTCCTGGTGGAGCATCACCCTTTAACTCCTGGTGGAGCATAAGCCTTCAACAAGTTCATGCTAAACTTCCTGTCCCGTGCCATCCCTTCAAGGTCTTTCTATTTCTTATTTATCCCTCTTACATCTGTCTCTAACTCACTTTGTCCATGTTATGTCGGTGTTCCTCTGTGTCTGTTCCCTTTGTGATTCCAGACCAAGAACGGCCTTGTACTGCTATCAGCTAGTGTCCTCAATGTGTGTCGTATCCTCTAAGCCAACGAACATAACCACATTATATTTACCTGAATGTTAACAGAGTACTTGGCTGTTTATTGGTTAACACATCAAATATGTATTAAACACAGTACATAGCGGTATATGGGTTAACACATCATAACTGTGTTAATAGATGAAATAGCATTATATGGGTTAACACATCATAATTGTGTTATTAGATTAAAATGAAATACATTGGTTAACACATAATAACTCCGTTAATAGATTACATAGCGTATATGGGTTAAAACATCAAAATTGTGTTAACAAGATACGTGACAGTATGTCGGTTATCAAGCTTGAAACATCAGCTGTGCCCTCATTTTGCCACATATATTATCTCTGGTATCTGCTGGTTCTTTTACTGTGACCAATTCAGCTGGAGGTCTGGCACCACAAGAATCTGATTACGCATGTCCTGAAAGGAAAGAAAGTTTATGCACTAACACCACGACGTGTCCTTGACACTCTAAAGACCTTAGCAAACTTTGCAATTTTAGGCTTTTGATTACAAGGTGTTTTACATTAATTATTCATAGCCTGGGAAAGCTCGATTGTTTAAAGCCAGAAAGATTGTAATGTCTGCAGTCTCTCACACTGTAACATCTCAAAAATGAGGTAAGATTATTTTTTGGTTTAAAAATAATTATTTCGTGGCTCAGCCTTTCTACGGTTATTCATATCTTCCAACGTCGTGTCACCGAGGTCGTCGTGAGGGCAGCACTGTCTGTAGAACGATTTATTATTTGATTCCATATGTGCCAGTCCTATCTTAGGATTTGTCTTTCAGCAAAGGAATTTCTTGTTCTTTTCTAAATATTGTCTGCCAAGCATTTCGT
The DNA here is from genome assembly GCA_024509875.1 of Oreohelix idahoensis. Lineage (NCBI taxonomy): Eukaryota > Metazoa > Mollusca > Gastropoda > Stylommatophora > Oreohelicidae > Oreohelix > Oreohelix idahoensis. The sequence continues at coordinate 152,184 of JAMPIV010002413.1, forward strand.
TAGGTCTATTCGTTTTTTCTTAAGCCTGGAAATATCCGTTTAAAAACAGCACTGGACCCGTGACTGGAGAGGAGACAAGATGGGAGGTCATAACAACTGGGTTTTAGCCGGCCCTGCTCAGGAATTTATCTTTCTGAACCAGTAGCTATACCCAGTCATCTGACTATGTAATTATCGGAAAAATTAGAAGGTGTGCGTTGTGCTTAAAAATATCGTTTTGTTTGAAGTGTTGGCATAATATGAATATTATTTTGTCCACTTAGTTATAATTTTGTCAGTCCATTATTGTTGACATACGGTTTTAAGTATTTTTTTTTTCATATTCATCTTCAGTGTCATCATCCGTCAATACTATTATCTTATGTGTATGCGCATACTGTTTATGTCCGCGTGTCTACTGCTCAACATCTAAATGGGTAGGATAACTTCGGAAGGAAATTCACAAAGAAGACATCATGGCAGATTTACTGTGAGCAGATGGAGTAAAGCCTAGTATACCCAACATCAACAGATTCTAAGAACGCCAGGACGCACTTATTATAACATGTGAGAAATGCGATATTAAGATAAGGGCATCTAAGTAATGCAGGTCAGCAGAATCCTGGCCCACTCATCGTTCTAGTTAACAATGCCCTGATTAAACAACGGTGTGACGGTATTGCCTCCCCTGCTTTGCATTAGTGGTCCAACAATGGCCAAAACTCAACAAGAGTATCTAATATAGGCTTCAATGGAGTCTATTTGTACACAAGATTACTCTTGGCAGAAATGTAAATAGAAGAGTAGTAAAGCTTCTATAACATTGGAGTCTTCACAAGAAATTCAGGTAAGCGAAAACAATGCTGGCTGTCGCTGAGCACGTTAATTCTGTAACCTGCCGACTACTTTTGTAAAGAAATTAAGCACTTATTTATCAGCTCGTTTAAGCCCCCACCCCTGATTTACTCAGTGGAATTCTCTTATTCAAGTATAGCTCTGTTTAGAATGTGTGTGGTAATTGACTGAGACATACATGCGGTAACTTTAAAATGATCAAATCCAAATTAAATTTGTAACATTACAAATAACAAAATTTAATAATCACTTTTAACAGTTTGAAAATAATTTGAATAGTTATGGATAAAGAAAAGCTATCATCCTCTTATTTGGGGATTGCGAAAAGGGTTACGAAGTTCAGGTGGCAGCATATGTTTGAACTTAGCTGCCAATGACGGTTCTGTCTTTTCACACTGATCATTCGTCTCTGGTCAAGGTTGTCGGGTGTAGCTCGTCTCCAAGAAACTTTAAGGAAAGTCTACACAGTGTTCTTTGTCTTAAAGCGTAGGCCACTGGTCCCGTCTTGTTCCAGAAATAGTACGTTTTGCTGGTACCACCAATAAGCCAATCCTGGCTACAGACTTGTCGCACAGATGAAAAAAAGAGACGAATCGTTCCCTTACAACACGTGTCTGGGATTTCTTTTAATTTTACAACAGATTGCCCCCTCTGACGCCGTATTTCTTTAATTTCCTAGTTCCAGTGTTCCTTATTAAAATTTGAAAGAGATTTGCTGTTCTTTATAAGTCTTATCTGGTTCTCCAATAAAAGGTCCGGATAACAATCAGGAATTATGAATCTAGTTTTCACTGTGGCGAGGTCTGATGTTGTCTTGGCGAGCGTGCAAATCACAGAGAAATAAAACTGTGAAATTGTCAGCCTATATTCCCTCCAGTGATGTTGTAAATTTAATCAGAAAGATCCAATCATTTCAGATCATGCAGATAGGGTGTGATATTTCAAAAAATAGTCCCACGTGAAATAAGGTGCGTGCCTGCAAAGGTCACGTATTACCATATATGGACATCTGATGTCTTGCATACACTCTCACCAACACATTTGTAGACTCATATTGTCTAAAATGTTATAAATTCATGATTACTTTTTAACCAAGGACCGGAAGCGATTAAATCACATTGGTCTGCCAACATGCACGGTTTATCATGTGTTTCGCCAGACAAACAAATCTGGTTCTATTCAACCTCCTTGGATAACCAAGCCCCTCCGCTTGAAAGGATAGTCAGACCGATATTGTGATAAAATATTATCGCCGTCCGGGTCACCAAACCTGGCGAAGCGTAAATACGTCTGAGGAGTGGTAAACAATAAGATACGCATTACTCCCGTAGCAATTACTGCCATAGGGGAGTGGCATGTTAGAGACTTCTCTATGCTATGTCCATCATAGAGCAAAATAGTGAAAATACAAATGAAAAAGGCATGATTTATGCCAAATAAAAGCGATGAGTGAGAAAAATGAAGAAAAAGAAAGGATACTGCCGGAGGGCTGAAGGTGGGAGAGATCACACAAAAGAGCATGTTCAGACGTTTTGTCACAAACGGCCTCTAATATCTCGGCAGTATCATTATCTTCACCATCGCCATTTTCCTTTTCACTCCCTATGGAGCATGGAGGCACCACTACAGCTACCACCTACCCCCCCCCCCCCCCCCCCCCCCGGGGCAGAAATCCGGCACAAATCTCTTGCTGCAGGCGTGTCTGTAGCGATTTGTTTTACTGGATGAGGTTGCCAGCCCCATTTACAACCTCATTAGTCGCCTTGTACGACATGCTTGTAAGCGAGAACAGCCTTTGCTAGTCTCAACAACATCTGCAAGTCTTCCCTGTACAGCACAAACACCAAATTAAGATTATACGAGAGCCGTGTACTTTCTTTTCTTCTCTATGGTGAGGAATACTGGAGAGTAATATCGAAATTGTCCTCTTTCTACACAATGTGCCTAAGGAATATTCTCCGCATCTTTTGGCAGAACACCATCACCAATCAGGAACTGCTTGCTAGGAGCAACCAAAAGAACACGCAGACCATCATAGCTGGCAGACGCTGGAGTTGGGTTGATCACGTCCTCAGAAGAGACCCTGATGCCATCACAAAAGCAGCTATGCTATGGACCCGTGAAGGAGAGGCCGGCCAAAAACAACCTGGCGGAGAACTGTGGAGGTCGAGATGTGAGGAATGAACCAGAGCTGGGGTACTTCTCGAAGGATGGCCGCCGATTGAACAACGTGGAAGCAGTTTGTTGCTGCCCTATAAGACGCTACCAGGCGAGATGGCCACTGACTGCTTTGACAGTTGGCGGCTAAGGATCAAAGAAGAAGAAGCGGAAACAGCTAAGTGTACAATAACAACCGGGTGGATTAGGTTAAAATCGCAGTGCAAATGGGGAAAAAAATGTAATTGGAAGATGGCATTTAAGAGTGACGACCCAAGTGCACGCCTCCCCCCACGACCCAAATGGGCCCGTCCCCCCACCCCCCTTCCCCCTCCAGACCAGAGTGTCAATAGATAATAGGGCCGAAACGCTAGTCTGACACGGTACAACGTCTGAGGATCAGATTATCTCACGGTATAATGCTTTATATAAAGTTTTCTATCATTATGCACACAAGTCTTTGCATGAAAATTGTATACATCTTTGCATCCATGGGACTAGTACGTACGTGTGTATGTTGTATGAATATTTGTATTATGTAGATACGTTTATATGTATATATGTGTACACAAGTACGAATGCACGAATGTAAGCATGTGTATGTATATACGAATGTATGTATAAATGTATGTACGTATGACGTTTTTCGCATTGTTGATAATTCTAATCTCGTATATGGTATGTTGTATTTAAAATAATGACACCACTACATGTCAATGTATAAAATGGAGAATAAAAAGGCTGATATGTATATGTCTTCTTCTTTGATCTTTAGCAGCCGACCGTCAAAGCAGCCAGTGGCCATTACGCCTGGTCGCGTCTTGTAGGGCAACAACAAATTGATTCCATTTTGCTCGATCGGCGGCCATCCTTCGTACAGTGCCCCAACTCTGGTTCATTCTTTGCATCTCAGCCTTCACAGTCCTCCGCCAAGTTGTTTTTGGTCGGCCTCTCTTTCGTTTTCCTTCAGGGGTCCATAGCATAGCTGTTCTTGTGATGGCATCGGGGTCTCTTCTGAGGACATGGCCAACCCAGCTCCAGCGTCTGCCAGCTATGATGGTGTGCATGTCCTCTTACTTGCTCCGAGTAAGCAGATCTTGGTTGGTGATGGTATTCGGCCAAAAGATTCGGAGAATTTTTCTTAGACATGTTGTATGAAAAGAGGACAATTTCTACATTTCCTTCTCTGTAACTCTTCAGCTCTCCGCGCCATAGAGAAGCACAGAAAGCACACAGCTCTGATATAATCCTAATTTTGTGCTTGTGCTGTACTGAGAGGACTTCCAGATGTTGTTGAGATTAAAAAAGGCTGTTCTTGCTTTGTTCATTCTGTTGTTGATGTCTTTGCTTGCACCGCCATCTGGTGTTACTATGCATCCTAGGTATGTGAAGGCATCTGTCTGTTCCAGTTGCTGATTCCTTACTGATATGGGCTCATGGTTGCTTACATTGAGCGTCATGACCTCTGTCTTCTTTGATTTGATGTTCAAGCCCACCTGCTGGCTATACTTATTAAGCCTATCCGTTTTTTCCTGAATGTGTGGATGTGAATGTGCTGGTAGTGCAATGTCATCTGCATATTCCAGATCTTCCAGTGTAGAAAATGTAGTCCATCTTATTCCTCTTGGATTGCCCTCTGTTGTCTGGCGCATCACCCAGTCTATGACTGTTAAAAATAGAGTGGTTGATAAGGGACATCCCTGTCGTACTCCTGTCTTCACTTCAAAGGTTAGGTTGCTCTGCCCAATGCTACACGTAAAGTTGGCATAAAGGCTTTTTATAATTGACACTATGCAGCTTGGAATTCCATAAGCCCTCAGTATTTTCCATAAACTGTCCCTATGTATACTGTCAAAAGCCTTTTCAAAATCACGAAATTAATGTACAGCTGTCTTTGCCATTCTGAGCACTGCTCTATAATGTTCCTGAGGGTAAATATATGATCTACACATCTTCTGTTCTTTCTAAATCCTGCTTGTTCTTTTCTCAGTTTGTGGTCTACTGCTTTTGAGATTCTCTGTATAATTATCCTGCATAGTATTTACCTGGGAACTGAGAGAAGAGTTATTCCTCTCCAATTATTGCAGTCTGCAAGATCTCCATTCTTGGGCAATTTGACAATTATTCCTTTTCTCCACTCTGTTGGTGCTGTCCCTGTTTTCCAGACTTGTGCAAATAGTGGTTCTATTAGTTCTGCTGCTAGCTCTGGGTCTGTCTTAAATAGCTCTGCATTTAAGTTATCATGACCAGGAGCTTTTCCATTCTTTAACCCTTTGATTGCAGTGATGATTTCTTCCTTTCGTGGGATGTCTGTATTAACATCTAGATCATTTTCAGCCTCAGGAACATTCAATTGTGTCTCTGGTGGTTACTTGTTCAGAGTTTCTCTGAAATGCTCTGCCCATCTTGTTTCCTGTCCCTCTACAGTCGTGATGAGATTTTCGTGCTCATCTCTTACTAATGTAATATTGTTTGCACATCGTTTTCCACTGATGATTTTAGTTATTTTGTAACTGTACTTTGTTCATTTCTCAGTGCTGCCTCTTCTGCTTGTCTTGCAAGGTCATCCAGAAATGTCCTTTTGTTAGCACGGGTTTGACGTTTAACTTCCTTGTCCAGCTGACTGTACTGTTCACTATATATTGCCTTTAACCTGGGAGACTTAGCTTCTGCTTTCTTTCTTTTCATTTCCTTTCTCTTCGCTATGGTGTTCAATGTTTCTGGTGTTATCCAGTCTTGCTTCTTCCTTTCCTGGAATCCCAAGCATGATTTGCTGCTTTCCTTGTATATTGTTGAGATGGTGTTGAATTTCCGGTTAACATCATCAGTCTCTGTTCTTTCCTGCTTTTGATAATCTCATATCTTCTCTTTACGTCGACCACGAAAGCTTTTCTGGTGAGGGGATCCTTCAGTTTCATGCTGTTGTATCTGTTCTGTTTGACTGCAACTGGTCCAGCAGCTCTGAGTTTCACTTTCAGTCTTGCTACTACTAGGTGATGATCACTTCCCACATCTGCGCCTCTTCTTACTTCCACGTCTTGTAGTGCATGTCTCCATCTGCCATTGATCATTATGTGATCTATCTGGTTTCTGTCTCGTCCGTTTGGTGATTCCCATGTTAACTTGTGCACTTCCTTGTGTGGAAAAAGTGTTCCTCCAATGACCAGGTTGTTAATACTGCAGAAGCTTATTAATTTGTCCCCATTCTCATTTGCTGTTCCTCTGCCGCATTTCCCCATTACTCTTTCGTTATAATTATTGTGTGCTCCCACTTTCGCATTTAAGTCTCCCATTACTATAATGAGATCGTACATGGTTGTAGTTTCCATTTCCTTTTGTACCTGTTGATAGAACTCGTCCTTGATTTCTTCATCGCTGTCGTTTGTTGGTGCATAGCATTGTATAATTGAGGTGTTGGTGAACGTCCCTCTCAATCTTGCTCTTATCAGTCTGTTGTTGATGGGTTTCCATTCCAGTAAAGGTAATGGCTACACCTTCGTTGTGCTGACCGTCCTCTCTGCCAGAATAAAGTACTGTTTTCCCTGTAGCTGTTTTTATTCTCCCCTTACCTGTCCATCTGCTCTCGCTTATTCCCAGGATATGTATCTTGTAGTTCCTCATCTCTGCTGTGATTTGTCTCAGCTTTCCTGCCTCATTCATAGTTCTGACGTTCCAAAAACCAATTCTGGTTTCGTGTTTTGCAGTCGGGGCATCCGTTTTCATGCCAATGGCTTCCTTTTGGCTTTCACCACTGTCAGTCATACGAGCCTGAGATTCCGGATGTCCGTCCCGCAGCAAAGTTTTTCCATTTATTGTTGTTTCCGTAATGTGCGATTTTTTTTTACATAGACAGGGGTGTCGGCCCTGTGCTAAAACCCCCAACCTAGAGGACCAGAGTACCAGCTTTTGTCTGACCCCTACCCACGCAGACCAGTCCAGCTTGGTTGAACCTTGTTTCCTGCGATTTTTTTTACATAGACGGGGTGTCGGCCCTTCTACCGTGAGGTGTAACCCCCAACCATTCTATCAGTCTTCTTCCTGGACCATTCTAGTCCTCGGTCCTTCAAAGATTGTCTAATGTTGTCCTCCCCACTCTGGGTCGTTTTGGTCCCTGACCCCGTGGTAGCCGATCTTCTCCCATTCTGCGCATGGACCTTAGTTGGGGACTGTTCTATTTGGGTCTGCAGCGGATGGGATTTTGGCCTTGACGGAACCTACCAGGAGTAAATCTCCCACTGGCATAGCTCTGGGGATTGTCAGGGTATACAAGCTGCCATACCGCTACAAGGTATAGGTACCATTGATGGCAGATGTATATGTAGTTTATCAAAATATTCGATTTAAAAAAAAAACAAAAAAACCCACCAATATTAAACTAGACACGTCTGCCACAGTGTTGCACATTCTCCTATATTTCATTTCATTGATTGGGGAAACCTTTTGATAGCATTACCAGGGAGATCTTACGCTGGAATCTCTAGGGTAAGATAGGAAGACAACTGGAGACAGGCATGAAGAAGACATGGCAAGACATTGAGGTGATGGCACGTGACAGGAAGACTTTGCCTAAGTTTGTTGAAGGCCTATGCTCCTTGGGTAGCTGAAGGGTGATGGTGATATATTTCTGCATATGTGTTTGTGTGTGTATGTGTGAACATTACCTTGTAAAAAATATTTGGATCTGTCAGTCGTCAGAGCATTCGAGAGACCCCAGCTAAAAATAACTATGACCTGTGCCATAACGGCCTTGGCTACGATGACGTCCACCCGACCACAGCGGCCACATCCGCCCGTTTCATCTTTCAAGGCACCCTGACGCAGCCTTTAGTCCCGCCTATCTATCATTCCTCGACATACGTCATGGAGAAAGTGGAAGACTGCTTGAAAGGTCTTACCGATGTAAGTAAGACATCTTGGATTAATTACACCAGCAAGTCTCCCGCCAAAACACCAGGGGCGATAATTAAGTTGTGCTTTTTCTGTTGCATGTTCTCATGACAACTCTAACTCTTCTGTTGTCATTTTATTCCTTTTAATTCCATGTGAACTTCACTTGATGTTTGTAGTTATGATTTATGGTTACTTGATGTTTGTAGTTATGATTTATGGTCACTTGATGTTTGTAGTTATGATTTATGGTTACTTGATGTTTGTAGTTATGATTTATGGTCACTTGATGTTTGTAGTTAGACTTATCATGATTTATGGTCAATGAATACTTGTAGTTAGACTTATCATGATTTATGGTCAATGGATGTTTGTAGTTAGACTTATCATGATTTATGGTCAATGAATATTTGTAGTTAGACTTATCATGATTTATGGTCAATGAATATTTGTAGTTAGACTTATCATGATTTATAGTCAATGGATGTTTGTAGTTAGACTTATCATGATTCATGGTCAATGAATATTTGTAGTTAGACTTATCATGATTTATGGTCAATGGATGTTTGTAGTTAGACTTATCATGATTTATGGTCAATGGATGTTTGTAGTTAGACTTATCATGATTTATGGTCAATGCAGAACGAACAAATTCAAAGGCCTGCATGCTCTTTTAATGAGTGTTCAATTATTTTTCAAAGTGCAATGCGCAAAGTTTTCCATCAATTTACCGAAGAGGTGGCGGGATTTTTTTTTAGTGTTCCTTGTAGGACGTTTCAGTGTTCCTTGTAGGACGTTTCAGTGTTCCTTGTAAGACATTTCAGTGTTCCTTGTAGGACGTTTCAGTGTTCCTTGTAGGACGTTTCAGTGTTCCTTGTAGGACGTTTCAGTGTTCCTTGTAGGACGTTTCAGTGTTCCTTGTAGGACGTTTCAGTTAGACCAGGTGTCGGCAACCGGCCAATCTTGATCTTCCGGTAGTTCCCAGAGCATCGTTTGGTAGATCTCTAGGTGACGGCCTGTATATACAGGACATTAATCTAATCTCTAGGTGACGACCTGTATATACAGGGCACTAATCTCTAGGTGACGGCCTGTATATACAGGGCACTAATCTCTAGGTGACGGCCTGTATATACAGGGCACTAATCTCTAGGTGACGGCCTGTATATACAGGGCACTAATCTCTAGGTGACGGCCTGTATATACAGGGCACTAATCTCTAGGTGACGGCCTGTATATACAGGGCACTAATCTCTAGGTGACGGCCTGTATATACAGGGCACTAATCTCTAGGTGACGGCCTGTATATACAGGGCACTAATCTCTAGGTGACGGCCTGTATATACAGGGCACTAATCTCTAGGTGACGGCCTGTATATACAGGGCACTAATCTCTGGTGACGGCCTGTATATACAGGGCACTGATCTCTAGGTGACGGCCTGTATATACAGGGCACTGATCTCTAGGTGACGGCCTGTATATACAGGGCACTGATCTCTAGGTGACGGCCTGTATATACAGGGCACTGATCTCTAGGTGACGGCCTGTATATACAGGGCACTGATCTCTAGGTGACGGCCTGTATATACAGGGCACTGATCTCTAGGTGACGGCCTGTATATACAGGGCACTGATCTCTAGGTGACGGCCTGTATATACAGGGCACTGATCTCTAGGTGACGGCCTGTATATACAGGGCACTAATCTCTAGGTGACGGCCTGTATATACAGGGCACTAATCTCTAGGTGACGGCCTGTATATACAGGGCACTAATCTGTAGGTGACGGCCTGTATATACAGGGCACTAATCTCTAGGTGACGGCCTGTATATACAGGGCACTAATCTCTAGGTGACGGCCTGTATATACAGTACACTAATCTCTAGGTGACGGCCTGTATATACAGGGCACTAATCTCTAGGTGACGGCCTGTATATACAGGGCACTAATCTCTAGGTGACGGCCTGTATCTACAGGGCACTAATCTCTAGGTGACGGCCTGTATCTACAGGGCACTAATCTCTAGGTGACGGCCTGTATATACAGGGCACTAATCTCTAGGTGACGGCCTGTATATACAGGGCACTAATCTCTAGGTGACGGCCTGTATATACAGGGCACTAATCTCTAGGTGACGGCCTGTATATACAGGGCACTAATCTCTAGGTGACGGCCTGTATATACAGGGCACTAATCTCTAGGTGACGGCCTGTATATACAGGGCACTAATCTCTAGGTGACGGCCTGTATATACAGGGCACTAATCTCTAGGTGACGGCGAGGAGAAAAGGATTTTTTAACCTAGCTAAATTTCATACTATCACTCATCTACCGGTACGTACATACGCGGTGTCCTCAGGTTTAAAGGTACTTTCACCGTACTCCGAGTGAAAACAAGCTAGTTAGCTTATTGAAATTCATTTTATTGGTGAACTGTATCAGACAAAATTTCAAGTGACATGAACATTCGGTTAAATATCAATTAGTTGTACATTTTCACCGCTCTGTTGATGAGATTGCCGGAAGCAGATAAAGGTTACATACAGGCTGAACTTATTCCTAATTCCAGATACAATCAAATATGAAAACATAGATGATCTTACCAATGTAGATCTTTACAGAGTTCGGTGTTTCTAAAGTAGATACCCACAGTTACTGGGTTGCCTACCGCTTAGTAAAATGGGGATTAGTTCATAAACTGGCCTCAGATGCTGTTACAGCTGGGAAACAGTTGTCAGATGCTGTCATAGCTGAGAATAAGCTGTCAGATGCTGTCATAGCTGGGAATAAGCTGTCAGATGCTGTCATAGCTGGGAATAAGCTGTCAGATGCTGTCATAGCTGGGAATAAGCTGTCAGATGCTGTCATAGCTGGGAATAAGCTGTCAGATGCTGTTATAGCTGGGAATCAGCTATCAGATGCTGTTATAGCTGGGAATCAGCTGTCAGATGCTGTCATAGCTGGGAATCAGCTGTCAGATGCTGTCATAGCTGGGAATCAGCTGTCAGATGCTATCACAGCTGGAATCAGCTGTCAGATGCTGTCATAGCTGGGAATCAGCTGTCAGATGCTGTCATAGCTGGAAATAAATGTCAGATGCTGTCATAGCTGGGAATCAGCTGTCAGATGCTATCACAGCTGGAATCAGCTGTCAGATGCTGTCAAAGCTGGGAATCAGCTGTCAGATGCTGTCATAGCTGGGAATCAGCTGTCAGATGCTGTCATAGCTGGTAATCAGCTGTCAGATGCTGTCATAGCTGGAAATCAGCTGTCATATCCTATCATAGCTGGGAATTAGCTGTCAGATGCTGTCATAGCTGGTAATCAACTGTCAGATGCTGTCATAGCTGGAAATCAGCTGTTATATCCTGTCATAGCTGGGAATCATCTGTCACATGCTGCCATAGCTGGGAATCAGCTGTCATAGCTGGGAATCAGCTGTCAGATGCTGTCACAGCTGGGAATCAGCTGTCAGATTCTGTCATAGCTGGGAATAAGTTGTCAGATGCTGTCATAGCTGTGAATCAGCTGTCAGATGCTGTTATAACTGGGAATCAGCTGTCAGATGCTGTCATAGCTTGGAATCAGCTGTCAGATGCTGTCATAGCTGGGAATCAGCTGTCAGGTGCTGTCACAGCTGGGAATCAGCTGTCAGATGCTGTCATAGCTGGGAATCAGCTGTCAGATGCTGTTAAAGCTGGGAATCAGCTGTCAGATGCTGTCATAGCTGGGAATTAGCCGACAGATGCTGTCCTAGCTGGGAATCAGCTGTCAGATGCTGTCAAAGCTGGGATTCAGCTGTCAGATGCTGTCGTAGCTGGGAATCAGCTGTCAGATGCTGTCATAGCTAGGAATCAGCTGTCAGATGCTGTCATAGCTGGAAATCAGTTGTCATAGCTCGGAATCAGCTGTCACATGCTGCCATAGCTAGGAATCAGCTGTCATAGCTGGGAATCAGCTGTCAGATGCTGTCACAGCTGGGAATCAGCTGTCTGATGCTGTCATAGCTGGGAATCAGCTGTCAGATGCTGTCATAGCTGTAAATCAGCTGTCAATTTCGTTTAAATCTGAGGTTCCAAACCTTTCTCAATTTCCGTACCGTCCCCTTCCCCTTCCCTGTGACCGCATCATCTTCCTTTGTGGTCCTTAAGGAGCATGGAGCCACCTGTGCAGTTATTCCCCTTGCAGGAAGTTTGCACCAAGCACTCACATGCTTTTGCATCATTCTTCTATTTATATCTGTGCCAAGTGTAGCCTTGAGCGAAGGTCAGAGCCGGCCCTGGCGAAGGTTAATACCTTTGTCAAGACCCTCATCATTATATTCTAAGTTTGGTCATTGTTGAACCACTACTACGGAGCAGGGGAGACAATACCGTTACACCGATCATGGGACACAAAATACTCACTTTATTTCACATTTTTTTTTCAGAACATCACGCTCGTTCGCAACAATTTAAATATGAAACAGTCAAACTTGCCTCAAATATCCCAGAAACACATTATATATTCATTTCGATCTCGTATGTCATAACATTTCAAACGCACGAACGCAGCTCCCTGCGGACTACATGTTCTAAGCACTGGTCTTGTGATAAATACTGATTGACATCACGGACAGCTTGAGTTATTTTTGCAGAACGACGTGTACAATTTTGGAAATAAATGTAAATACACCTTACATAAAAACATATCTCCGGCACGTATGTGTTGTAATATCAAGCAAAAAGAATTAATTTGCACTCAAGTAATTTTTAACAAACGTAGCAATATATATGGATGATAAAGAGACAAAAACATATAATAAAGGGAAGTAAAAAAAATATTACAAGGAAAACAACTTAAGTAATAACAGATAAAAAGTATAGCAGAAATAATACAGATTATAAAATAATTTCTTAAAAACAGTATTAGTTTTAAAATAAATGTAATATTTAATTTTTAAATTATATAAATTTAAAAAAAATTTACTTACTTTATTGTTGGAATAAGTTAGGAAAATTACATTAAAAATAATTTTACTACCTGGGCTGCCTTCATTGTATGAATACTTTGTAAATGTGATAGACTAATTTCTCTCCAGGTCACGGCACCAAATAGTGTGATGTGGTAATTGTCGACAAACCACTCGAATATTTTTTGACCGGTCGTTAAGACCAACAAATTAATTTCAGAAGCGGAAAGTAAAATAAGTAAGAAATACGAGACTTTTGTTTAGTCGGTCTTTCAATAACTATAAGGGTTGCGTGCTCGGAGTTGTCCGCTTACCAAAAACAATGTGGATATGTTTTTATTTCCCTTATGGAGAGAACGTATGTACTGATGAATACAGGTATACATGGGAAACGAATATTGACAACGCCCCCATCTTTTTCCCTTTCTTGTGTTTAGAGTATTTAATCTTCTAGTCAGTTATTTACCTCTGTTATATTTCTCATCTTCAGGTTCTGTATCTTAACTTTTACATCTTTAGAGAAACCACACCTCCTCTGCACAGACTAAGGTAAAGATACAACTTGCCTTCCGGCTTAATCTACATCAATGTTTCTTTATGCCTTGGACCCCTTGTGCCATGGTTGTCCAATGAAGGCTATGGACCCCTATGGTTGTCCGATGGAGGCTTTAAACCCCTTTGATTTGTCTGATGGAGGCTATAGACCCCTTTGGTAGTCCGATGCAGGCTGTCACGGTATTTACAACAACGACCAAAACCTAGAGTATCTAATGAGGGTCTTTAAAGATATCTACCTTCGCTCAAGATTACTCATGGCAGAGCTGTAGATAGAAGGATGATGATGCTTGTATCTCGAGGGAGTGATCATACAATAATTCAGAAATCAAGAACAATGGTGAATTGGACTGAGCAATTGTTAACTTTGTATCTGCCCGCCGCCAGATGACGTTCGAGATCCATTGCAGCCGACCTTCGACGTGAAGATGGCACCTGATGATGATGAATTTGATCATTTTAACCCATCACTGGTTGAGCGGGATATGTTTTCTTCATAAGCAAAATAGAAAGAGATGAAGAAATGCACATATGGACGGCACAAGACAGGAAGAACTGGCAACAATATGTTGAAGGTCCATGCTCCTGAGGCAAATAAAAGTTAACGAATAAATATTCTCCTGTCATCGTTGAGGAGCGTCCGACTGGTGCAGTGGTTAGAGCGCTGGCATCTCGCAGCAGAGGTGCCGGGTTTGATTCACGGTATCGTCACACTCCAGTATCTTCTTCTTCTTCGATCCTTAACCACCGACCGTCAAAGCAGTCGGTGGCCATCACGCCTAGTGGCGTCTTGTAGGGCAACAACAAATTGATTCCACTTTGCACGGTCGGTGGTGTCACGAGTTGGATTTAAGTTAGAGTTATGCCCAAGTGTAGGACAAAACCCTAGTGTGAGAAAAGACTGAGATAATAGATTTATTTTGAGAAATGACAGTGAATGTAGTAAGGTGAGTCTATTGGCCCGAGGAGGATAACCGAAATTAAATCTTCCTCGCCAAATCGTGACGTCAATAAATGCTATAAACTCACCACCTCTGGCTACCTTTAACAGACTAAAGGAGATAAGGTTAAACTAACACTACAGACACCACTGTACAGAGAACAGTTAAGGACTATACAGTGACGAAGCTGATCCAGTGAACATTAAATAAGTTTATTATACAAATCAACAGAATTTTTTTATAACATAGTAACAAACAAAGAAAAGCATATATCGTGCAAGGTTGCACCGACCTGGAAAACAAAGAAAATCAATTTGATTATAAGCACACCAAATTAAAACTCCAACCACTTTCACTCCTTCATACACCCTGCTGGGGACAAAATTCAAAAAATGATAAGTGATCTTAACTACAGTCTAATTTGGTGGAGCGTCAACTATAGCCACGCTCTATAATTTACTATTTCTAATGTCAAGGTTCTGCTGGTACTGCCGAAGACTATCTGCACAGTAGCTAACTCTGTCAGCGTTATACGCCACTAAGTCACACTCTGCACTGCTACTTGTCACGAAATGGATTTAGGACTAGAGACTGTCTACATATAGTGACAAGACAATAGTAAGAAGAAAGACTGAAATGATAGATTCAGATAGAAATATAGTGCAAACTGTGAAAGTTGAGACCATTGGCTCCGAGGTTGAGAACCGAGGTTGATTCTTTCCTCGCCACTTCGGACGTTTAAATTGCTATGGCCTCGAACCACCTCTAACTACCCTATGGGGATAAGGTTCAATTAAGATTCACAAACACCAAGGTACAGACAACATATAGCTACTGTACTAAAGGAAATGACTGATGCCAGCTACAATTTATACAAGTTTATTATACACCTATACACAAACTCATATACATGTCAAAATACATGAAGTGCGAGGATGCACACCTGAAACAAAATCAAGCACAGTTAAAAATGCATCAACCCCAACCCTTCTCCCACAATTGCAACCTGTATGGAGAAAGAAGGTAAGGTTAACTGAAATGAACTACACTGCACTTGATGTCGCCTACACTCCAAACTAGCTGTTCTAAATTCTAACTCTAACTCTAAGTCCACTGATAGCTGGAACGACTGCGAAGTGACTACACAATCTCTGCACAGACTTCGGTTCTACCCAGCCTATCCTGGAATCTCCTGAACACAACTAACTGCACCTCTAAACTTCAGCAGCTGTCCTCTGCTATGATTCACCAAAACTAACAGTTCTGCCTATCTGTGCTGACTTCAGTAGAGAGAATGTTTACCCTTTCTCTCTCCACTAACTCTGGAATTGACTGAGGTTTAACAGAACCCCCCTGGATTCTGGACTGGAACTGTAGCTGACTTCTACCACTCTGAAATTACCTGCCCGAGTATCTATAACTGGGCCGTCGGCTTTATTATGGCCGTGAAGAAACGAACACAAAATTACCACAACGCTGGCAGCCTGCCAAATCTGCGTGTGTAACGAGCGTCAGAGCTCAGGATTTATCCACACAAAATCCTATTCGCTGGAAAATGTCTTCCCCTGGCTGGGAAAACGTATTTTCTTCCTCTCCTTCCACTACTGGCAACTAACGGAAAACCCTTGCGGTTCTGCGAATGCCCCAACTTTGCCGTGGGAGAAATTTTGTGGTCTCAAAATTCCGCTCTCATTCCCACAAAGCCGGTACCTGCTGTTTTAGACAAAACAAAACAACAGCTAAACAAACCATAATAATACATTTCAACTAACAATTAACTTCCTGACAAACCCTTAAGTCTTTAACACGTAAGTCTCCCCCGTCTACAATCAATACAGCTCCCCTACTCTCTCCCGTTATGCACCACCATACAAAATCATGCAAACAAAGTCCGCTCCCCCACTGAGCTCCCTTCTCTACCTGAGCCCACAAGGTAAACATTGGCTAACCCAGATCGCCTGTTCTGCCTGACTAACTCCGAGCAACAACAATATTTTCAATGGCCCGTCTGGGCAGACGTACTGTGGCCTACTTCTTACGCTGACACTAATGCCGTAAGGATTAATAAAGATTAAAACTAGTCCTCTCTAGGAATTCCTAAAATTCCCGTCAGTATGATTAATCACCTCAAAATTGAAATAAAATATTATTCCCTTAACATAAATAAATTTCATCTCCATCTTCTGAATACACAGAATAACAAAGCACAATCAATAACCTATAACCCTGTTTACGCTAGCATCTACATGCCGTCAAAAGTTATACATAATGGTTATCAATTAAATCTCAGTAGTTACAAACACGTGGTTACAATTTTATGACCACGTGCTTCTCTCCCCCTCGTCCCTCTGAACATCGTATCAATAAAGATACCGTAACCACGCGCTCACGTGCTTCAATTAATACCTCTATCACTTCCGTCCACAGATATATGCGTAACTATATAAATAGCGAGCATCAAGACTCTCAATAAAATCACAAATAAAAATACACATTACACACGCTCCCGACTATTCTGTAAATACATATGATTCGCAGATGCGAGTTTCTCTCCCGACCGACTTTGCAATAATACAAAGCGGTGATATCTCAACTTTTAAACCATGCCGCTATTCCTTCAACAAGGAATTAAATGGACCTATAAAGTCTCTCGTCTATCACTAAGATCGAATTGATGGCTCTGGAGTTAAGAATTAAATTAAACTAAAACTTCCCAAGAAACTTAAATGATCGGCTAGGACTAGAAAAATTAAATAAAGTCCTCACGCAAAAATTCATGCTTACCAAATCTCGAATGTCCAACTGAAGGGCAATCGACTTGACTCTGGCAACCCGGCTTTGGCAATTAATTTTTAGAGACCGAACTTATGAAGTTCGGGCGTATTTATTCTCGAGCCCCCACGCGCCGACTTCATGACGTCATATGCGCGGCGTGGTTCTAAAGCCAATGGGCGCTCTGCATTTCAACTGCAGTTAGCTCTCCGCCAATCAGAACCTTAGATCTTTCTGATGCAACCAGTCCCCGCTAGACAAAGAACCGGGAATTGGTCCTAGCCCTATACTGCGGAAATGAAGCAAAAATGGCCGCAAATAATTTAACTCCCGAAAAATGCGTATATGGCCACACAATATCTTTTAAAAAAAAGGACACTGGTGCAAATCCTGATCCAGCCTCTATAATCTCAATATAGAATAATACTTTCTAATTCCCTACACCCCCATTCTAAACACATAAAGAAGAACCATAAAGCAGATGAGATCAAACTCCCTCGTGATCTCATCTTGAAAAAAACGTAAATAATAGAAGGAGAAGAAACATGGAGAAGGATTACCGGTAATCCCTCCTAAAATATAGTGAACAAATTGCAAGGAGAAAAAGACATAGGCCATTAGAAAGACAGAATCTCAGTACTTTCGTCACACTACTTAATAGACTTTTTCTAACTCTAAGGCTCAGAGGCTACCCTCTAAGAATAATATGAGACTCTGCAGGTCCCTGATCTATTTTCACCATCTCTCTCCACTTCTCCTGCCTTGCTGCTCTCGTTTCATTTCAGCAACCGGGAAATGATATCCCTTTCTTCCTGGTTCTGACTCGTACTTCTGATGACTTCTGAAAATATTGACTAGGCACTTGCCGTAGACTGTAGAGGCTTCTCTATTTGGCGAAAAGAAAGCTGATTCTCCCTTGCTATGTTACCCCTCATTTGGGTTTAGGCCCTTCGGTATTAATTTTGACCGAGGCTTAAAAAAAAGACACACCAACCCGCTTGCTTGGGTTCGATGGGTGTGTATGAGCTTAGAGCTCCGGGTTTTAAGAAAACCCTTCTCACTGAAGACTGCGTCGCTGTCTCGACCTGCTCTTCCTCGCTCCCTCTCTCTGGGGCCACAATAATCAGAGCCGATACCCCTCCACGGTACAAGCTCTTACGCCTCTGGCGCTTCCTCGACTTTTTCTCTCTTGAGAAGACTGGCTACCTTTGCCAGCTGTCAGGAACAAGATTTATTGGCAACCCCTGCTCTTCGGGCCGTGACCACTGCTGTGGACACAAAAGACATGCCACTCTGTACTACAATACCAAAATACTTCCATATAATAAACTTGCATATAAAACGTAAACAGTGGATGCTTCAGTCACGCTCATATCTTAGCACAACATATAAACACCCAAAACACAGACTGCTTCACCATTTCCCCTTTCATCTTGTGCACGACAATACATAAATATTTCCTGACCCTGGGTCAGCTATTCCCATCAACTCCCTGCCTGTCTAGTAAATCCCAGACTCACTGATCAATACTAATTATACACAGCTTGCCTCAGGCCTTAAAACATTAAAAACAGGTAGGGGAACCTCCCGTACTTAGGCCTACTTTAACTCTGTAAGCGGTCACAGGACCTTATCATCGTTTCCCCCTTATGATAAAAATGCACAACAATTAACTGCACATCAATGATTAAAATTCACCATTACATTTTATATATTACATCTCTATACACAGAAATATATCTATCTCTATAGACTATATTTCCTAGAACTCATTAAATTCCATAACACACAAATCAAATACTACTCTGCATAATATTTAATTACACAACCACTTAAGGCACCATAATTTTCCTTTCACCTCTACCCCACGTGGTTTTCCCTGCAATTATATTTTAACTCCCCCGATAGAAAAATACTTAATTATCTACTCTATCCATCCAGAATTCCTACTCGAATAAATCCCGATAAACCACGTGATTAAATTTTCCCGAAAAAATCCGTTCCCGTATTTTATTAGGAGACTTATCAGAATTAATCTCTCAATGAAATAAAATACACGTGCTTCAGAATATTCTGTAAATTAATATAAATCTAGGATGCGTGTATGTCTACAGACTTTCTATTAAATCTACGGAGCACACCTACGTAATATCTCTTTATCACTCATAGACACTGTAGAAATAAATGATGGCGTTACAAGTTATAAAGTTCAAAAAATAAATTAAATTAGAACGGACTAAGGCTCTATTAGAGAATACTAGATTTAATTATCACGCTACTTTAAATTACTGACATACCAAATATTGCGTTCAGCGTTAGAAGCCGACAATATGCTTGGATACACGGCCCAGGATTTCTGCAGGAAGAGACCGCTAAATCGAAAAGCGCTACTTTATCTTAGATTTTCCTGCTCTGACCCCCGACCTACTTGAGGCAAGGCGTCTCCCTACAACCAATAGAATTAAAGATACTCTAAAATTTTCCAGGCGCTCATCTCTAAATTTAGAACCAGTGTATTCGTGCTTACTTTAAATGCGCGCGTATTTCCGGCTACGTAACGTTACCTAACGTCGTCCGCTAGCGTGAGCAGAAAGTTGGACGTTACCTGGGTAGGGGTCATCTCCCCTTCCCCACGAAAAATGACCGCGATAAATTTAACAACGCAAAAAAATGGAATTTTCAAGATCGCGATAATTAGAAAAAGGCCGACTGGTGCCATTCAGTACTAACTTACGTTAATCCCTATAGAAAAAAACCTGCAATTACTTTACCTACAGAACAAATCTAAACACCCCTTTTATTCAGAGAGCAAAAGAGTACTTCCCAATCTTTAATAGAGGGAAGACAAAAATGGCAAACTCAATAGTTACGACGAGAAAACGAAATGGGGCCTATTGAAGACTAAATCACAGTAACTCCATCACATTACCCCACCCTTCGAGGTCGGAGCCTTCCGATCTAATTTACTGTGGTCTTGGTGTTCAGATTGGTCCCTATCTATGTCTCCCGAGCTGTCTTTGAGTTGCTCTGCAACTGGCAGGCGGCTGGGCCAATCACCCAAACCATACCTCCTTCCCGTGTGCACCTGGCCTTGTTTACTTAATTTTCTCCTCCAGGGTTTCTTCCTGATAAGTGTCCTTGGCCTTGGTGGAGTACAGCTACCGCACAACTCCCTGACCCCTGTACAGGTAATTAGCGGGTTATGTGCTGTCCGACAAAGACTATCCGCTGGGTGTTTACGTTTATATGGCCTGTACCTAGCTGATCTGAGGTACCTGCGGCTGACTGTAATGTCCCACGAGCGAGAATCACTGTTCCGAAATTGGAAAAGTTTGTTGGCCAAAGAAACGCGCATCTGTTTCTTCTTTTTCCTCTCCTTAACTACTCCCATGCTCCGGTGGGAGAGTTGACCTCTCTTCAGCCCTGTGCCCTCCAATGGTGGGTCTGGAACTTCCCTTGCCTTGTCTGGCAAAAGACTGACTTGGTCAGCTGAACTGACCGGCTGGCTCTGTAGAGGCCTGGCGACGGCGACTACAGTGCTGCGCATCAGCGGGTTTGTGACCGCTGGTATAGTGCAAAAAAGATGCCCCATCTCGGGTTCCTCTGGTGTCGAGCCTCCGATTGCTTGCTGGGTTTCTATTGAATCCTGATCGATCTCAATAGCTTCTACCTCTGAAGAAAGATAGGTAATATCTGCCCCTGGCAGTGGTTCTGTGATCGCTCTTCCCCTACCAACATGAAGAGGGACAGAGCTCGCTGACATAGCACCTTGCAAATTCATAAGGCTGCTTTCCTCACTCTTTTCTGGCCTGAAAAGTTGGTGAGATGAACCTGTAGACCACGGGAGCTCTCCGTCTAACACCCTGGTTCTACCTTCAACCTTGCCCTCCCCTGTGAGAGTTACTGGCGTCAGTTGGAATGTGTCCTGCAGTGACACTTGACGGTTTAAGATCCCGTTTGATCGCGGAGAATCTGAGATAAAGCTCTCAGTGACTTGTTCTACTGTTCCTTGAATACAGTTCTTGTCAGTATGTCCCTCTCCTGAAGGAGCTAATACCATCGGGGGCCTCATTCCCGACGACAAAGAATGTACTTCCACAATCACCACTGTTTTGCCATTAGGCTGCACAGGGATGTCAGGCGAATGCGCCTCTGCCTGTCGTTTTTCGCTGTCCCGCTGGGGAGCTGGCGAAACATGCCTTATTAGGGATTCGAACCCTGCCCTCGACTTTCCGTGTCGAGTATGTTGTGCTGTCTCACGAGCATGGGAGAATCGGTAGCCATCCGATTTATGCTTGCTCGCGTTATTCCCCCTGTTATGCAGTTTCCACGCCTGGGATCGCTTCGTAATCTTCCCAGCGTTGTAAGGGCTGCTTTCCTTACTTAACCCCCTCCCTTGTTTGGGCTTCGGGTCCGTTTCCAACGGAAAGTCCTTTTCCTGGAGTTGGGGCGCAGTTTGAGCTGACAAGTTATCATTTAATGGCGCAAGATTTTCAGAGGGGTTGTCCTTTTCTAGTAGCTCCTTTTCCCTCTGTTGTCGTCTTCTTTCCGATTCCAGGTCCTGTTCCATCGCTTCGTCTACCAACTCTCGGATGAATGCTTCGCTGTCCCCAGCTTTTGCACAGGTCCATGCCAAGGCTAGACGATTGCCAAATAAGTTGTCTACTTCATATTGCCTCTGCAGGCTTTCTGCATATTCCAGAAGGGGTGGAATTTCGCTATCACCGTACTCCATGAACTTAGCTACCTCAAGTGCAATCTTATGTACTTTATCGAGATCAGCCATGTTACCTGCAAATTCTGCCGTAAGCTCACAAATATAGAGACGTGAAGGCCCCATAACTTCCCGTTACCTACTAGGAATTAATCTCTCTATAACCGCTGTCCCAAAACCCGAACTCAGACTAGCACCAGTCTGACTAATAACGACCTGAAAAATGTTATGCAGCTACTAAAAATTCCACCTTCCTGTTAAGAAAAAAAAATCAGTTAGCCATCAATTACCTCTAAGTTCTATAACTAACCTATCCCTACAATCCAACTGCCTGCAACCTGTGGAAAAACTTTCTGTGGAAAAACTTATAACTGGATCAGTTCTACTAGCTCTGTCTAGGGGATATTGAAAGAATCTATTCTCAGACTTCCCTATAGAAAACAATCTATCAATCTAGATAAGATCCCAGAATGATCCTACAAAGCTGATCCCAAGGACGATCGCCACCCACTTTGTCACGAGTTGGATTTAAGTTAGAGTTATGCCCAAGTGTAGGACAAAACCCTAGTGTGAGAAAAGACTGAGATAATAGATTTATTTTGAGAAATGACAGTGAATGTAGTAAGGTGAGTCTATTGGCCCGAGGAGGATAACCGAAATTAAATCTTCCTCGCCAAATCGTGACGTCAATAAATGCTATAAACTCACCACCTCTGGCTACCTTTAACAGACTAAAGGAGATAAGGTTAAACTAACACTACAGACACCACTGTACAGAGAACAGTTAAGGACTATACAGTGACGAAGCTGATCCAGTGAACATTAAATAAGTTTATTATACAAATCAACAGAATTTTTATAACATAGTACAAACAAAGAAAAGCATATATCGTGCCAGGTTGCACCGACCTGGAAAACAAAGAAAATCAATTTGATTATAAGCACACCAAATTAAAAAAAACTCCAACCACTTTCACTCCTTCATACACCCTGCTGGGGACAAAATTTAAAAAAAAATGATAAGTGATCTTAACTACAGTCTAATTTGGTGGGGCGTCAACTAAAGCCACGCTCTATAAATTACTATTTCTAATGTCAAGGTTCTGCTGGTACTGCCGAAGACTATCTGCACAGTAGCTAACTCTGTCAGCGTTATACGCCACTAAGTCACACTCTGCACTGCTACTTAATAGACTTTTTCTAACTCTAAGGCTCAGAGGCTACCCTCTAAGAATAATATGAGACTCTGCAGGTCCCTGATCTATTTTCACCATCTCTCTCCACTTCTCCTGCCTTGCTGCTCTCGTTTCATTTCAGCAACCGGGAAATGATATCCCTTTCTTCCTGGTTCTGACTCGTACTTCTGATGACTTCTGAAAATATTGACTAGGCACTTGCCGTAGACTGTAGAGGCTTCTCTATTTGGCGAAAAGAAAGCTGATTCTCCCTTGCTATGTTACCCCTCATTTGGGTTTAGGCCCTTCGGTATTAATTTTGACCGAGGCTAAAAAAAAAAAGACACACCAACCCGCTTGCTTGGGTTCGATGGGTGTGTATGAGCTTAGAGCTCCGGGTTTTAAGAAAACCCTTCTCACTGAAGACTGCGTCGCTGTCTCGACCTGCTCTTCCTCGCTCCCTCTCTCTGGGGCCACAATAATCAGAGCCGATACCCCTCCACGGTACAAGCTCTTACGCCTCTGGCGCTTCCTCGACTTTTTCTCTCTTGAGAAGACTGGCTACCTTTGCCAGCTGTCAGGAACAAGATTTATTGGCAACCCCTGCTCTTCGGGCCGTGACCACTGCTGTGGACACAAAAGACATGCCACTCTGTACTACAATACCAAAATACTTCCATATAATAAACTTGCATATAAAACGTAAACAGTGGATGCTTCAGTCACGCTCATATCTTAGCACAACATGTAAACACCCAAAACACAGACTGCTTCACCATTTCCCCTTTTCATCTTGTGCACGACAATACATAAATATTTCCTGACCCTGGGTCAGCTATTCCCATCAACTCCCTGCCTGTCTAGTAAATCCCAGACTCACTGATCAATACTAATTATACACAGCTTGCCTCAGGCCTTAAAACATTAAAAACAGGTAGGGGAACCTCCCGTACTTAGGCCTACTTTAACTCTGTAAGCGGTCACAGGACCTTATCATCGTTTCCCCCTTATGATAAAAATGCACAACAATTAACTGCACATCAATGATTAAAATTCACCATTACATTTATATTACATCTCTATACACAGAAATATATCTATCTCTATAGACTATATTTCCTAGAACTCATTAAATTCCATAACACACAAATCAAATACTACTCTGCATAATATTTAATTACACAACCACTTAAGGCACCATAATTTTCCTTTCACCTCTACCCCACGTGGTTTTCCCTGCAATTATATTTTTAACTCCCCCGATAGAAAAATACTTAATTATCTACTCTATCCATCCAGAATTCCTACTCGAATAAATCCCGATAAACCACGTGATTAAATTTTCCCGAAAAAATCCGTTCCCGTATTTTATTAGGAGACTTATCAGAATTAATCTCTCAATGAAATAAAATACACGTGCTTCAGAATATTCTGTAAATTAATATAAATCTAGGATGCGTGTATGTCTACAGACTTTCTATTAAATCTACGGAGCACACCTACGTAATATCTCTTTATCACTCATAGACACTGTAGAAATAAATGATGGCGTTACAAGTTATAAAGTTCAAAAATAAATTAAATTAGAACGGACTAAGGCTCTATTAGAGAACTAGATTTAATTACCACGCTACTTTAAATTACTGACATACCAAATATTGCGTTCAGCGTTAGAAGCCGACAATATGCTTGGATACACGGCCCAGGATTTCTGCAGGAAGAGACCGCTAAATCGAAAAGCGCTACTTTATCTTAGATTTTCCTGCTCTGACCCCCGACCTACTTGAGGCAAGGCGTCTCCCTACAACCAATAGAATTAAAGATACTCTAAAATTTTCCAGGCGCTCATCTCTAAATTTAGAACCAGTGTATTCGTGCTTACTTTAAATGCGCGCGTATTTCCGGCTACGTAACGTTACCTAACGTCGTCCGCTAGCGTGAGCAGAAAGTTGGACGTTACCTGGGTAGGGGTCATCTCCCCTTCCCCACGAAAAATGACCGCGATAAATTTAACAACGCAAAAAATGGAATTTTCAAGATCGCGATAATTAGAAAAAGGCCGACTGGTGCCATTCAGTACTAACTTACGTTAATCCCTATAGAAAAAAAACCTGCAATTACTTTACCTACAGAACAAATCTAAACACCCCTTTTATTCAGAGAGCAAAAGAGTACTTCCCAATCTTTAATAGAGGGAAGACAAAAATGGCAAACTCAATAGTTACGACGAGAAAACGAAACCAACTCTGGTTCATTCTTTGCATCTCAGCCTCCACAGTCCTCCGCCAAGTTGTTTTTGGTCGGCCTCTTTTTCGCTTTCCTTCAGGGGTCCAAAGCATAGCTGTTCTTGTGATGGCATCAGGGTCTCTTCTGAGGACATGACCAACCCAGCTCCATCGTCTGCCAGCTATGATGGTATGCATGTCCTCTTGCTTGCTACGAGTAAGCAGATCTTGGTTGGTGATGGTATTCGGCCAAAAGATTCGGTGAATTTTTCTTAGGCATGTTGTGTGAAAAGAGGACAATTTTGACATTTCCTTCTCTGTGACTCTCCAGCATTCCGCACCACTCCAGTATACCCAGTTGTAAATGGGTACCTAACTTTGCTCGTGAGTTAGGGAAGAAAAGGCATGGCTATATTTACCTGTTATCACCTTTGAGCGCGGTGAGAATATCTACTTTCTTTACTTAGCAAGTCAGTTTACAATGTCCGTAGCTGGCGCTTAACGCCAAGAACGCATCCCATTATTCCCCGTGACAGTGGCGTGTGTGCTAAAGGACACACTAGGGGGGGGGGGGGGGGGGGGGTGGGGGGGGGGGGGGGGGGGGGGGGGGGGGGGGGGGGGGGGGGGGGGGGGGGGGGGGGGGGGAGGGGGGGGGGGGGGGGGGGGGGGGGGAGGGGGGGGGGGGGGGGGGGGGGGGGGGGGGAGGGGGGGGGGGGGGGGGGGGGGGGGGTGGGGGGGTTGGGGGTGTGCGGGGGGGGGGGGGCGGGGGGGGGGGTTTGTGAAAATAAAGTATATGACAATTAGCAAATAATAATAGTCATCATCATCATTGTCATCGTTATCATTATTATCATCATTTTCCTGTTCACCCCCTATGGAGCATGGAACCACCAGTTTAGCTGGTCCACTGTCAGCCAAGCCTCCACAAAGTAGTCACATGATCTTTCAGCCTCCACAAAGTAGTCACATGATCTTTCAGCCTCCACAAAGTAGTCACATGATCTTTCAGCCTCCACAAAGTAGTCACATGATCTTTCAGCCTCCACAAAGTAGTCACATGATCTTGTAGCAGTGGTTTCTTAGCAAATTGTTTGACAGGATGAGGCTGCCAGCCTCATGCACAAACTCATATTAGTGGCCTTGTACGACATGCCTGGGGTGGGGCAGCCGTGGTATTCTTGTTCTGTTCTTTAAAAGACTTTCCCCCCCCCCCCCCCCCTCCCCGAGGAACTACACGGAAATAATAAAAATAGAATGGGAGAAAAATTAAGCATACAAATAAACTGGAAGATACTTGAAGACGTAGCTCTTGTCATTATCCAGTCACGTGGTAACATGCGGTGGCAGACGAGAAACGTAAGTCAAGAAGAGAGTAAGAACGGCTACAAATACTTTCAATAGCACGAAAAACACGTTAACACCCAAACACGTTAACACCCAAACACGTTAACACCCAAACACGTTAACACCCAAACACGTGCATTGTCAGACACAGTTGCTGTCACCTCTAATCAAAAACTTTCATGTTGTCGCGCATCTAGTTGTTTTTATGAAGCAAAAGAACCAGATTATCGACAAAATCTAGAACGTGCAGTTTTTTTGTTACAGTTCTTAATTCTTTTTATATTGGCTATTGTCTTTTTTGTTATTGTTTGTAATCCGGTCATTAGCCAGACAGAAGAGAGATGGTGACAAGAGGTATCCGTGACGCACTCCATTTCTTATCTTAATGAACTCTGTAAGATGTTCTTCGTGGAGAGTTCTACATTTGATATCTTCAAATGTTTCCTTTATTAGGTTAATGAACTTACGGTTGGGAAAGGAGGGGGGGGGGGGGGGGAACTCAGAATGCCCTAACTAAAACTGCCGAATGCCTTTTCATGGTCCAGAAATCCGATGTAGAGTGATTTCAGTTTAAAACTTTGTTCAACTATTATTCGCAGTGTGGCTATCTCGTTTGCACATGATTTTTTGTTTGTTTGTTTGTCGAAAACTTGCCTGTTATTCTATCTTTTGTCTACGGCTTTTTAAAAATCTCTCAAGGATCATTCTGTTTACTAATTTTTCATTGCCCTGATGCCTACATTTTTCGCCTGTACTTCATGCACTCTTGTAAACCTTCCGTCTTCGGAAAATTTACCAGATAATCTCCCTTCCATTCTCTCTCAGACTTTACCCAGTAACGTGAATAATACCTCTATACCGGTGGCAATATGTTCTTTGATGACCTCTGATGCACCACAGGCTTTTCCATCTCTTAAACGCTTGATGGCGATCTTTATTTCATTCTTATTTGGGTTTGTAACAAATTAGCTTGCTGCTTCTTAAATGCTGGCTAGATCATCACATTTATGCACAGCACAAATTACACAGGAGGCAGAGGACAATGTCATAAACATAACCAACTGCAAATATAATCAACTATGAAGCTAGAGAAATAATCAATCATACAATCAACAAGTCAGAACACATCTTGAAATAACACGCAGATATTCCAACCAGAACCGACCTAATACCGCTAGGTGCCCCTGATGTCATGTTAGGTGCATTCATTTTGCAAAAATTTCCACTGATCAAAAATTTTGAAAATAGCAGAAGTGGAAAATTTAAAATAGTTCCCGGGTATCCCAAAGGAGAGAAAGAAAGAAAATGTTATTGCTTCCCCAGGCATGTCGTAAAAGTCAACAAGTATGATGTTGTGTATGGGGCTAGTAAACCCATCATATAAAACACAATGTGACATAAACCACAGCAAGTGTACATGAAAGTTTTGGGGCAGATTTCTGTCAGGTGACAAGCTACAGTGGTGACTCCATGCTTCATATGGAGAGAAAAAAAAAGGAAATGATGATAAGATTAAATGCTGGTGCCCGCAACATTATACGTTTGTCTAGGGCGTAAGAAAGCACACTCGTTATGCTGCAATACCATCACAAGAACATGGAGTATATATGCTCATTATAACCTATAATTTTTAACACCAGGGAGGATCTATTTATTCCCGGAATTCCAACCCATCGACAGAATCTACGGAGGCGGCCATCAATGCCATAGAAAGGGGAGCTGGTACCTTGACCTTCAGTAGTGGTATGGCCGCCGTGACGTCATGTTTCCTTGGTTTTCTAAAAAGTGGGGATCACGTGGTATGCCTTATAAGAAAACATTTCGTACATCTCTACTTGAGAGGTCTGTTTGTCTGCCTGTCTGTTTGTCTGCCTGTCTGTTTGTCTGCCTACTGCATGTCTGGATTTATGTTTGTCTATCTGTCTACTTGTATGTTTATCTGCCTGTCTGCATTTTGTTTGTCTGCTTGTCAGACTCTATTTGTCTCCCTGTCTGCTTGAATGTCTGCATTTCTGTCTGTCTGCCTCTGTTTGTCTGCCTGTCTACCTCTCTGCATTTCTTTTCGTCTGCTTGTCTGCATTTCTGTTTGCCTACCTCTCTAATTGTATGCCTACTCTGCATTTCTTTTTGTCTGCCTGTATGCCCATCTGTTTGTTTGCCTGTCTGCATTTGTTTGTCTGCCTTTCTGATTGTCTGCCGGTATAAATCTCAGTTTTTCTGCCTGCCTTTCTCTGTTTTGTTTGTCTGTAAGCCTCTCTGTTTGTCTGCCTGTGTGTATTTCTGTTTGTCCGCCTGTCTGTCTACCTGTAAGCCTCTCTGTTTGTCTACCTGTCTGCATTTCTGTATGTCTGCCTCTCTGCCTGATGTTTGTCTGCCTCTCTGTTTGCTTGCCTGTCTATTTGTCTGTTTGTCTACATGTCTGTACCTCTGCTCTCTGTTTGTCTGCCTGCCTGCATGTATGTTTGCCTGCCTGTATGCATTTATGTTTATCTGCATGTCTGCTTGTATGTTTGCCTGCCTGTATGCACTTATGTTTGTCTACATGTCTGCTTGTATGTTTGCCTGCCTGTATGCATTTATGTTTGTCTACATGTCTGCTTTATGTTTGTCTGCATGGCTGGCTATCTGTCTCTCGGCGTCTCTACGAATGTCAAGACACTCCTACTACAAGGTTGCGTACGAAAAAAAAAAAAAAAAAAAAGAAAATTGATGTGGAACTGGTGACCGTTCACGGATGGCACAAGACCGGAAGTCTTGGCAGTGATTTGTTGAACGCTTGTGCTCCACCCAAAACTGGAGAGTTATGAATGAAACTATTAATGCAATTTTTAAAAAAAAAGTGTTTTTGGGTTATAAATATTAAATTTGATGTTTTTAAAAATAACTTTTTACATCGAAGTCTCATAAAAAAGTCTACACTTGTGTTTTTAAAAATATCTTGTATTGACTAACATGGCCCATGTAGTTGACGGGGGTATCTGAGACACAGAAAAAGTCGAATTACTGCAGCCTCGGGTATGGTGTGTAAGAGGTGACCAACATGAGGTTCGCAACCTCATGATGTAATAATATACATTGTTAGAACAATAACCGCTGTAGGAGCACGTGTGTGCTCTAGTACTGGCTTCCTGTAACGCAGAGGTTGACAACAAGTCGATGGCGTTTACCGGTAGATCTCATGGGATGATTTGGTAAACCTCTAGGTGACGAGGTAAAAACAGGGGGCGTAGGAATTTTTAAGCTAAGGCAATATCGGAGCAACCCTCTCCTTTCGGCACTTAAAAGTTGGATTTTCCCAGGATTAAATGTAATTTTTGCGCGTTCCTAGGGGAAAACCCGTGAACTAGCTTACTCAAATTACCCGTATTCGCAAACTGCATAAAATAGGATGACGATCTTTTCTGTGAAGTAAAGTTAACACTCGGTAAAATAACATTTAGTTTAAATTTACCACTGCTCATGGTCGGACATGCAGCGAACGGATCATCTGGCTAAGATTAAAGTTACAGAAGTGCTGTACTTATTCCAAATTTAAAACACCCTGAAACCTGGAAATAG
Organism: Oreohelix idahoensis; assembly: GCA_024509875.1. Classification (NCBI taxonomy): domain Eukaryota; kingdom Metazoa; phylum Mollusca; class Gastropoda; order Stylommatophora; family Oreohelicidae; genus Oreohelix; species Oreohelix idahoensis. The sequence continues at coordinate 182,298 of JAMPIV010002413.1, forward strand.
GCACGATTCTATCAGAGTAGACCTATAGAGAGCTCGGTGTATGTAAAGTAGATCCACGCAGCTATTGTGTTGCCTACCCCTTCAGTAAAAGAACCAGCCGCAGGAGTGGCTTCCTGCTCCGTAAGGAGTGATAAGGGATGATGATGATGATAATGATGATGATGAGTAACTAATTTGTAGTTTTTTTCTGATCAAAGTTAAAATCCTTGTCCAGATTTACCAACTGCCCTGCTACCCTTCCACCATCACGGCTTTAAAGCTGCTGAGAGATGAGTTTGGTGTAGAGATTACCTCTGTCAAAGATGTCACTGTTGAGACGGTAGAACAACTCATCAGGCCGCATACTAAGGTACTGTTAGACATTAGCCAATAACATATGGTCCACTAAATATCTGTAGTGATCAGTGTAGTAGTTTCCCAGAGCTTCTGGGAAGACAAGGAAAGGATAGCACTACTGCTCTCTCTCTCTCTCATGCATGTCGTACGTGGCAGCTAAACATGTAGCTGTGCTGGGGGCTGGCAACGTCATCATGTATTGCCACAGAAACCGCTGCTGGAAGAGGCCATGAATGTGAAGTAATAATTCAACAGATCACCTTTGACCCAATAATTCAACAGATCAACTTTGACCCAATAATTCAACAGATCAACTTTGACCCAATAATTCAACAGATCAACTTTGACCCAATAATTCAACAGATCAACTTTGACCCAATAATTCAACAGATCAACTTTGACCCAATAATTCAACAGATCAACTTTGACCCAATAATTCCACACATCCTTGTTTTCTAAAGCGTCCGACTGGCAGAGTGGTTATATCGTTGGTAACTCATGGCGAAGTTGCCCGGTTCGATTCACGGTATGGACACGCTCCAGTCTACCCAGTTGTAAATTAGTACCTGGTTTTGCTCTTAAGAAAATAAGAGAGAAGAAAAAAGCATAGAAACAATACGTAGAAGCTAAATACACAGCAGGAAAAACAGAGAAATATAGAGAATATGTGATACTCAGAACAGAAGCAAAGAACAAGGTGCTAGCAGCAAAACAGAAGTCCTGGGAAGAACTTGGGGAAAAGCTAGAAAAAGATGCTCAAGAAAACCAGAAATTGTTCTTCAATACCCTATAAAACACGAGGAAGGAAAAACAGTGCCCACTTAAATTTATAAAGGACAAGCAAGGCACATTGCTTACTGCCCCTAAGGAAGTAATGAAAAGATGGAAATAATATTTCTCAGAACTTCTTGATGGTGAGCAAGGTCAAACATCAGAAATGATAACCACTAGCACAGAAGAGGAAACTAATGGCGGTGAAGATGGTATAAAGATGGAAGAACTGAAGGCAGCACTGGAGAAAATCAAGATGGGAAAAGCAGTATCACGTGATGATATAACACCAGACATTGTTATGTGCATGGGAGAAGCAGGCGATCTATTACTCCCGAAGGTCCTACAGGCAGCTTGATGTAACAAGACGATACCAACGGATTGGGAGATTGCCATCATAACACCGATTTTCAAAACGGGTGACAACGGACAATGTGGAAATCATAGAGGCATATCCCTTCTCAGAGTCCCTGGTAAAATCTACTCTAGGATCCTGGAGCAGAGACTCAGACGCCTAGCTGAGCCACAAATGGATGAGGCCCAGTGTGGCTTCCAGGCAAACCGAAGTACTCAAGACCTAATCTTCACACTCAGACAGCTGAGTGAAAAGACCCTTGATTATAAGAGTGAGATAGACCTTTGTTTCTTAGATCTGGAAATGACATTTGGCAAGGTCCCCTGGAGCAAACTTTGGGACTGTTTGGCGAGGAAGGGCATTCAAGCACCTCTGATTCATGCTATACAGAGCTTCTACAATTCAGTCCAACCTGCAAGTCTGGAAGGAAGAGCTGGAGAAGAGAGGGATGGTCATCAGCAGCTCTAAAAAGAAAACCATAGTGATATCACGAGAGGAAAGAAGGCATCAGATTAAGCTGGGAGAACAGGTCCTGGAGCAGGTCAACCACTTTAAATACCTTGGAGCTGTTATAGACCGGAAGGGAGGCATCAAAGAAGAGTTGGATATCTAAAGAGCATCAGCCAGGAGACTTTTTGAGGTCATAAATTGAGGATTCCTCAGCAAAAGAGAAGTTGACAAGAAAACGAAGATGGCTGTATACCGCTCCACCTATATCCCAGTCTTGACGTATGGATGCGAGTCATAGGTAATGACCACGACCCACAAAAGCCAGATTCAAACCTCAGAAATAAGGTATCTGAGGAAGGTAGCTGAAGTAACAAGAAGAGACTTGGACTGCAACAAGACGATACGTCAAGGCGTAAAAACCCAAGCCCTGCAGACCCAAGTAAAACAGTCCCAATAAGTTGATTTGGCCATGTCTGCAAAATAGGAGAAGATCGGCTACCACGACAAGCATGGGAAACTAAGAGCCAGGGATCCAGACCTCCAGGACGACTCAGAGTTCGCTGGGAGGACAACATTAGACAATCTTTGAAGGACCGAGGACTAGAATGGAACCAGGCCAGGAGGTAAACAGACGATAGGATAGTATGGTGCTCTCTCTTCGATAACTCTAAACCTCACAGTAGAAGAGGAACGACTAAGTAAATAAGTAAGTAAATATACGACACAGACATCACGAGTGATACATTAAATAATTAGATAATGATCAACGCGGCTATATAGTTTATTGGTTAAATATATACACATATAGGGTTAGTAGAAGGTAAAAAGGATGCTAATGAAAGACAGTTCACACACACAGATGAAATGTTAAAAGATAGTTATTTAAATATTAGAGTGAACGTAAGTAAATAGTGCAATAATAATGTGGTAAATCAAGTGTTACCACACTGATGTCAAATCTACACTGTCCAGGAGTCTTTCACATTTCATCCACTATATGATTATGAGATGGTATGCATTGACTGTCCAATGTAGATGTATGTTAGGCCGGTTGGGTTTGAGTAATTATAGCTGAAAATTGTTGCACATTTAGTAATAAGAACTTCGAAGATATACTGTTCTTCAACGCTTGGGAACCTCTCTAACGTCGACAACCGTTGTCGAAAACACTTACAGCTCTACCCCAGAACACATCTCTACACTTCGGAATCTCTCAGCCGACTTTCAACTCTACATACCTTGAAAACAGAATATTTAAAAGTCCAAATAACAACTAAAGTTACACTCTATTTGTTTATTGAAACCGCAATCTTCTTCTACAAGTTCCATGCTTGGTAGCATAGGCTATCATGTATTTCGACAACTTCCTGTCTCCAGTACTATGTATCAATTCTGTTGTTGACTTCTGTCCATGCCATGATGTCAAACTGTCTATTATCTTCTCTCTTTGTTGTCCTCTATATCTTTTTCTTTCAATCTTTCCTATTATTACGATATATTTCAACTTTTATAGTGCTTTTACTAAATGTTTAGTAATTGTCCATGGCTCACTTCTGTATGTTAGGATTGGTTCAACATAACACTGTAGGACTCTCCTTTTTACTTTCATTGACGAGAAACTGAAACAAAAATGTTAATTGAAACGAAATAGCTATTTTCTGAATTCTTTTGCTAAAACAACAGATGACTACAACTGGATAATTAGATCTCTTGGTTGGACGAGAAGTAACAAACAAAATACACATTAGATAGTGTCAGCATACAACCAATAATATTCATCTACACATTAGATAGTGTCAGCATACAACCAATAGTATTCATCTACACATTCTGAACAGATGATCTGGGTAGAAACTCCTTGCAATCCAGAAAACGTTGTGGTGGATGTTGAAAAATTTGGCGCCCTGGCAAGATCCCGAAACATTTTGTTGGGCGTGGATGGTACCTTCGGAAGTCCAGTGCTGCAACACTTTATACCGTACGGTGTGGACTTTTCCGTACACAGTTGGTAAGGTCTGTCGTAGATTTGTGATAGGGGAATTAAGACTTGGGTTGGTCCCTTCTGAATAGAATAGAACAGGTGATAGCTAAGTGAGAGGTAACGTAAAGAAAATAGATTTTTTCACGAGTGAGATGGTGGAAACTAATTAGAATCTGTCCCTGAAATCGAGAATTCTCTCTCTCTCAGCCTATCTTCTACAACAGAACTAGTTTAGTCAGACAGTCTATTAGAACATATATAGTACTCTATATATACCACTCACATACACACACACATAAGTGACGACAGTTAGACGCACAGACGTGAAAAAACTAAAACAATGGAATATATATATTTTGGAACGAGCTGACCGACACACTTGAATAATGTTTATGTAAATTTTATTAACATAAAGAAAATTTTCCACAACAAATAAGTTTGCTTATCAAGCACATATAAATACACATAGGTTAATGAATTTTTAAAAGAATAATAGACCCATAGGTGTAATCCTTTCCCCCTCTGTTTAGCCCACGATCCCGTTAGAAGAAAAGTTATAGCCCCAAAGAGCCACAGATTTATACACTATGGTCTAGTACTTCCCTCTATAGTTTAAGAACAGAGTTGATATATTAATCTATCCTAAGAGGAAATCAGCATTTGCAACAAAAAAATTGCATAAAGAAATTTGAAAGTGGGTGCATGAATATAAAGAAATGAAAGAATCACTCGTTCTGCTTTCTCTCTGTTCATTCAGCAAGGTCTCCTGACATACTTTCTTACCTACACACGTGGTGTTTCTCGCCGTCTGGCGTAAACTTCAGGACACTTCTCTACAGTGAATCTGTATTCTTTTGATAAAGAGAATCCCAGCTCTGCAGATACAGGTTTCTTCCAATGTTCCGGGGAGCATTCACTTCACAATTTTATTTTAAGATTACTGTTAAGGTCACTTGAATCAGTTTGGTTAAGAAAGTTTAAACGGGCTCACAGTGTCAGAATCTCGAGGTTTCCACTACGTAGAAAAATGACAGGTTGGTAACTTCTCTCAAATGTAAAATTCTTGGTCACACCACAATTAGTCAAAAACGTCGGAAATGTTACTGTTCGTAATTTCTCTCGCCACAGGGCTGAATGTACAATGAGAATGTTGGGAAGAATTATAATCTGGCTCGATAGGCCCAGTTATTGCATTTAGTATTAAAGTTCGTGAGATGAGTACTCTGCCTTTTTCTGGATGCAAACACTATGCCAGACAGTTTGTAACTTGGAAACTCACTTATTTAAATTACAAAATGTTTCTTCTAGGGTCTTCTCATATACTGAAACCGCTGGTAGATGTTGGGCTTTACCCAGAATACTGTATAAAGAAAAGAAACGTACAGAATACTTAAACATAATATTATACACATCCTATCTTACCCTCGCGTAAAACATAATATTCACTTCGGTTATTAACTTTAAGTTAGAGACTATAAGCTTAGCGCTTGTCTCATCGTTTAAACTTCCGTGAAATAAATTTTAGTCATTAAAAGAATCAATCATCATGAGAAATACGTAACTATCTCATCAATACTCAATGATGAATCAGTGCATTTACTAGTTAGTTAAAATATTCTCGGACTGGTTACTAGCAATTAAATTAAATTTATTTATAGCTGTATGAGTTTTAGCTAGAAATTTTAATTTATTTTGCTCTCCACTGTAACACAGTAACTTAAAGAATATAACTGACTTATCATTTAATCCCTCTGCACAGAAATTAAACTATGTAAAATTGAAATAGGCGATCTACCACTAAAATCACTCAACACTACTAGATATATATAGCTACCATTAGCGCAGAAGTAAAACTATCTCCAATCGACCAACTAAATGATGCTTCTATTAACAGAGATCTTAGGAATCGAAAGCTAGATGGTTCTAGTCTTTCTGGCTGTACTGGAGGGATTAAGTTAGAATTGTGGAGTATATATCTCTCCGAACTCAGGGGAAGGTTACATCTATAACCCGACCCGACTCATTTGCCAGATGTAGCACCTACGTCCAGATTTACATATTTCCTTGCTCGTCCTACAAGTCAGAGAGATTTCTCACCCAGAAACCGAAAACAGACTTAACACCTCCAGTAACTCCTCTCGATCTGATCAGACCTCGGCAATAAACTTCCAGTGTGTTTCACATATTCTGCTTCATATGGCCGTTCCCAGCGATCAATGTCTTTCATCTCAAATCTTTCCCAGAGAATAATTAACTATAGGCGAACAGATCAAAGAGAAATAATAGACGATAGTCTTACTTCTTATCCCTGTCGAGAACGAATTAAGACGATTCGATTCTCTCATTAAAGAAGTTAGCTTAACAGCAATAAAATGCGTTGCTAAATAAGAAAGGAAAAGACAAAGGTTTGAATGGGAGAGATATCTTTAACAATCGAGCGTATGCGAAAAAAAGAAGGGTAAAAGAGCGAACGAGAAGTAAAAGACAAGTGCAGAATAAAGAATAAATATCTGAAATTTATTAATCATAATATCTCTGCCACAAGGTCAGACACTCACTATGTTAGTATGCTGTGTTATTTGTTTACATTCTTTCTTCTTATTATTACTATCTTGTCATTCACCATACATTTCTTCTTCCCCAAATATTTCTACTACACAAACGTATTCATAACATGCACACAAATATATATATATATATATATATATATATATATATATATATATATATATATATATATATATATATATATATATATATATATATATATATATATATATATATATATATATATATATATATACACACACACACACAAACACACGCACGCACACACACACACCAGTACATCACTTGTTTCTGGCATCCTTGGCCCGGCAGTCATGCTGGCCGTCACAGTAATTCAATGGTAAAGCGCTGGTACATGAACTAGACACCTCCCGTGTTCCTAAAGCTCTGTGACTCATTATTTCCCCAGACCACGGAGAAAGCACTATGATCTAGAATTCTAGATACTTAAATGAAAAAAAAAAAAAAAACTATAAAATGTAATTTAAATGATTAGATATAGTTTTTCAGAAGAAGGTTAAGAATCGTATGGGCAACTCAAATATCTAAGAAAGAACGCTTGAGAATAGCAAATGAAAAACGAAATATACAAACGAATATAAGGAGAAGACAATCTATTTTTATTTGACAAGTGATGAGAAGGGGAGCACTAGAAAACGCCGTGACCACGGGAAAAATAGAGGGAAAGATATAAAATAGAGGGAAAGAGATAAAATAGAGGGAAAGAGATAAAATAGAGGGAAGAGACAAAATAGAGGGAAAGAGATAAAATAGAGAGAAAGAGACAAAATAGAGGGAAAGAGATAAAATAGAGGGAAAGAGATAAAATAGAGGGAAAGAGATAAAATAGAGAGAAAGAGACAAAATAGAGGGAAAGATGTGCAAGATGCTAGAGATCAAATATAATGGATAGTTGCACGTATTAGCTGAGGAAAAAATAACAACAGAACTCATGGATAACATACACACTCGGGATTTGGGGAATGACGTGGTCGCTGATGGCTTGAGGAATGTCGTGTGGCTTGATTTAATAAACTGTCCTTTGTTGAAAATCCAACTGTATGTGTTATTTCTTGTGTAATCAAGTGTTTTTTATGTGTGTTGTAGTACCAAGTGAATGGGCGGCCATGATGACTTGATATACTGTCCGTTTTTAACATCCAATTGTATGTGCTTGTGGTAAAGTGGGATGTTATAAATATTTATAGGGGACTTAGTGTACTGACTGAGATCAGCTGTGAAGGTATCTGTATCTAATAAGTGTGGTGTATTACAGATAACCTTACTTGCTACTACATTTATACCTCAGTCAGGCTTATTCTGGAATATTGTGATGACTACGTTGAATGTCTAGGGTTATGATAATGATGAAGTGTATGTTCACAACAACCAACCAACAGATAAACAATTTAATTTAATTCACAATACTTTACAACACTGTGACACTCACATACATAGAACACTCTATAAGACTATCTTAATAACTCACGTGTAACTTTTAAAAATATGTATTAATTCCTGTCAATAATAGATATCCTGATTCAACTACAAAGTGACTCAGGAATCACAATCAAATGTAATCATAAGTTGTATGTACACAATTTATAGATAGGATCTTTGTATTGACATATATTATTATTGCACTATGTGTGTAAGTTGTGCTGTAGTACTATGAGGTAATACTGGCTTGTCAAGCTAAGTTGTTGTTTGTCATCATGACTTCAAGTGTTTGTTTCTGGTGGAAATAATATTGGTAAGGTTCACAGTGTCTTTTGATTTGAAACAAACAAATGTCCCTCTTGAATTAAGGTAAAGTCACTTTTAGAGGGGGGTTATACACAAGATTGAGCTGCTCTGGCCACGAATCTTAACTTCTGTGTGGGCGGCAGGAAACAGTCTCCACTGCTCGCTTGCTTCACCGTGTTCTTGAGAAACAACCCTGGTGGATATCTGGACCAAGGAGTATGCTACCAGCCTCTGGATTCAGCAAAACTCAGACCAGGTGCTGCTTCAATACGTTAGGACCTCGGTCCCTGAAACAAGAAGGTTGTACCTCCTACTTCAGAACTAATTTATAATCTATTTCCACACTGAAGCACAATACATAACAAACACCGAGTTCAGCGCGGTAGGCCAACTGTTAGCTTCTCATGTAACATATTCACCAGTATTCCTCTCCCTAATGGTTACAACGCCTCTGCAATTTCAGCTTTATTTCCTTATATTCAATAAGATAGGTGTCATAGTACTATTTGGCAATCCCATATAGGCCTATGCAGTTATACTCCTCTCCGACAAGTTTTGTTCCTGGTGGAGCAATATCTAGGCTTTTCCTCATGGTTGCTACTGAACTACACACAGACAGACATAATTTATCAATTCACATTCAATTTTCATCTAAAAGATATCAAATGTCTAGCTTACCACAATGTCAAGGAAATATTAAACAAATACGTTGACTGGCGATGAGTTATGGCACAATTCCGATCTGCCTCTGTCCCAGGCTTTCATTAGAAAAATATGAGCTGGATCTCAACGCACTTGCTTCTAAGTAAGTTTATTTTCAAAATGTGGCCCTGAACTGACGCTCCTAATTGACTATATCAAATGGTCTAACCAATAAGACCATGTTTACAAAAGTATTTGAAAAAAAAGTACCCTTCCTACCGTTTCCCGTAACAACCAAAAATAGTATTTGCAATCGACTAATCATGTTTAGGCTTACATATTCTTCTAGCCAATCCAATCGGATTTAACTTGTTGGCCTATTTCCCGTAAAATAGTGGTTTTAAAACATGCCACTGAGCAATTATGATCTGGTGGTGTCAGACAGCACCCCTATAATATTTTGGCTATAATTTGTTAATTATTAGACTAGTTTCTTAACACCTAACATATTCTTTGTCAGCAAGTCCTAAGGCACCCAAATATATAAGTTTTAATGGAGCTAAGTGGCTGCGTTCAAAATATGTATTTTCTTCTAGGATAGTCGTGCTGTTACCACCTCCTTACTTCCAAACTATGGGGTGTCTTCTGTACTGTCAGGATTTCAGACGTAAAACAGTAGAATGTCATGTTTCCTAATAAGCATTAAACATGTTTTCTAAAACCTAACCGTGTATTGGTAGGGTTTTTTGTCACTGTTTATTTGAAAAAAAGTTAGTGCTTCATGCCTTACGCGTGGGATTGGCGTTACTATTAATCGCGAGACTGTGGTAGTATTGCCTGTGTTCCTCCGTTCATCTCTCTCTCTCTTCTAAGTCCGTCTGTCTTTTAGTTACGCAGTGTATAAAATGAAATTAATGCTAGTATTTTATCTAGGTCATTAAGCAGTGTGCGTATCTCAAGGTTTTCTAAGAAACACAGTACCGGTTTTATTTTTTTGAAACGCGTGTATGCTGCTGTAGGCTTTACTATCAAACGTGAAAGCTTTACAATTATGCAGACGAAGTAGAAAAAGGGGGATTTTTGTAAGCCATTGTGACAGCACTGGTCTTTTACCATTCTTCTTTCCTTTTATTGAATTAATTCGTTAGGCTTTACATTTACGTTTTAATTTAGATATGTGGATTTAGAATGTTTCACGACAGTGCTATTTCTTGTATAATTACTTGTTTTCTATCTGTCCTGCAGTACCAAGTACATGGGCGGCCACGCTGACCTGATAGCGGGTTGTGTGACCACGAGAACAGTCACACAGTGGCGTATCCTGAAGAAGATACAGGGAACGTTTGGAAACATGCTGGTATAAATTTTCTTCATTACATTTTAAAATAATAAACGGACCATGTTATGGACCGAATTTGAAATTTACTTCTTCAGTTGGTAAATTATGTAACATCGCGCCTGTAGCGACTTCAATCTTTAACCACTGGAGAAGGTCGTGGTTGGTGAAAGTTTCAGAAAAGAATCTCACTTAACCCTAGAGGATGAACAGCTGCACAGCAAGATAAAAACAGAAAACTCTTTTAATAGTGAGCTTAATAAGACATATATGTAATCGCCACGGCGGGAGATACATATATTGATATAATGCTTAAGAAGATTCACAAAACAAACGCACAACGAATAATCGGAAGAAGTTGACAATGTACAAAGCAGTGAATGAAAAAGCGCGGATAACAACCATTACATCTTACGTATTAGATCACCGGAAAGTAATTCACGGAGAAACCCAAGAAAAAGATGGATTGATGTAATAGGAGAAGATTTTAGGATGAGAAGAGAGACCATCAATTTTACTCTTCTTTTATCAATTACCTTGCACATAGTGTAGGTGATAATGTCTATTCACAAGGCTGCCGTACTTTTTATCAATTCTGTTGTCGACTACCTTCCATGCCCCGATGTCAAACTTCCCAGTATTTTTTATCTTTATCGCTTGATATCACGTTGTCAATAAATATTTCATGTTGTCAGAATGTATTACGGCATAAATCTTCTCATAATATTGCCAACGAAAATAGATTGATTTTTTATAGTATTAATTATACTCTTCTTTACCTACTGCCTTCTTTCCAGATATCCTCAAGTACTCACTTTAACTGTCCTTAGCATTCTTAAATTGCGGCAGGAACAGTAAAAGCGAGATAACTGTTGTTATAAAACAGATCTACACGAAGAGTAGGGGTTATATCCCTTATGATTAACTAGAAGGCGTAATACATGTGTTATATCTTCTAGAATTAGTTGGGAAAATACGACAGGAATGTAGAAACTTCGAATACGTTTTGATCACGTTGCCCGTGTGGCCTCCAGGGATCTTTTATAGGCCTCCAGGGATCTGTTACCTCCGTACAATGAAAATATGAGATTCACAGAAGACATGTCAAGAATACGAGTTGGTGTAAGTAATATAAGCAACTTGAGGTGATACAGTACTAATGGCAAGAAGTGAAAAAAAGATCTACAGGAAATGGCTGATACAGTAGGGACATAAAGTAACAATTAAGGCCTTAACATTAATAGCAGAAAGACAAAAGTAAGGGTCACCTGGAGGAAAATTAATTTTCAACAGCGCACCATTAAAGTAAACGGGTTATCTTTGAAACAAGTCAGTAGATTCAAATACATAGGCACATAAATAATACCGGATGGAAGACTCATGTCAGAGGTGAAGGATAAATTTAGCCCAATCAACAGCAGCTCTCAATAAAATAAGAAGTATTTTATGCAACAAACCACTGTCAGTGAAAGTAAGAAAGAGAGTTCTTCAATGTTGTATAGAACCAATCCTTACATATGGAAGTGAGCCATGAACAATTAATAGACAAGGAGACGCGTCGCCACCATACAAACAACAAAATGTCCAAGTATGCGACAGACACTGTCTGCCGTCTTCAGTCGCTCTACAGGAAAGTTAAAAAGTAGAAAGGAAGACACATAATGAGTTTACACGTGTTGCTGGAAAGCTACGTGCTGTGGCAGTTGTGGCGACATGTGTTATCTGAGTCAAGCTACCGCTTCATTATTACTTATAAGAAATATATATATATATATATATATATATATATATATATATATATATATATATATATATATATATATATATATATATATATATATATATATATATATATATATACAGTAGAACTCCATTTATCCGAACCCCATGGGACCGAGCATCGTTCGGATAATCAAATGTTCGGATAATTGGATTACATAATGTATCGAGTACATGTACACATATTTCTAAAAATAATTAACCATCACAAGGAAAATACACTATAAAACATATTTACTTGTACTGTAATAATAATACCCACACTGTATTAGATCACTGTATCACCAAAATCTTTTATTACACTGCAGTGCATGTACTACTTGTATTAATTATTTTTGTTAAGAAAGAGAAATGTTTTCAAAATAACATTACAAACGATTCAAAACCAGGCGCAACTTACGTATATATGTACTTGCACAGATGTAGCCCACTATTTAAAATAATGAGGAATCCTCTTTTGCACCAAACTGGATAGTCTCCTTTTGGCTGCTAAGTCCCGCATTCTCTTCAACAGCAGAAGCTGTGTAGGACAGCTGTCATCTTCTTGCTTGTACCAAGCCATCGCTGTTTCTAGTGCTATAAAGGCCTCTTCAGGACTTGGTCGACGTTTTGGTTTTTCTTCATAATCTGCAAGTACATCATGTACTTCTGAGGAGTCTTCATCATCGGTCACTACATGTATTTGGTTTTCTTCTTGCACAAAAGACAAAATTTCTTCGTCATTCAAAAACTGAAAACCAGAATCATTATCATCTTCTAGCCACATGTGTGCATCATCTTTGGCACAGTCCGAAAATCCGGGCATTGCTTGAAACAGTTCCACAACTTCATTTATACAATCATCATTTGTGTCCACTGCAGTAGTTTCATTTCCTCCTTTTTTCCCAAGCAATCTACTCCAAGCCTTGTTGAGATTATCTTGTGACAGGGTGGTCCAAGCATCAGCTAACATATAGCAGCAGTCTTTGAGATTAAGCTTTTTGGAAAACGCCACCACACTTTCTTCATCTTCAGCCAACAATAAATGACGCAGGACTTCCTTCTTGTACATCTTTTTAAGCTTTGCTATAACACCCTGATCCATTGGTTGAATCAGTGCTGTTACAGTGGGAGGCAGAAAAATTACTTTAAAATTTGCATCAACTGCATTCAATGTATCCGTCTCTGGATGAGATGGTGCATTGTCCAGTAGAAGAATTACTTTTCCAGTTTTCTTTTCTTGTTCTCTCAACCTCTTCACATTTGGGATGAACTGATTTGTATACCAATCAAGAAATATTTCACTATTCATCCAAGCACTCTTCTGTGCTTTGTAACACAATGGGAGACATGTCACATTCTTTAAACAACGTGGTTTTTTGGCTTTGCCGATCATTAGCACCGGTAAACGATGACTTCCACTGGCATTCGCGGCTACCAAAATTGTTACTCTCTCTTTGCACTTTTTAAACCCAGGGGCAGCTGCTTCGCGCTGAGATGCAAGTGATTTTTGAGGCAATGATTTCCAGTATAAGCCAGTCTCATCGGCATTATACACATCATCGAGTGAATAACCTTCTTCTTCCAAAAAAGCCAAGAATGTTTCTTTAAAATTTTTAGCGGCAGTTGCATCGCTAGATAAAGATTCCCCTTGAATCTCCAATTCTCGTATGCCATGACGAGATTTAAAGTTTCTTAACCATCCCTGGCTAGCCTTAAAGTCAGGAGGACCGTCAAGTTGATTGTTGAACTGAAGTGCCTTTTCACACAACAGAGAACCAGAGATAGGTTCCCCTTTGCTTCTTCTTTGCACAAACCATATATACAAAGCCTCTTCCAATTTCACATCTTTCGCATTTCTCATGGTTTTACGTTTCTTCGACCTATTTTCACTATCAAATTTCGATGCAAAACTCATAATTTTATCCTTGTTACTTTTGATGTCAGAGACGGTAGCTTTCCCAACATTGAAAACCCTCGCAAGTGAAGACACAGTTTCACCTTGTCCTAGTCTCTTGATAATTTCTGTTTTCGTTTCAATTGACAAAACATTGCGGTTCCTTTTATATGCTTTAGGCCTACTGGAAGATGCCATATCGCACAGAGAAATACTTGTACACCAAAATTATTCTGCTGTAGTAGCAGACACAATTATTTTAAGTGGAACTATCTGTTTAGCCAGTGTTCTACCTAGAACCCACACGCACACTGGATTGGTAAACCAGATATTAACTGACTTTATGATCTAACTGACTTTCTGTACGTAAGCGACCGACCATTAGCCATCCCATTCTCTACAAATTGTTCGCACACATTTGAAGTTTGCCGCATCAAAAGATTCAGAATTTTAGTCTAACGTGACTGTGGCATCTGATTTTTTTTTTTCTGGAAAAAAGTGTTCGGATAATTGGATGTTCGGATAATTGGGGTTCGGATAAATGGAGTTCTACTGTACATATATATATATATATATATATATATATATATATATATATATATATATATATATATATATATATATATATATATATATATATATATATATTTCTTATAAGTAATAATGAAGCGGCAGACAGTGTCTATAAAGAGAAATAGCTTGTTGCCGACTCTCTGGTTCAGATTATTTAGTAAGTTATCCTTCTTTGTCTAGATTTATCTCGGAAGGCCACATGATGCGCTTATGTTTACAAGAAGTGACTAGTTCCGTGTGCATTAGCAAAGGTTCTCAGAAACATATATTTTTTCCCCTGACAAAAATCCACGATATGTTTTCTCCTCGAACCAGCTAAAACAAGCAAGCATTGATGTTTCAGTCACAGGCACTGGGCTGTTTTAAGGCAATCGTTTTCACTATTAATCTTCGTTTTCGTTTTATCAATGAAGTTTCGGAGACTTTATTCTACAGCAATGTCTTTTCAAGTTATTGCATTTTCCCAAGTGTTCATGTTTTCTACATTATATTTATTGAGAGGTCTTCCTGTAACAGCACTCGAAGAAAAATTTAATGTTTTGACAATCGAAACATACAAACAAATGGACTTATGTCTAATTACATTCATTTCTATTTATAGTCTCCACATGACGCAAGTTTGCTACTTCGAGGCTTGAAAACGCTTCCTTTGAGAATGCAACGAATCAGTAACACAGCCATGAAAGTTGCCACATTTCTAGACCAACATCCTAAGGTGTGTACACACTTTATTTAGATAGACAAATGTATGGGGGTCAAAGTGGTCCTTATAGTTTCATTACTGTTAGTTTATATTAGATTAAGTGTACTGCATGCGTGATTGGAAAATGCTGTTTTAGTTCCGGCGCGAGAAAGTTCTGTCTTCACTAAAGTCACACCATTTTTCATTTTTCTTCATGATCTCATGAATCCCGCTTATCCTTTTTTGTGCCTTAAGTACCGATTATTTCTCAACTCCTTGCCCTGAAGACAGAGCTTCTGCTCAAGGTTTGTGAGAGTGGCCGGTCTGGCAAAATGCTGACAGTATATCTGACCCATTGTACTTCCTGTCCTCTCGTGAAGTTCATGTCTGGTGTTGTGGTCCAGTTTCTCGATTTCTTCATATTAGGCCTACATGGTATCTCTTATTGCCATACTAAGAGCCTGTCTCAGACACTTCATCTGATACATGAATCGTGTTAACCCTACGTGCTAAAGTATAAACTAAAAGTCAAGCTTCCCAACTTAAGGGGAGGAGCTACACTGAAATGCTATTTTCGTTATTAATTGCTGGATTTCAATGAAAATGCACAGACTTAACCTATATCAATACTAGATACGCAAAATGAAGAGTTTGATGGCACTGCACTACTGGTTGCCATAGAAACGGCGGCCATATTGGATTCTATTGTTCTATTTCAATTTGCTAAGGCTTTTTTATTTATTAAGCTATGAATACCAAATATGAACACAACGTTTATCATTATATTTTAAAACTTTTCCTGTGATGGATTTTTGATAACTTTAATACAAAAAAAGTTGTAGGACTTTGAATATAGTGTCTAAAAATAGTAACAAATTTTGATAAATTTTACATTACTTTTTGCAATAAATCAAAAGTTTGATCAGATACTCAAAATCCATCACTGTAAAAGTTTTAAAGGATTATGGGCAACATATGTGCCAATTCTTATGTAAATTAACACATAAGTGTGGAAGTTTTAGGGAAATTAGGATGAGAAAATTATATTTTGAGAAAATCGCATTTTTCTCCATAAATAGACTACAATTGAATAAGTCTGTAAATATTGCCCCTGAAAAATTGCTTACTTGTCATTTAAAACATACTGGCAGAATAGCCAGCTTCCTCTGCAGCTTCCTATCTGGCTTTCTGTTGAGATTTGTGCCTAATTTCCTTCCTTGTCTTAGTGCAGTTTTCTGCCGTTTTAGAGCTGAGCAATATTGGATTCTTTGTTCTATTTCAATTTGCTAAGGCTTTTTTATTTATTAAGCTATGAATACCAAATATGAACACAACGTTTATCATTATATGTTAAAACGTTTCCTGTGATGAATTTTTTGATAACTTTAATACAAAAAAGTTGTAGGACTTTGAAAATAGTGTCTAAAAATAGTAACAAATTTTACTAAATTTTACATTACTTTTGTTAATTAATCAAAAGTTTGATCAGATACTTAAAATCCATCACATAAAAAGTTTTAAAAGATTATGGGAAATATATGTTCCAATTCTTACTTTTCCTGTGATGGATTTTTGATAACTTTAATACAAAAAAAAATTGTAGGACTTTGAAAATAGTGTCTAAAAATAGTAACAAATTTTAATGAATTTTACATTACTTTTGTCAATTAATCAAAAGTTTGATCAGATACTTAAAATTCATCACATAAAAAGTTTTAAAAGATTATGGGCAATATATGTTCCAATTCTTATGTCAAGTGTGGAAGTTATAAGAAAATTAGGATGAAAAAATAGATTATGAGAAAACCGCATTTTTCTCCATAAGTAGACAACAATTAAATAAGTATGTAATACTACAGCAAAAAAAATAACTTACTTGTCATTCAGAACATACCGGCCATATATCCAGCTTCCTCTGCAGCTTCTTATCTGGCTTTCTGTTGAGATTTGTGCCTAATTTGGTTCCTTTTCTTAGTGCAGTTTTCTGCCGTTTTAGAGCTGAGCACGAGACGTTTACGCTTTCTTGCTCCTGCCAGTCGATAAGCCTCTTTTCCACTGTTCAGCCCCAGGACTTTCTTGAAAAATATAGCAGCCTCAGGTCCTTCATTAAATTCAGCAACTGCACTTATAAGGCAGAAATCAACGCACTTTCGTGAATGGAAGATATGCTTTGGCACTTTACTCCAAATAACTGAATGAAGGCTCTCATTGGAGTTTTGGGTAGCCTTTCTTTCACAGCGACTCAACAGTTTCAGATTTGTCAGCCTGTCATACACTGGTGTCAAGTGTCTGTTCAACAGCTATGGTGAAGTGGGATGTTATAAATATTTATAGGGGACTTAGTGTACTGACTGAGATCAGCTGTGAAGGTATATATATCTAATAAGAGTAGTGTATTATATATAACCTTACTTGCTGCCACATATGTATACCTCAGTCAGAATTATTCTGGAATAGTGTGATGACTACGTTATATGTCTAGGGTATGTGTATGATGAAGTGTAAGTCAAAACAACAACAGACAGATAAACAATTTAATTTATTCCACTACACTTGACAACACTGTGGCACTCACATACATAAAACACTCTACGAGGATATCTTAAAGGAGTCACTGATAACTTTTCAAATAACAATATGTATTCAGTGCTGACATGGATGAATATGTGTCCTGATTCAAATACAAATGGAACCAGGAATCACAATCAATTTTAATTACAAGTTATATGTACAGAATTTCTCAATATGAATCTTGTAGTGACATATATTTTTAATAGTATCCTATGTGTGTCAGTTGTGTAGTGGTAATACGAGGTAATACTGGTTTTGTTTTGTTCAAGCTCTGTTGGTATTTGTCATCATGACTTCAATAGTTTGTCTTTATTGGAACTAGTATTGGAGATGTTCTCAGTTCCTGATATTAAAACAATTTACTTCCCCTCTTAAGTTTATGTTACAATGTTATTTTAATATGGGGGTACATAATGTTGAGCTCAGCTGGCCACATCAGCTTATCTTGCGTGATGGCGGCAGGAAAAGACTCCTCTGCTCGATTTCTCCCCTGGGCTCTGGAGACACCTCACTGATAGCTAAATGGACCAAGGAGTATGCTGTCCGACTCTGGATTCAGCAAAGCTCTGACCAGGTGCTGCTCAATACCATCAAGACCACGGTCCCTGAAAACAAGAAGGATGTACCTTCTACTTCATAACTAATTGATACTCTAGTTCTACACTGAGCACAATACATCACAAACATTGAGTTCAGAGCGTTAGGCCAACTGTCAGCTTCATCTGAAATACTTTATACCAGTATTTCCCTCCCTAATGGTTACCACGCCTCTGCAATTCCAGCATTATTTCTTTCTAGTCAATCATCTAGGTGTCAGTGTACTGTTTGGCCATTCCATGCCGTTTTACTTTCCTCCGACACCTTCTGTTCAGGCTGGAGCATTATAGGCTTTACATCATGTTTGCTACTGAACTACACATATATACAGGCATAAATTAACAATTCACATTCAATTTTCATTAAAAGATACTGAATGTTTCAAGCTTACCACAATTCATGGAAATAAACACAGATACGTTGACTAGCAATGAATTCTGGCACAAATACTGGCACAAATTCCCATCTGCTTATGTTCCAGGCTTTTATTTATCAAAAATATGAGCTGGCTTCAACGCACTGTTGCTTCATCAAGCCTATTTGAACTAGTGGTCTCGAACTAACGCTCCTAAGTGATTATATCAGCGAGTCTGGCCAATGGAGCCACTTTTCGACAAGTGTTTGAAAAAATTTTACCTTCCTACGTCTCCCCTAACAACCAAGGATAGCATTTATAGTCCGACTAATCGTGTTTAGCCTTACATATCATTCCAGCCAATCAGTTCAAATGTAACTTGTGGCCCATTTCCCGTACAATGGTGGTTTAAAAAATCTACCACTGAGCGATTCTGATTTTGGGTGTTGTCTGACAGCACCATCATTTTATTTTGGCTATAACTTGTCAATTCCTAGACTATTTGCATAACACTTAACATATTCTTTGTCAGCAAGCCCTAAGGAACCCAAATATACAAATGTAAAAGAGCTAAGTGGCTGCGTTCAAAATATGCAATTTCTTCTACCTCCTGTTTCGAAGATGTGCTGTCTGGGTACTGTAATGTGTTCAAACGTAAACCCATCTATTGTCATCTTTCCTAATAAGAGTTTTTCAGGATTTTAAAACCTAACTCTGGGAAGGTTAGTGTTTTTATCACTGTCGATTTGAAATAAAGTTAGTGCATGTGGCCTTACACGCGTGATAGTAGTAATTGTGTAGCGCGTTACGCTTGTTGGGGTGGCATTAATAGCGAGACGCGTGTTTAATTTTGCATGCGTTCCTGATTTTCAGCCCTCCCTTCTTTCTATTCTTTAGTCCATCTGTTCGTTCGTTTTGGTAACGTAGTATAATTAATGTTAGGATTAATTTAGGTCATTACGCAGTGTGCCTCTCAATGTTTTTCTTAGAAATGCAATACCCGTTTTAATGTGTTGTGGAAACGCTTGTATTTATGCAGTGGCTTATATTTAACGTGGAAACGTTACAATTTGCAGACGAAGCATAAAACAAAGGGGATTTCGAGTACTGTCATTGTGACAGCACTGTTCTTTACCATTCTTCTTCATTTCTTTATTATATGTATTTATTAGGCTTTGCATTTACCTTTTAATTTATATATGTGGATTAGAATATTTCACGACAACAGCTTAAAGTCCAGGGGCGTATGTATACGTTTTTGATGCCCAAAAGCATACTCATTCCTAGATAAGGCTGCTTTATAGAAACACCAAGAGTCTTGGCCAGTAGGACAAAACTGATGCTGGGGATAATCATCAGTTGAATAGCAATGATGTAGGCTAGCCATAATAGCGTTCTTCATATCAGCTGCAGTAGCATGTTGCCTGATAGCCCTGGAATAATAAATGCCAAGCTTTCGGATGGCTGTATCTGTCAGACGGCCACGGCCACGTCCTCCAAGCGTAACTTTTTGCTTGCGGCAATCAGCAACTAAATTACGAAGAGCTGTATGCATTCTTTTTCCTACATGATTGATACACTCTTCTTTGATGATTTCAACATTAGGGCCATATGGTTTAATTTCCATGACCCTATTGAAGGCTTTGCTATCACCATCACTTAACATGATGGTGTAGCGAAATTTGTGTCGTGTCACAGACCGGCTCCATAAAACACTAGCTGCCTCAGCCTCCATCACACCTGAACTTCCTAGAAAGAAGAAAAGGTATGAATTAGTAACACTTAAAATAATGATGTAAGCAAACATTGAACACTTTCCTTTACAATGTAGAAGCAAATGTAGTACAATGGAAGCAAAGCAAACACATGTAAGTAATAAATTATGTTACTAAAACTGATACTTATGGAGAAATTAAAATTAGATCAGTTTAAATTTGTAGACAACGAGAAGGAGAAACCAAAAATAAGATTCAGAAGTAAATACCTTCAAAATTTATATCACATCCTTGCTTCACATGCTCCTCTTTCCATTTGCTGAAGTTTCCCGGGGCTTCCTTCTGGTACCAAGAACCAGTTGTAGCACATGTCTGACAGTATTTTGAAAGCACATGGGCATCTATAACAAGACCTGTCAAGATCTCCACAACAAAACCAATACCAATTTTTGAACTGTGGCCCCTTGTGAGCCAGCTGGCATCAAAACTGACTCCAATATCCATAATATATTCATGATATGGTTGATTGCTTTGAGCACAGTTTACGCTGCGTGCTAGCTTAGCAGCATGATCAAATATTAATTTTGCGAGTTCTGGTGTTTGCAAATAAAATTTTTTTTGCAATTGTGTTGAAAGTTTTTTGATGCAGGCCAGACATATCCATGTTCTGTGCAAAGTAGTTAAATTTATAGGGTCCCATTCCTGATAACAATGATGAAAGAACTGCAACTTTGTTCACACTGAATGAATTATGTTCACCAACCGATGATGTGTACGTTGATGCAACGGTTTTGTTGCAAACACAACAATTCACTTTGATGTGTTGAACAAGACCTCTCTTGGCCGGATTATTAATTTCTGCAGACAGCTTCTCATAGCATTCTAGACATGCAAGCTGACTAACAAGGTTGCATATCTCAGACATATCAACTATAGTTCTGGAGACCGTATTGTTAGGCGTTGAAGCTTCTTGCACCGATGAGGCACTTAGTTCCAGCTTTTTACAGAAACGTGGTGTGCTGTGGGGTGAAGAGGTAGAAGTTGTAGAGGAGCTTGTGCTGGCTCCTTCATTTACAGCTGAAGCTGACAGTATAACCTCAGGCAGACTAGGCTCATTAGGGGGACCATTTAGTTCTGAAAAAAGTACATAAGAAAACTTATGGAAAAGTTGAAACTTCTATTAATTAAAATGAATATTTTCTCATAGACATTTACACTGGTTTAAAGCGTGAAACCTTACATTAATTTTAAAGTGAATATGTTTATAGGGATATTTACACTGCTTTGAAAATGTAAGTCTTATGCTTAGAATGTACATTATTTCTTTTCATCATTCCCTCCCTGCTCCATAGGGAACCTGGAACTACTTTATGCTTTTAGTTCTTTTTACGAAACTATCAATAAAGCAATCCCCAGCCAGTGCAGTGGTGGTTCATGAATCATCATTCTATATGCTGAGGTTGCCAGCCTCAAATGACTTTGACATCAAATAGCAAGGTTCACACAATAAAATTCACATGGTAATATATACATATATATGTTAGTTCACATGTTAGTAATAAAGAACGAAATGTAAATTCAACTTACGCCAATCCTGGCTACAGACTTGTCGCACAGATGAATAAAAGAGACGAATTGTTCTCTTACAACACGTGTCTGGGATTTCTTTTAATTTTAACATAGATTGCCCCTTCTGACTCAGTGTTTCTTCAATTTCCTAGTCCCGGTTGTTCCTTAGTAAAATTTGAAAGAGATTTCCTGTGCTTTATAAGTCTTATCTGGTTCTCCAATAAAAGGTCCGGATAACAATTAGGAATTATGAATCTAGTTCTTCCTCTGGCGAAGGTCTGATGTCTTGGCCAGCGTGCAAATCACAGAGAAATAAAACTGTGAAATTGTCAGCCTATATTCCTGTCATGAGAGTGTTGTTTGTTATTGAAATTATAAAGTATCCTGGACACAAAGTTGTATCAGGTGATACCAGGATAGTGCCAGATAAGATACTGGTCTTATAAGTAATACCCCCTTCTTTGAAAAGATTAAGGGTGTATGGACATCAAAAGGTAGGATCAAGCTGTATGTTCCTAGAGAAGATGGTAATGTATTACTCTAAGTTCCTACAGGCTCCTCTCAAGATCCTCCTGTGTTAATATTAATAGCTCTGCTATGGGTATTAACTAAACTATCTACCAACAAGAACTGTAACTTAACTTAAATAATTTAAGTAAGTCTGCTGGTAAATATTTACAATTTATTTTTACAAGTTTTTCTTTTCTGCTTGAAAATCTTTCAAGGAAATCAAATTTTAATTACAACATTAAAGTAAATAAAACATTTGAAAATAGTTCAAAAGTATCAAAAGTCTCTAGATTTGTAGAAAGTTCTTCTCTCTTGGTTGAGTTCACTCTGTTTGTACGTAGTATATTTATATCTTAAGACCCATCTGATCTCACAGTTAATAAATGATTGTTTATACTGGCTATAACCATGCCCAAATAGATGTCATCATTAGATACTACTGTCTTTAGTGGTGGTTTGACTGAGTACTCTGAACAGTAGCCTTGTTTGGCCACTTATCTGGTAAATTGAAGCCTGTCACACTTCTGACATGGAAGGAAAGGTCAAATGAAATTCCTCCAGGCAGTAGGCACTGGGTGGTTGTCCCTCTGAAGTCAAAGGGCGCTCGCACCACTAGTTCCTGCAGTAGTGGCTGACTCTTTAAAGTGTACTTGGATGACAGGATATAACCTGAAACATATTTGATTAACCACTGTATTGTCTATCACTATCCCTCTATGACAGATGTAGGGGATGAGAGACAGTTTCAGACAGTGTGCAAGTAGACGCACAGGGCATAGTATATCAGTAACAACACAATCCAGGTCACTGTGAATACAATTTTTCTCCAAATTTTTAGTTAGAGCCATTTGTTCATGATCCGCCTTCATACAATTATTAGGTCTTGTATAAAATACTAAGTGATATCTCAAACAATAGAGTAATACAATTCCTTTCATCTTTTCCTTTGTTCCTGGTGTGTGTCCCATTCCATCAAGAAATAATTCTTTAAATGCTTTTCTAAAACCATGGACACCCTTTCTGCTTCCATTCTTAATTTATTTAAATATACACAGCTTGGTTTAGCCTCCAAAAATTACACAGTAGTTTGAAACACATATACCCACTTCCTAACGCACAAGTGAATTAATTAACTAGAATTATATATATATATATATATATATATAGAGATATATATATTTATATATTTATATATATATATTTATATATATATAAATATATATATATAAATATATAAATATATATATATATATATATATATATATATATATATATATATATATATATATATATATATATATATATATATATATATATATATATATATATATATATATATATATATATATATATATATATATATATATATATATATATATATATATATATATATATATATATATATATATATATATATATATATATATATATATATATATACACAGTAGAACTCCATTTATCCGAACCCCATGGGACCGAGCATCGTTCGGATAATCAAATGTTCGGATAATTGGATTACATAATGTATCGAGTACATGTACACATATTTCTAAAAATAATTAACCATCACAAGGAAAATACACTATAAAACATATTTACTTGTACTGTAATAATAATACCCACACTGTATTAGATCACTGTATCACCAAAATCTTTTATTACACTGCAGTGCATGTACTTCTTGTATTAATTATTTTTGTTAAGAAAGAGAAATGTTTTCAAAATAACATTACAAACGATTCAAAACCAGGCGCAACTTACGTATATATGTACTTGCACAGATGTAGCCCACTATTTAAAATAATGAGGAATCCTCTTTTGCACCAAACTGGATAGTCTCCTTTTGGCTGCTAAGTCCCGCATTCTCTTCAACAGCAGAAGCTGTGTAGGACAGCTGTCATCTTCTTGCTTGTACCAAGCCATCGCTGTTTCTAGTGCTATAAAGGCCTCTTCAGGACTTGGTCGACGTTTTGGTTTTTCTTCATAATCTACAAGTACATCATGTACTTCTGAGGTGTCTTCATCATCGGTCACTACATGTATTTGGTTTTCTTCTTGCACAAAAGACAAAATTTCTTCGTCATTCAAAAACTGAAAACCAGAATCATTATCATCTTCTAGCCACATGTGTGCATCATCTTTGTCACAGTCCGAAAATCCGGGCATTGCTTGAAACAGTTCCACAACTTCATTTATACAATCATCATTTGTGTCCACTGCAGTAGTTTCATTTCCTCCTTTTTTCCCAAGCAATCTACTCCAAGCCTTGTTGAGATTATCTTGTGACAGGGTGGTCCAAGCATCAGCTAACATATAGCAGCAGTCTTTGAGATTAAGCTTTTTGGAAAACGCCACCACACTTTCTTCATCTTCAGCCAACAATAAACGACGCAGGACTTCCTTCTTGTACATCTTTTTAAGCTTTGCTATAACACCCTGATCCATTGGTTGAATCAGTGCTGTTACATTGGGAGGCAGAAAAATTACTTTAAAATTTGCATCAACTGCATTCAATGTATCCGTCTCTGGATGAGATGGTGCATTGTCCAGTAGAAGAATTACTTTTCCAGTTTTCTTTTCTTGTTCTCCCAACCTCTTCACATTTGGGATGAACTGATTTGTATACCAATCAAGAAATATTTCACTATTCATCCAAGCACTCTTCTGTGCTTTGTAACACAATGGGAGACATGTCACATTCTTTAAACAACGTGGTTTTTTGGCTTTGCCGATCATTAGCACCGGTAAACGATGACTTCCACTGGCATTCGCGGCTACCAAAATTGTTACTCTCTCTTTGCACTTTTTAAACCCAGGGGCAGCTGCTTCGCGCTGAGATGCAAGTGATTTTTGAGGCAATGATTTCCAGTATAAGCCAGTCTCATCGGCATTATACACATCATCGAGTGAATAACCTTCTTCTTCCAAAAAAGCCAAGAATGTTTCTATAAAATTTTTAGTGGCAGTTGCATCGCTAGATAAAGATTCCCCTTGAATCTCCAATTCTCGTATGCCATGACGAGATTTAAAGTTTCTTAACCATTCCTGGCTAGCCTTAAAGTCAGGAGGACCGTCAAGTTGATTGTTGAACTGAAGTGCCTTTTCACACAACAGAGAACCAGAGATAGGTTCCCTGTTACGCACAAATAATTACTTTTTTTCAAAGCCTTTGTATGATCATTTTTCGTATGTATGATCATTTTTTGACTGAAGTGTGTATTATGTTTTTTACAGTCAAAGGGACATAATCCGAGTTATCGAGACTACAATTTTTTAGGAGTTTGCCTTCTCTTGTATAGAGACACGTTCGGTCTATAATTTCTTGAACGAAGCGTGACCATATCTCCTTAATTGGTAGTATCAGTCAACTGTTGTAGATGCCTGAAACCTTTCTTAACGCTTCTGTTCATGACCATAAAAGGCGCGACTGTGTAAGACTTTTATCTCGAATGTTCTTAGAATCGTCTTATTGTGAACAGCGACTCAGAGATTGTCGCTCTGCGCATGTCTCGACTTGGTTTTCGTTTGTTGTTCTGCCCAGCTCGGGGAGTTTAGAAATGGTCTGAGTAGCGAGCGGACGCAACCTGCGTCTTGTGATTTTCTGAGGGAAATACATTGTCTTTGTGAGTTAGTTAGCTAACTAGACTATTTCCCAGTATTATTCAAGCCTGCCTGGAGGCATATGTTCATGGTTGATTTTCCGAAATAAGGTAATTCCTCTTGTATCGAACTTTATGCTATCATCTAGAGGTTCGTCATTTTGTCGCCTTTTTGCTCGCCTGTGTGATTCAAAATGGAGAGGTACTTTGACTAGGATTAAGTCACCGGTATCTTTATACCTGAACTAGTTATATATATATGGGTCGCTCTAGACCAACAAGACTATTGTCTGTGTTCCAGGATTCGTTATATCAGAGATCACGTCCAAGTCAGATGGTTAGACTTAGGAAGGTTATAAAGGTCGAGCTGACCTGTAATCCATGTATGCTATTCACGTGCAGACAGTAAACGGACTTATTGTATACATCTGATCTGCTAGCATCAGGAAGGGAATAATTATTATTGTCTATGAACATTGAAGATCTGCAGCTGACACTGTTGCAGAAGTTATATGTATTACTTATTAATTACTGTTGCTTTATATAATGTAATAAAATAGTGCGGTATATTAATATATTACACCGCTGTTTGCACAACACATTGTATGATATCATAATAATATATTTAATTTCATATATTGGTATGAGAATAATTTGATTTTCATTATGATGTTGCCATCATTGTGGCGTGTGTTGGTGGCACCTTCCTGGAATATATAAGCGTATACTTAGATAAATTTTTTTTCTCTAAGGATCTGAGATATGATCTCAGTGTCGCTCCATGCGTTGAGCTAATTTGTTAGGTATATATCCGCGCATCATACGTGCGTTAGGAGCCTAGATTTTTCCGGCTCCAGGATTTAAAAAAAAAATGTTTCATTTTTTTTTCCCGGGAGGGTGCGGTAATGTTACGCACAAATAATTACTTTTTTTCAAAGCCTTTGTATGATCATTTTTCGTATGTATGATCATTTTTTGACTGAAGTGTATATTATGTTTTTTACCTTTGACTAGGATTAAGTCACCGGTATCTTTATACCTGAACTAGTTATATATATATGGGTCGCTCTAGACCTGTAATCCATGTATGCTATTCACGTGCAGACAGTAAACGGACTTATTGTATACATCTGATCTGCTAGCATCAGGAAGGGAATAATTATTATTGTCTATGAACATTGAAGATCTGCAGCTGACACTGTTGCAGAAGTTATATGTATTATTTATAAAGCTTCACGAACCAGAACTTTATGATATCTGTTTACCATACAACTATGGAGTATTGAATCCTACATGACTATCAGTTAATATGATTTTGAATGCTGATTCGTTATACTGTGCTGATGATGACATAAATATCATGACTGTTTTGTGGCGTGCAATAAATGGTATAAAACTAAAGCGAAGTTACCATTTCTATGACTCTACACGTCATGTTGCCTGTGGTGTACCCTGTGAACTGTTCTACTGCAACACACACAGCAACATTCTAAATCAGAGAAGACACCTACATCTTGCACTTTAATACCAGGTGTCGATAGGGGTGGCAAGTGGTCGTCAATCTTATAACGGAGCTAACGTTCCTGGCATTTTTCCTGGCGCACCATTATCATTTCAGCTCAAATCCACCCTTATCATTCCCCTTTGCTTCTTCTTTGCACAAACCATATATACAAAGCCTCTTCCAATTTCACATCTTTCGCATTTCTCATGGTTTTACGTTTCTTCGACCCATTTTTACTATCAAATTTCGATGCAAAACTCATAATTTTATCCTTGTTACTTTTAATGTCAGAGACGGTAGCTTTCCCAACATTGAAAATCCTCGCAAGTGAAGACACAGTTTCACCTTGTCCTAGTCTCTTGATAAATTCTGTTTTCGTTTCAATTGACAAAACATTGCGGTTCCTTTTATATGCTTTAGGCCTACTGGAAGATGCCATATCGCACAGAGAAATACTTGTACGCCAAAATTATTCTGCTGTAGTAGCAGACACAATTATTTTAAATTGAACTGTCTGTTTAGCCAGTGTTCTACCTAGAACGCACACGTACACTGTATTTTTAAACCAGATATTAACTGACTTTATGATCTAACTGACTTCCTGTACGTAAGCGACCGACCATTAGCCATCCCATTCTCTACAAATTGTTCGCACACATTTGAAGTTTGCCGCATCAAAAGATTCAGAATTTTAGTCTAACGTGACTGTGGCATCTGATTTTTTTTTTTTCTGGAAAAAGTGTTCGGATAATTGGATGTTCGGATAATTGGGGTTCGGATAAATGGAGTTCTACTGTATATATATATATATATATATATATATATATATATATATATATATATATATATATATATATATATATATATATATATATATATATATATATATATATATATATATATATATATATATATATATATATATATATATATATATATATATATATATATATATAAAAATATAAATAAATAAATAAATAAAATATATATATATATATATATATAAATATAAATAATATATATATATATATATATATATATATATATATATATATATATATATATATATATATATATATATATATATATATATATATATATATATATATATATATTCTTTCTTACACTCAAGTACATACAGTCGAGCTGTTAATGGTCACGCAGTCTGCTCTCAGATGCAGAAGACAAAGAAGTCTGTCTCTGACAGAACTTGCGCTCTCGCTGTATTTGAATTTTTATTATGGCCTGCTTTTCATTTAGGGCACGTCCTACATATAGGCCAAGGCCGAACGACAGAGGGAGCTTTACTGCTAAAGTGTGTTTGCGTTCCGAAATACAGGCGTACATTGGTCCTGATGTGCAAATATGAAAAACTAGTAATCTACATATCCTCCTTATTCCTGGACCGATTTCCTTCATCTTAGGCTTAAAATACTCTGTATTATTCTTTCTTTATTTCGATAATTGTCTGTTATTATCATACCACCCCCTGCAGACCCAAGTAGAACAGTCCCAACTAAGATGGTTTGGCCATGTCTGCAGAATGGGAGAAGACCGGCTACCACGACAAGCATGGGAAACAAAGAGCCAAGGATCCAGACCCCCAGGACGACCCAGAGTTCGCTGGGAGGACAACATTAGACAATATTTGAAGGACCGAGGACTAGAAAGGAACCAGGCCAGGAGGAAGACATCCGATAGGATAGTCTGGCGCTCTCTCTTCCAAACCTCTACACCTCACGGTAGAAGGGGAACGACTAAGTAAGTAATATTATCATACTACCATAATTTCCTAGGCGTAGCCTAAACAGCAAAATTTTTTACCCTCCTGATGTCTCGATGCATTCCACTCGAGATTTCTCCATTATCATATTACTTCCCGTGGAAATTTTGCACACTCTATTAATTGAACATTCCTATTAGTGAATTCTTGACCTCTGCCATGCTGTACTTTGCTCATAAGTCTGTAGCTTACCTCCAATTGAATCAATGTTACACGGGTTTGAGCTCACCATTGTTAGGCTAGTACGTTTGTAAACACTATACATGAAGATGCGATTTCATTGTTTCGTCAAGGATATACTGTCATAAAGTATGGCGTGCCGTTTGGTCAGAATAACGTGTTGTAAATCAGACCTCACGACAAGAGCCTCTCCATTCAAAAGCGTAAACCATCAGGAGGTGCTTTCCTTCTGGATTCACAAACAAGGCATTCACCCAATAGGAGGTTTACTCTTCCTTCCTACTCTCCTGGTTTCCTTCAGGTGGGTGCCTACTCAAGAAATCTGCCCCAACATTCTGATATCCAGGGATATACTCAATTGTAAACGAGTTAGGCCGGATCAAAAGAGACCACCTTAATAATCTTGCGTTACCATGTCTAGCCTGAGCGAGAAAAACAAGTGGCAGGTGATCACCCTGAACCACGAAATGTCTACCATAAAGATATATCTGGAGTTTCTTGATGGCCCAGACCAACGCCATCATTCCCGCTCAACTGTTAAATAATTCTTTTCCGCCTTATTAAATTTGCGGCTGGCATACGCAACGGGTTTAATTCTCCGGGCTGCGACTGTGATCTTTGCAATAATGCTGCCCCTAACCCTACGTTGCTAGCATCAGTCCTAACCACCGCATGTTGTGTTAATAAACAGCACAGGTACTGCTGCCTGTCTAATTGCTGATTATCGACTACGATTACCTTTTCGCCTCTCTGAGTCTGTCCAACAACATGTCCAGAGACGATAGATGTTCCTCAAAAGTTTCCGTAGCTATGAGGATATCATCCATAAATTGGTGATAGCTGGGTTTTGTAAGGGATCCAATAATTTCCTCATCATCCTGGAGAAAACACTCGGAGCATTCTTCAAACCAAAAGGCAACATATTGAATTCATAGTGCCCCTCCGAAGTGCTAAAGGCCAGCAATGGTCTGATCTCAGGCTTGACGGGAAAATGGTAATAACCTTTACTTTGATCCACCTGCGCCACTGTTATAGCATTCAATTTCCTGAAATCCATGCAGAGTCTATGTTCACCAGAGGGTTTCCTCAGCTAAACCACACTGGCGCTATAATATAATTCATATGGGGAAATGAAATTTTCCTGCATCAAGAAATCAATTCTCCCTTTAAAGTTGCCATATATTATTTCAGTCCATGTCCGTATCGATACTTCCAATGGACCGTGTATGGGCCGGTCAACTAACAACGTCGCCGGAGCCCTTTCTAATGCTAATTTAACCGGCAGTATACTGGAGTTGGCTGTGCATCCGTCAATTGGTTCATACAGCCCAATCGTCCACTACCTATTTTCCTGGGTTTTCCCCGTAGTTTCTTTATCAAAGGTGGCTGACTAACCACACTTCTATTTTTAGCCAGTACTTGGTGTTCCGAACAAAATCTTGTCGGTATGGGATGTGTTGTCTCCCCTCTCTGTACAATACGGAGAGTTGCCATGGTAACTGGTTTCATGGAAGACTTTTTGTGAGATTGGGTTATCCTGCTCACAATATCTACCTTTGCATTTTTATTTTCAGGCCTACGTCCGCCCCAATGCTTTCCTATGTCCTGTTGATTTTCCCAACGTGTGGGTTGTTTCTTGCTACATTGTGCACAGACAGACACATACCGAGCTATATCTTCAGCGATGCCTGGCCAATAATAATGCACTGAGGTCCTTTGACAAGTGGTACCGATTTTCATATGTCCACCGTCTGGTACAACATGTGCTAGTTCCATAACTTTGTCCCTGTAAATAGATGGCAGTATTAGCTGTTCATGCCCATTGGGTCCTGCTCCAGCTTTCCTGTATAACAATCCATCATTCACATAAAACTGTCCTTTCTTTGGGGGGTTATGGCTTTTTGACAATTTGCCAAAGCAAGGTTTTAATGTGCTATCTTTAGCTTGGGCCTTTGTCATATTTCTCGGACTTTCCTCCTCCTTCTTAGGGCTAGACCTGGTATGGAGTGTTGCCGTGATCACAGGTTTCATTGGGTCACCCAAGAAGACATATCTACTTCCTATTACCAGCGGGTACATATGATCATCACTCACTGCTGCACTTATCACTCCTTCCACGTAGCGAGTCCTGACATTGATCCTTGCTATGGGAAGTGTCATGGTAGCGGTTCCTTTTAATGCCCCTTGTATCTCCACTTTTCTGGGGAAAAATGCACTAAGGATGCACTCACGACTGAGTCAAATTCCAATCCTGAATCATAAAGGCACATTATTTTAGTGCCGTTACATGTTACTTCTTCACAGATGGGGCGATGATGGAGATCTATCTGACTAGCTGTCAGTTCCTTCCTTCCCTTGTCCACTGTTATAAGACATGCAGCGTGATATGGAGGGATTTTCTTTCCACAGTCCAAAGTATTGTGGTTGTTCATTTTGTACCACTTATCACCCTGTCTATAGGGTTTCTTATCTTGTACCTGAGGGTTCCTGTCGCTATGGTCAAATTTAGGTTTGTCATAACCTTGTTTGTATTTGTGTTGTTGTTGGTCCCTATTATCAAACTCATTCTGGTTTGGTGGTGGCCTACAACTTTCTCCTTGCTTCCTCTTAATTCCTGCTATTTCTTTCTGAGCTGCCTGATATCTCTCAGCAACTGTTAAAATCTCCCCCCCCCCAATCTCTCTGCACCTTGTTCCATAAGAAATTTTCTCATGTCTGGAGGCATAGACTCTCTTAATTGTTCCATCATGACCATTTCTTTTAGGTCTTGACATTTTCCCAGAGTAGTCCACTTCTCCAAGTAGGTTTCTAATCTGGCAGAGAATTGGTGGTAGGTTTCTACAGAAAGTAGCCTAGCAGTTCGGAATTTCTTCCTATAGAATTCTGAGTTCTTTTCATATCGCACCAGCAATGCCTGCTTCAAGATTTCATAATCTTCCTGGTCTTCTTTCCCGAGTTTTGCATACACTTCATAAGAAGCTCCTCTCAACCCTTGTGATAGCTTAAGGCTCCATTTTTCCTTCTCTAGGACATAGTTAGTTGCCAACCTCTCATATCTACTTAGATATGACTCAGTTTCATCCTCTTTCTCCACAAATGGATCCAAGTGAAAATTCATGGCTCCATTTGAGGCCCTTGACTTGTACTACTGTCAGAGGTAGTTGGACTACTTCCATTACCTGTAACATTTCCTTGAAGTTCAAGCTCTTTTATTCTCAATTCATGCTCCCTTTGCAACCTCTTTCCCTCTCTCTCAGCCCCCATTTGCAATCTCTTAGCTTCAGCCTCCATTTCAGCAGCCTGTCTTCTCTCCTCAGCTTCCAGTTTCTTAGCTTCCCTATCAGCTTCTAGTTTCTAAGCTTCCCTATCAGCTTCCAGTTTCTTAGAATCCCTATCAGCTTCCAGTTTCTTAGCTTCCCTATCAGCTTCCAGTTGAAGTTTCCTTTCTGTTTCCAATTTCGTATCTTCTCTTTCTATAAACTTGTCACACTCAGTAGTGACATATTGAATAAGAGCCTCCCCACTTAATCCAAACTCCTTTGCCGTCTGCACTGCAGCAGATCGAAACTTTGCCAAGTCTGCCATACTCATACAATATTGCCCTGCAGACACTCACACTCTCTTAAAGACCAATTAAAAATTTAACAACACTAATTAATTAAAAGACTACTGTCAGTGTATCCAGTCACCACAATTTTAGTTTGTACTCAATGGTACTACAAAGTGCTTTATTTAGTTTTAGTTTTCCTAAAATTAATGCTATTTATTAAAATATTTCCTTACTCCTAACTCATAAGATGTAATAAGTGATACTATAAGCCTTAATGTCTCAAAGAAAGCCCCCAGGGTGGTACATGAAATCCCAGACGAGCCCCCAGTGTCACGAGAGGGTTGTTTGTTATTGAAATTATAAAATATCCTGGACACAAAGTTGTATCAGGTGATACCAGGATAGTGCCAGATAAGATACTGGTCTTATAAGTAATACCCCCTTCTCTGAAAAGAGTAAGGGTGTATGGACATCAAAGGTAGAATCAAGCTGTATAAGTTCCTAGAGAAGATGGTAATGTATTACTCTAAGTTCCTACAGGCTCCTCTCAAGATCCTCCTGTGTTAATATTAATAGCTCTGCTAGGGGTATTAACTAAACTATCTACCAACAAGAACTGTAACTTAACTTAAATAATTTAAGTAAGTCTGCTGGTAAATATTTACAATTTATTTTTACAAGTTTTTCTTTTCTGCTTGAAAATCTTTCAAGGAAATCAAATTTAATTATAACATTTAAATAAATAAAACATTTGAAAATAGTTCAAAAGAATCAAAAGTCTCTAGATTTGTAGAAAGTTCTTCTCTCTTGGTTGAACTCACTCTGTTTGTAGTATATTTATATCTTAAGACCCATCTGATCTCACAGTTAATAAATGATTGTTTATACTGGCTATAACCATGCCCAAATAGATGTCATCATTAGATACTACTGTCTTAAATGGTGGTTTGACTGAGTATACTGAACTGTAGCCTTGTTTGGCCACTTATCTGGTAAATTGAAGCCTGTCACACTTCTGACATGGAAGGAAAGGTCAAATGAAATTCCTCCAGGCAGTAGGCACTGGGTGGTTGTCCCTCTTAAGTCAAAGGGCGCTCGCACCACTAGTTCCTGCAGTAGTGGCTGACTCTTTAAAGTGTACTTGGATGACAGGATATAACCTGAAACATATTTGATTAACCACTGTATTGTCTATCACTATCCCTCTATGACAGATGTAGGGGATGAGAGACAGTTTCAGACAGTGTGCAAGTAGACGCACAGGGCATAATATATCAGTAACAACACAATCCAGGTCACTGTGGATACAATTTTTCTCCAAATCATTAGTTAGAGCCATTTGTCCATGATCCGCCTCCATACAATTATTAGGCCTTGTATAAAATACTAAGTGATATCTCAAACAATAGAGTAATACAATTCCTTTCATCTTTTCCTTTGTTCCTGGTGTGTGTCCCATTCCATCAAGAAATAATTCTTTAAATGCTTTTCTAAAACCATGGACACCCTTTCTGCTTCCATTCTTAATTTATTTAAATATACACAGCTTGGTTTAGCCTACAGAAATTACATAGTAGTTTGAAACACATATACACACTTCCTAACGCACAAGTAAATTAATTAACTAGAATAATATATATATATATATATATATATATATATATATATATATATATATATATATATATATATATATATATATATATATATATATATATATATATATATATATATATATTCTTTCTTACCCTCAAGTACATACAGTCGAGCTGTTAATGGTCACGCAGTCTGCTCTCAGATGCAGAAGGCAAAGAAGTCTCTCTCTGACAGAACTTGCGCTCTCGTTGTATTTGAATTTTTATTATGGCCTGCTTTTCATTTAGGGCATGTCCTATATATAAACCAAGGTCGAACGACAGAGAGAGCTTTACTGCTAAAGTGTGTTTGCGTTCCGAAATACAGGTGTACATTGGTCCCGATGTGCAAATATGAAAAACTAGTAATCTACATATCCTCCTTATTCCTGGACCGATTTCCTTCATCTTAGGCTTAAAATACTCTCTGTATTATTCTTTCTTTATTTCGATAATTGTCTTTTATTACCATACTACCATCTTTTCCTAGGCGTAGCCTAAACAGCAACATTTTTGACTTGCTTGATGTCTCGATGCATTCTACTCGAGATTTCTCCATTACCATATTCTTCTTCTTCTTCCTCGTTCGTCCTGAAAAGGACGTTGGTTGCGTTGTGTCTGTTTACGCCGGAGCTGTGATATCTGCACCTTTCGGTCGACACATCCGACTTCAGCACGGCAGATTTTGGGACCGGCTTTGCCTTCCCTCTGCGATCCCTTGCAGTGATGCAGACTGTTTCCAGGACCACCACGTGGAGGTGGAGTAGGGTCTTAGTCAGCTCTGGTTCGCTGACTCTGATGCCAGCAGTCAAGCTATGGGTCGCTGACTGCATTCTCTATTGCTGCATCTTTGGGTCCTCATTACCATATTACTTCCCGTTGAAATTTTTGCACACTCTATTAATTGAA
Organism: Oreohelix idahoensis; assembly: GCA_024509875.1. Classification (NCBI taxonomy): domain Eukaryota; kingdom Metazoa; phylum Mollusca; class Gastropoda; order Stylommatophora; family Oreohelicidae; genus Oreohelix; species Oreohelix idahoensis. The sequence continues at coordinate 217,869 of JAMPIV010002413.1, forward strand.
CATTTCTATTAGTGAATTATTGACCTCTGCCATGCTGTATTTCGCTCATAAGTCTGTAGCTTACCTCCAATTGAATCAAGGTTACACGGATTGGAGCTCGCCATTGTTAGGCCAGTACGTTTGTAAACACTATACACGAAGATGCGATTTCATTGTTTCGTCAAGGATATACTGTCATAAAGTATCGCGTGCCGTTTGGTCAGAATAACGTGTTGTGAATCAGACCTCACGACAATTCCCTCCAGTGATGTTATGAATCTAATCAGAAAGATCCAACCATTTCAAATCATGCAGAATAGGCTTGTGATATTTCGAAATAGTCCCACGTGAAATAAGGTGCGTGCCTGCAAAGGTGACGTATTACCATATGTGGACATCTGTTGCCTTGTATACACTCTCACACACACTTTTGTACACATATTGTCTAAAATGTAATAAATCCATGATTACTTTTTAACCAAGGACCGGAAGCAATTACATCACATTTGTCTGCCCACATGTGACACACCGACAGTAATCTCGTTATCTGTCGCATGAGTGCGCAAACTCCGGGTCTTATCAGCGAATTAAGCCGATAGCGCAGACCGATGTAAGTTTTAGTCCGCCGCGCCTATAACCACAAACCTGGGTAGCATTCCTTGCAAATGGGATATTTATCACCTACAGGGTGATTTGATCAAATCAGATATCTGCTACTTAGCAGACAAATAAAGAAAGAAAAGAAGTGCGATAATTGACAGCACGTAATAGAAATCAGTACCACAAATGTACCCATACTGCCGGAGAGAACCAAAGATCGATAGAGGTCGCCCAGTCTCGTCACATACATGTAAACTACAAGCCTTGAAAATATGTATATGTTTTTGCGCCTATAAATGTGCCCATATAACCCATCCATAAAACCCACAGGTGTGAGGAGAATGAAGAGGTCAAATAAAACCGAAGGAAATTTAGTACAATAAATAACCATAGCAAGTGGAGTCTCCGGGGTAGAACCGGAGAGGGCGAGACAAAAATAGAAATCAGTCGAGGAGTAGTTGCAGCTCTTTACAGATGGTATCATCATCGACAACTACCATTCAGTTCCCCGTGGAGCAGGGGTCTTCAGCCAATATTTTTCATGTTCTCCTGTCCTGTACCATCCTCTCTCAAGGTAGTTTACACTCTTCTTTATCCCTGTCATTCCTGTCTCCAGTTCTCGTCTCCATGTGTTTTCCTGTCTCCAGTTCTCGTCTCCATGTGTTTTCCTGTCTCCAGTTCTCGTCTCCATGTGTTTTCCTGTCTCCAGTTCTCGTCTCCATGTGTTTTCCTGTCTCCAGTTCTCGTCTCCATGTGTTTTCCTGTCTCCAGTTCTCGTCTCCATGTGTTTTTGGGTCTGTCTCCAGTTCTCGTCTCCATGTGTTTTTGGGTCTGTCTCCAGTTCTCGTCTCCATGTGTTTTTGGGTCTGTCTCCAGTTCTCGTCTCCATGTGTTTTTGGGTCTGTCTCCAGTTCTCGTCTCCATGTGTTTTTGGGTCTGTCTCCAGTTCTCGTCTCCATGTGTTTTTGGGTCTGTCTCCAGTTCTCGTCTCCATGTGTTTTCCCGTCTCCAGTTCCCGTCTCCATGTGTTTTCCTGTCTCCAGTTCTCGTCTCCATGTGTTTTTCTGTCTTCTACTTCCTCTCTTATCTTGGGGATTCCAGAACAAGGACAGTCTTGTAATTCTATCAACAAGTTTCCTCACTGCGTTTCCTATTAATTAGCGTCTTCTTCTCATCGCTTGTTCCTCTCGCACTTGTCTGGTTCTTGTCATCAGTTCCACATTAATAATCCTGTTTCATCATTTCAATCCTTCTACTTAAGCAAGTACCCATTTATGAAAATCTGTTAATTTCTTTTTGTCCCCTCTACATGTTACAGAGCTATGTAATTTGGCGACTTGTCATTAAAAATAAAACGTAGAAACGTCGTTATAAAACATTGTACAACCTTCATTTTTCTCTGTGCGTCGTTTAGGTCCAAAGAGTGAGTTACCCGGGTCTAAAGTCTCATCCCCAACATGAGATAGCCAAGAAACAGATGTCAGCTTTCAGCGGTATGATCATGGCTGAGATTAGAGGAGGAGAATATGGAGGCCGTACAGTCGCTGAGGTAACTGTCAGGAATCAATCATACATCTGTTTCATTTATCTCAACTGTTTATTCATTCATGTTCCTTTTGTCCGTGTTACGGGGCTTGGAACCACCACTACAGCTGGTCTTCTATCAACAAGTCAGCATCCAGCAGTCACGTGACCTTGTAGCTGTGGTTTCTGTGGCTATTTGCTTGACATGACGAGGTTGCCAGCCCTAAACACAATCTCTTACTAGTCGCCTTGTACGACATTCCTTTATTTGTCTCTCAGACACCCCCAGAGACCACATAGGGCAGCTCTTTATTGCTGAAGAATATTTGAAAGTAACACGCAGTTGAGACAATGGTGGACACAGAACGCTTCAGTGTAACACGCAGTTGAGACAATGGTTTTACACAGTTAGAACGCTTCAGTGTAACACGCAGTTGAGACAATGGTGGACAAAGTTAGAACGCTTCAGTGTAACACGCAGTTGAGACAATGGTGGACACAGTTAGAATGCTCCAGTGTATCACGCAGTTGAGACAATGGTGGACACAGTTAGAACGCTTCAGTGTAACACGCAGTTGAGACAATGATGGACACAGTTAGAACGCTTCAGTGTAACACGCAGTTGAGACAATGGTAGACACAGAACGCTTCAGTGTATCTCGCAGTTGAGACAATGGTGGACACAGTTAGAACGCTTCAGTGTAACACGCAGTTGAGACAATGGTGGACACAGTTAGAACGCTTCAGTGTAACACGCAGTTGAGACAATGGTGGACACAGTTAGAACGCTTCAGTGTAACACGCAGTTGAGACAATGGTGGACACAGTTAGAACGCTTCACTGTAACACGCAATTCAGACAATGGTGGACACAGTTAGAACGCTTCAGTGTAACACGCAGTTGAGACAATGGTGGACAAAGTTAGAACGCTTCAGTGAAACACGCAGTTGAGATAATGGTTTTACACAGTTAGAACGCTTCAGTGTAACACGCAGTTGAGACAATGGTGGACACAGTTAGAACGCTTCAGTGTAACACGCAGTTGAGACAATGGTGGACACAGTTAGAAGGCTTCAGTGTAACACGCAGATAAGACAATGGTTTTACACAGTTAGAACGCTTCAGTGTAACACGCAGTTGAGACAATGGTGGACACAGTTAGAACGCTCCAGTGTAACACGCAGTAGAGACAATGGTGGACACAGTTAGAACGCTTCAGTGTAACACGCAGTTGAGACAATGGTGGACAAAGTTAGAACGCTTCAGTGTAACACGCAGTTGAGACAATGGTGGACACAGTTAGAACGCTTCAGAGTAACACGCAGTTGAGACAATGGTGGACACAGTTAGAACGCTTTAGTGAAACACGCAGTTGAGACAATGGTGGACACAGTTAGAACGCTCCAGTGTAACACGCAGTTGAGACAATGGTGGACACTGTTAGAACGCTCCAGTGTAACACGCAGATAAGACAAGGACGGACTCAGTTAAAAAAAGCATCGTTGTTTTTATTTTGACTTGTTCTCCCTATGACTGCATTATGAATGTTGTTCGTTATAACTTTCTTCCTTGAGTGTCTCTTATTAGGACAATAATTTACTGTACTCCACGTCATACGTCACTAAAATATCCATGTTTCTTATGAATCCAGACTTGACAGTCACTCACCACAACCATCATAATCCAGACTTGACAGTCACTCACTACAACCATCATAATCCAGACTTGACAGTCACTCACCACAACCATCATAATCCAGACTTGACAGTCACTCACCACAACCATCATAATCCAGACTTGACAGTCACTCACCACAACCATCATAATCCAGACTTCACAGTCACTCACCACAACCATCATAATCACCCGTCAGGTCCCCAAGGAGCATAGACCTTCAACAAACTTATCCCAAGTGCTTCTGTCACGTGCCATCAGTTCCAGGTCTTTCCATGTCATCTTCATGTCTTTCATGTCTGTCTCCACTCCTCTCCTCCCTCTGTTTTTCGATCTCCCTACATATCGTCAACCATTAGAATTCCAGACCAAGAACTACCTTGTAATGCTATCAACAGATTTGCTCACAGTCTTATATCCACCACCACCAGCGGCTTCTTCTCTTCCACAGGCAAGTCTCTTGTCACTTCAAACATCGATGATCGTGTCTAACATTGTAATCCCTTCTATTCTACCTAAGCACCCATTTATGGAAGTCTATAACTTCTCGGCTGCTGTTATTCTCCATGTGTCAGGACTATACAATAGGACGGACTTGACATTTGAGTTGACAATTGACTTGACATTTGAGTTGACAGTTGACTTGACATTTGAGTTGACAATTGACTTGACATTTGAGTTGACAATTGACTTGACATTTGAGTTGACAATTGACTTGACATTTGAGTTGACAATTGACTTGACATTTGAGTTGACAATTCTTATTTCTTTGTGTTCTTGTGTATGTGTTTAAAATTATTTTTTTTAGACTTCCATATATTCCCTAATTAAAACTCGTCTTGCCCGATATATTGTTATTGTGATATTGTAGTCTGTTGCTACAACTTTGTGTGTGTGTGTGTGTGTGCGTGTGTGTGTTTGTGTGTAAGTTCAACAAGAATTTTCAGACGTCCATATATTCCCTACAAAACTCATCTTGCCCTGTGTATAGTTATTCTGATATTGTAGCTTGTTGCTCCAACTTTATGTTCTTGTGTTCTCTTGTTGTTCTTCATGAAGGATAGAACCACTACTGCAGCACGCCTACTTGCAGGAAACCTGCATCACAGCATTTATGTACATCAGTGGTTTCTGTAGCAATATCTTTGACTTGATGGGGGGTGTGCCAGCCGCACGTGTAACCTCATCTCGTAGTAGCCTCTTACGACATGCCTGAGGCATCAGTAGTCCTATTCTTTCTCTGTGTCCCCAGAGACCCCCGGGGACTACAGGGGATGTTTGTTGCTGCACAGGTACAGGTATGAGTCTACATCAGAGGTACAGGTATGAGTCTACATCACAGGTACAGGTATGAGTCTACATCACAGGTACAGGTATGAGTCTACATCACAGGTACAGGTATGAGTCTACATCACAGGTACAGGTATGAGTCTACATCACAGGTACAGGTATGAGTCTACATCACAGGTACAGGTATGAGTCTACATCAGAGGTACAGGTATGAGTCTACATCACAGGTACAGGTATGAGTCTACATCACAGGTACAGGTATGAGTCTACATCACAGGTACAGGTATGAGTCTACATCACAGGTACAGGTATGAGTCTACATCACAGGTACAGGTATGAGTCTACATCACAGGTACAGGTATGAGTCTACATCACAGGTACAGGTATGAGTCTACATCACAGGTACAGGTATGAGTCTACATCACAGGTACAGGTATGAGTCTACATCTTGTAACGACAATTCTCCAAGTTCAAGTTTGTGGTACTGAACTAAAGACACAAAAAAAGCAGCACGTTAATTGTAATAAATGCCTGATTACCATTCAGATAATGACATCAGTAATGACCATTCAGATAATGACATCAGTAATGACCATTCAGATAATGACATCAGTAATGACCATTCAGATAATGACATCAGTAATAACCATTCAGATAATGACACCAGTAATGACCATTCAGATAATGACATCAATAATGACCATTCAGATAATGACATCAGTAATGACCATTCAGACAATGACATCAGTAATGACCATTCAGATAATGACATTAGTAATGACAATTCATATAATGACATCAGTAATGACCATTCAGAAAATGACATCTGTAATGACCATTCAGATAATGACATTAGTAATAACCATTCAGATAATGAAATCAGTAATGACAATTCAGAAAATGACATCTGTAATGACCATTCAGAAAATGACATCTGTAATGACCATTCAGATAATGACATCAGTAATGACCATTCAGATAATGACATTAGTAATGACCATTCAGATAATAACACAAGTAATGATCATTCAGATAATGATATCAGCAATGGCTATTCAGATAATGACATCAGTAATGATATTCAGATAATTACATCAGCAATGACCTTTTCGCTATCACCAGAATGTTCGACTCATTCGGATGGCTGTATCCCTTGGAGGTACTGACAGCATCATGGAGCATCCCTACAGCATGACGCACGGACCCTACCTTCTGAGCCCTGAAGAGATCACCCAATCTGGAATAACACCTGGCATGCTGAGAATTAGGTACGGAATTTGTTCCAGATTAAGGATACCACATTTTTATAATTTGTTGTACTTACATCTGTTCTTCAAGTCCCGGCACTCAAGACCAGATCTGACAAGCCACCTCCTCACATAAACTAGCAAAATAACTTATTATTATAATTAATATTTCCATCTTGTCTCTTCGTTTGTGACCACCTCAGCTTCGATGTCTAAAAATAAAAACGTGCTTCGTTCTCTTGGCTCACCTAAGGAAAGATTCCTTCACCATTTAAAACAAAAAAAAAAGTTTAAAATTCTACATTCAAACATGTGTCATCGTCAGTCAATATATTTGCAAATTGTGTACTACAAAAGCTTGCTTCTGTCTTGAAACTTTGCCACCCAAGAAAAAATGTGCCAGCCTGGGAACTTTAGCTCACTCGTAAATAAAGCCCTTGCTGTAGATCACTGTGCCTTGTGTGGTCCTCGGGAGCACAACGACAGAATAGCACGACTGCTCCGTCAGACATGTCGTACAGTGCGACTTATAGGAGGTTGTGTACGAGCCTGGCAACTTCATTATGTGAAAGAAGTTGCTACAGAAAGCAAAGCTGAATGAGCATGTCAATGTTTAGTGCAAGTTTCTTACAAGTGGACCAGCTGTAGTTGTGGTTCTATGCTCCATAGGAAGCGAAACAGAAAATGACGATGTAGATGACTGTAATAATAAAATGTCTGGTTGACGTTGCCTTTAGATGTCATAGTGATGTCATTCTGTCATTGAGTTTCTGCGGCTAAGACTTCACATTTGTTACACTATTTCTATCTTCTCTTCATAAACTTTTTTTTACTTCACTCAGCACGTGTTTTTGAATGACTCCTTCATTCATCACGTGTCTGCTCCCTGTGGATAATACGCCTTCAACAGACCCCCACAAGTTCTCCTACACTGTGCCATCTGTTCAAGGTCTTGCTATGTGTTCTTTATTATGTTTAGGTCTGTCTCTAGGTTCCTGCTTCCTGCGTTTTTTGTCTCCCTTAATATCTTGCACCCAGGAGATTCCACAGCACAATCTGCCTTGTGATGATATCAGCTGGTTTCCTCAACGTGTGTCCTTTTTTCACTGGCACCTGTATGGTTCTGTCATCAGCTCCTCATTTGTGATCCTGTCATGTCACTTCAGTCCTTCTGTTCTACGAAAGCACCCATTTATGACAGTATCTAGCTTTTTGGTTGTCGTTTTTGTTGCTGTCCATGTTTCACCTTTATACAATGTACTGACTTGACATTTCAGCTGAAGGTGCTGATTTTTGTGCTGGAAATGCTCTTTTGATTTTAATATACTTTCCTATACCGTGAAAGCTTCTCTATAGTCTTATGTATTCGTATTTTGATATCACTGTCTGTATCTTCAAATGTCCCTCCGTAGAAAAATACCCTTTGTGTTCTTTTTCTTATTTTATTAACTAATTAGTTTTCAATTCTTCTTCTTCTTTGATCCTTAGCCGCCGACCGTCAAAGCAGTCAGTGGCCATTACGCCTAGTGTCGTCTTGTAGGGCAGCAACAAATTGATTCCACTTTGCTCGGTCGGCGGCCATCCTTCGTACAGTGCCCCAACTCTGGTTCATTCTTTGCATCTCAGCCTCCACAGTCCTCCGCCAAGTTGTTTTTGGTCGGCCTCTCTTTCGTTTTCCTTCAGGGGTCCATAGCATAGCTGTTCTTGTGATGGCATCGGGGTCTCTTCTGAGGACATGGCCAACCCAGCTCCAGCGTCTGCCAGCTATGATGGTGTGCATGTCCTCTTGCTTGCTCCGAGTAAGCAGATCTTGGTTGGTGATGATATTCGGCCAAAAGATTCGGAGAATTTTTCTTAGGCATGTTGTGTGAAAAGAGGACAATTTCGACATTTCCTTCTCTGTAACTCTCCAGCTCTCCGCGCCATAGAGAAGCACAGAAAGCACACAGCTCTGATATAATCCTAATTTTGTGCTTGTGCTGTACTGAGAGGACTTCCAGATGTTGTTTAGACTAAAAAAGGCTGTTCTTGCTTTGTTCATTCTGTTGTTGATGTCTTTGCTTGCTCCGCAGTCAGGTGTTACTATGCATCCTAGGTATGTGAAGGCATCTGTCTGTTCCAGTTGCTGATTCCTTACTGATATGGGCTCAGGGTTGCTCACATTGAGCGTCATGACCTCTGTCTTCTTTAGGTTGATGTTCAAGCCCACCTGCTGGCTATACTTATTAAGTCTATCCGTTTTTTCCTGGATGTGTTGATGTGAATGTGTTAGCAGTGCAATGTCATCTGCATATTCCAGATCTTCCAATGTAGAAAATGTAGTCCATCTTATTCCTCTTGGATTGCCCTCTGTTGTCTGGCGCATCACCCTGTCTATGACTGTTAAAAATAGAGTGGTTGATAAGGGGCATCCCTGTCGTACTCCTGTCTTCACCTCAAAGGTTAGGTTGCTCTGCCCAACACTACTGTACACGTAAAGTTGGCATAGAGGCTTTTTATGATTGACACTATGCAGCTTGGAATTCCATCAGCCGTTGAAATGGTATTGAATTTCTGGTCTATATCATCAGTCAATGTCTTTTCCTGACTTTTGGCAAATTGATATCGTTTCTTTATATTAATTTCAATTAAAACTTCATAATTTGATTCCTTTCCTTCTACGACCTCAAGCGACTGCATGTTTTAAATTCAGAATTTAGCATTGATTTTCTTATTTTCTCTGCAGCATTGGCCTGGAGGAGCCAGAAGATCTAATCAAGGACTTAGACCAGGCACTGGCTACAGTTCTCTTGTAGATGACTTATTATCCACGTCCATTTCATACGCAGAGACTGAAACATAAACTCGCCATTGTTGGCAAAACAATAAGGACAACTCAATAAGCCATTTTTTATCCTCTTTTACAAATACATAGATTAGTACAATTTTACTTGTGACTACAGCTGTGTAAAGAGTTTCCTATCATCTTACTTGTGACTACAGCTGTGTAAAGAGTTTCCTATCATCTTACTTGTGACTACAGCTGTGTAAAGAGTTTCCTATCATCTTACTTGTGACTACAGCTGTGTAAAGAGTTTCCTATCATCTTACTTGTGACTACAGCTGTGTAAAGAGTTTCCTATCATCTTACTTGTCACTACAGCTGTGTAAAGAGTTTCCTAAAGAGTTTCCTATCATCTTACTTGTCACTACAGCTGTGTAAAAGAGTTTCCTATCATCTTACTTGTCACTACAGCTGTGTAAAGAGTTTCCTATCATCTTACTTGTCACTACAGCTGTGTAAAAGAGTTTCCTATCATCTTACTTGTCACTACAGCTGTGTAAAGAGTTTCCTATCATCTTACTTGTGACTACAGCTGTGTAAAGAGTTTCCTATCATCTTACTTGTCACTACAGCTGTGTAAAGAGTTTCCTATCATCTTACTTGTCACTACAGCTGTGTAAAGAGTTTCCTATCATCTTACTTGTGACTACAGCTGTGTAATGACGTACTTGATTTGTTAAATGTATGTGGAACACACCTGATGTCGGCTGAACAACGGTAAAACACTGGAATATGACGTAATAAAGTTTTAGGAATTAAACGCACAGAAGTGCACCGTTGCGGCTACAAGTATTCATCAGGGTACTTCTTCTTCTTTGTTCATCCTGAAAAGGACGTTGGTTGCGTTGTATCCGTTTACAGGGAAGCTGCGATATTTGCGCCTTTCGGCCAACACATCCGACTTCAGCAAGGCATTTTTGGGACCGGATTAGCCTTCCCTCTTCGATCCCTACTCACTCAGCTAGACTGCAATCCTGCCTCAGGGTACTGACGTGTTACAGACTCACTATAGTTGGTCTGAGCTTTATGAACTCGGCTGATCAGTTTCCTTCATCGCTGCCGTTTCCTTAGCTAACTCAAGAGCAGAGTCACCTACCCATTTACAGCTGATGTTTCGTACCAAAAACCCGGTAACTTTGCCGCGAAAAACAAGCACTCTAACCACTCAGCCAGTCGGATGCCTAACAGAAAGTACTACACTATACCAGAAAGTACTATACTATACCAGAAAGTACTACACTATACCAGAAAGTACTACACTATACCAGAAAGTACTACACTATACCAGAAAGTAATGTACGGTACCAGAAAGTACTACACTATACCAGAAAGTACTAGACTTTATTAACAAATAATACAGAAGAAAGACGAAGTGCTTACTTACTTAGTCGTCCCTCATCTACCCTGGGGTGTAGAGGTTTGTGAGAGAGAGCGCCATACTATCGTATCAGCTGTCTTTCTCCTGGCCTGGTTCTAATCTAGTCCTCGGTCCTTCAGAGATTGTCTAATGTTGTCCTCCCAACGAAGTCTTGTATAACATAATAAACAGCCGCTTGTTTTGCTGATTCTCAGCTCCAACTTCAGGTTATTAACACAGACGACAGTAAACAGGCATTCTTATCTCTATGGTGCATAAAATCAAGTGACTTCCTAAAATAGCTCACTTACGAGTATAATATCTGGTGTATACTTGAACAAGAGGATGCATTTTGAAAACATATACCGTGAAATTGAATGTTTAGTACTCAAATAAAGTGTCTTTAATTCATGTACAATTTAGACTAAATTTGAAATGTTGCGCTATGTGTTTTTTTAAAAATGAGTAGCATATTTTATAATTTAAGTTACGATCGTACTAAACAGGATCCCCTGTCAAAAAAGATAAGGCGATACTAAAACAGAAATCATATCAGCCCAATTAGAAACAGTGAATCACCACACCTCTGATCAGCAGTTGTGAATAAACCAATCACGTTAGAGTATATCTACTGCCGCTACTGCTTTGCTGCAATATTCACATATTTGTAAATGAGAGACACCAGGGTTAAAGGTCATGTTGCGTTTAGCATGTATCCTAATTAAAAAAAAACCAAAAAACATTTTACAATAGTAAAGGATTTTGATGAAAACTTGTGTCACTTTTTGAAACTTGTCAGGTTTGTTGTGTAAGTACTCATCACCATCAAAGGTAGCTTCATGGATGTACGGAGTGAGATGAAGTGCAAGTTTGTGAACGTGTTGTGAAAGATGCCTTCATCTATGTATCACGTGATATTTCTGATAACACTTCTAGATTGCTGCATGCCTGTTTCATGGGATATTACTGAATACAGTTGAAGATATTGCCATGAAAGTATCAAGAGATGTTATTTAACACAATTAAAGACAGTGCAATGAACGTATTATGTGATACAAGTGAACAAGTTAGAGAAATGCAATGAAAGTATCACGTGATATTATTGAATACAACTGAAGATATCACCATGAAAGTATCATGCGATGTCATTTAACACATACGAAAATACGTCAACGAAAGTATTATGCGATATAAATTAATGCAGTTAAAATGGAATTATCAAATGATTTTACAAAATACAATTAAAGAAAATTCTACGGAAGTGTAATGTGATAGTACTCCAACATCCTTATAGATAACGACGATTGAAGGCACCACTGAGAACATCGTTTTAAAGATAGATTCATCAACGTATCATGCCATACTCCTGATGATGCCTTAAATATGGCTTCTTGATTTTACTCAACATCTCCAATGATAGCTTCATGAATGTGCCACGTGATTTTAATTAATGCGAGTAAACATAGCATGACGAAAGTAATATGTCAGGTGACATTGCTGAATACTGTTAAAGACCGTATTATGGGTGTGCTGTGTCATACTCCTTGTCGTAGATTTCCGATAGGAGAATTAAGACTAGGTTTGGTCCCTTCTGAATAGGTTTGAATAGGTGATAGACTCAGTGAGAGTTAGTGAAAGGTAATAGAATTTCCACACACGTGAGATGATAGATTTGATATAGTGGCTGTCTCTGAAAGCGAAAAGAATTCTTCTCTCTCTCACCTATCTTCTACAACAGTTGTTACAGCGTCAGACAGACTACACCAATATACATATTACGTATATTTCTATCACTCACAGGCACGCACATACACGTGACGACAGGTAAACACACAGACGTGGGAAAACTATAACAATGATATATATATTATCTAGAACGAGCTGACCAAACACGATTATTAAGTTCAAGAGCGATTTTATTATCAGGAAAAATCGGCTCACAACATCAAAGAAAGTACATCAAGGAAAATACATATACACATAGTCATAAAAAATCAAGGAAATGTTGCAAGGATGGTAGCCCCGTTATAGTGTTAACTCTAGGTTTAGCCCGGCCCCGTTAAGAGAACAGATGATGGCGCCCGAGTCACAGATACATAGGGTTTGAGTCTAAGAGTTTTTCTTTGTTTTATCTCGTAATTATATGCACAGAGTTTGAAAAAAATCTGATTTAACCTAAGACAAAAACACAAGAACTCTAGCCTTAGCAACAAATTATGCAGATTGGAAAAAAAATTAGGACAGCAACAGGGTGTCAAAGATAAAATAGTGAAAAATATCACTCAAACCAGCGTACACTCATTCATTCCGCCATGGCTTCTCATACTTGTACTCACGACTTTGCTTGCTGCCTCTTGGAACACATTGATTTTAGATTTTCACACAGACTCAAAAAATGCAGTCTTCTGCCAAGAAGTCCCCAGTTCCAAAAGACGTATTTAACTCGGAGTCTCCGGGAACGACTACTTGGGTATGCAAATTTGTTCAAATGTCTGATTTAGTCACCTAACAATTATTCCAGGCGCGGGAGTTAGCAGAGCACAGTGTCAATAGCGTAGGTTTCTAAAAAATGATGAATGTCAGGTCGGTGCCTTCCCTCAGTATAGGATTCACTTTAGTCACACCACAGATTTGTCCACAAGATATAATCTAGTCGGGAAATGATTGTTAATATTCACGCCACCAGGCAGCAAATTATATAGAGTTTCTGGAAGAAATTAAGTGCTGGCTCCAAGGTCCAGTATTTATCATTACAGTCTTTGAAAACCCGTTATAGGGATATTAGTATTTCTGTCTAACTTGCACCGTCAGATCAGTGTTACTTGAGAAAACCCACGTGGTTCAAAATAAGGACTGTCTATTTCTTCACAAGTATGGAAACTACTACTAGGTGCTGGTAAAGTTAGGGTCACCCCAAAACTTTCACTGTGTGGAGGAAAAATAACACATATAATATAATAAACAGAATCTGTACTGGTTAAAACTTACATTTAAACTTGCAAGCAGAGAGCTTTGTTTATCATTTAAACTTCCCGTGACGTAAGTTATATTTAAAAATCAGCAATCCTCATAAATTAAGAACACGTGCGTATTCCGTCACCATTCATGAGGCTGGATTCTAGAGTTTATACGTTAGTTTAGAAAAATACACTCGACTGAGTATTAGCAGTTAAATTAAATTTATAAATAGCTACAATTGCCGTTATAAGCTAGAAATTTTAATTTTATTCTGCTTTCCACTGAATGCTTCCCTAGAAAATATAATAGCCTACCACTTTATTTCTCTTCTGCGCTAAAGAAATAGATTAAAATGAATTAAGCGATTTAACACTTTAACACTCACAAAATCTATATATCTATCATATTAATTACCTCAACCACAGAATTACAGGTAGTCGCACAACTTAAGAATAAAAATGCTGAAAATATTTCTGGAAGTCTAGAAGTTCGACAAATTGCCGAAACAAACTGAGATCTTCGCTAACAGCTATTCTGTTTTCGAGCGACCTATCTACTGTGGAGTCTATGAGCGAGAATGAAATTAAAGTTTCAAACTTGGCCAATATCTTAAAATCAGACAAAGGGCCCAAACTTATTTCGCCAAGCGAAATTATCTCCCCTACTCCCAACATTTACGTCCGCTTAACGCGTGTCGTAACTGTCACCTACTGACCACGATGTACGCGTGTCAGTTTCAAATCCCAGACAGCCTGACTCCATTTCAGGGCAGTTTTCACACTACAGCTGACCATGGCCCAAGTGAGCGCCGTGTCAGTTTGGGATTTTCCAGACAAATGTCTGGATACTGACCGGTGCAGATGTAAAGTATCACACCTCACCGGGACTAATGCCGAGAAGAAGCTCGCGCGCTCGGTGAGAATGTAGACGATTTGCTACGTCCTATGTTCAGCGAACCGACTTATCACGCCTTCTGACGCCCTGCAGCCCTGACATCTACGTAATATCGTCCTAGCGCGATTCTCAGTTTAAGAGAAAGGAAAACAGGTAAAGTTTGCGAATTTTATGAAAATAATATACGCAAAACGAATGGATGAAAAATATACAGGAAAAAAAAATACAGAGATAATAAAAGAGAGAATTTATGTGAAAGAATAGGAAGAAGATGTAGGAAATTAAATGAATATAAACCCTACGTGACACTCCTCAACATGCATTTTGATAGCTTCATAAATGCATCATGTGATGTTATTGAATGTTAATGAAGATAACATAATGAAAGTACTGTGAGATGTTCCTCAACGTGCATTATGATGGCTTCATTAATATATCATTAAATACAACGTCATGAAACTATCGAGTTACATTTCTGAAAAGTATTAAAAATAACCTCATGAAAGCACCATGTTCTATTACTGAATAGTATTAAGGAATAGCCTCGTGAAAGTATCATGTTATATCACTAAAAACATTATAGACGAGTAAGTCACCCGCCAAATTATGGCGCGGAAATAATTATTTTGTGTCTTCCTGCTGCATACCCTGATGACGTCACTAAATTCTCCTGTGGTCACTTCATTCATTTCTCTTTTCCTTCACAAACACGGAAACACGGAAACAATGGCACGAAAGCTTAGAAGCTTCATCTATGATGAGCAATGAGCCCTCACTGCCTACAAATATAAATTTTGATGGAAACACTTATTCATACTTACCTGAAGTGCTTAATATAAAGGGGGGAAATTCCATTGAAATACTAGGAAGAAATGTTCGTTGTTTCAACAGGCGCGTAATATAGTTCCCCGGCTGGAACGCGCAATGAAAAGATTGCAGCGTTAGTGGGAAAAGGATGGGAATAACGTTACCGAAAAGGCAAATCTCTAATATGGGAATAACGTCATGAAAGTATCAAGCGATAATACTGAATACAATAAATAAAAGGTAGTACAATTAAAGTGATCAAGTCGGCAGCCTGTCTCAGGCTTCTCTCATCACTTTCAAGTGTTGTGTAGTGTTATACAGTCCAAAGTAGTATACTATGGTACAGTATATTAAAGTGTAATGTAGTGTAGTGTAGCATATTTATGTATTGTGTAGTGTAGTGTAGCATATTTATGTATTGTGTAGTGTAGTACAGTCAGATATAGTATTCTATGGTACAGTATATTAAAGTGTAGCGTAGTGTAGTATAGCATAGTGTATCGTGTTGTGTAGTGTAGGATAGTATACTCCAATATAATATACTGTGGTACAATATATTAAAGTGTAGTGTAATGTAGTGTAGTGTAGGATAGTACACTCCAATATAGTATTCTGTGGTACAATATTTTAAAGTGCAGTGTAATGTAGTGTAGTGTAGTGTAGGATAGTACACTCTAATATAGTATACTGTGGTACAATATATTAAAGTGTAGGATAGTACACTCCAATATAGTATACTGTGGTACTATATATTAAAGTGTAGTGTAATGTAATCTAGCATAGTTATGTATCGTGTCGTGTAGTGTAGTGTAGTATGGTAAGGTAAAGTATAGTCAAGTATAGTACAGTGCAGTGTAGCGTAGTATAGTGTTAGTGTAGTTTAGTATATTACAAAACAAAAGCTATGAGTTTATACTCAAACACATATAACCTTGACATAATCAGTATAATTATCAAGAGTTTCACGAACAACCTGGAGGTACAGTTTGTGGACAAGGTACAACAACCTTGTACTGTAAAACTGTTGATTCATGATATCCCGTTATTAGTATGGTTATTGAAGTTACTATTGTTTACTTATTTTAAATTTAAAAAAAGGTCAATAAGAAAAGAAAAGATTTCATATTAGTAGCACGTTGCTGAATTTTTGCTTTTCACACGTTAATAATTGTTTCTGTCATTGATGATTAAAAATCAGTTCAACCTGTGCAATGTTATAAATTGTGTTTATGGTGTCTACATTTGTAAATAATAAATTTCTGATATTAACTCACTGGCATCATCCTACTCAATCATTTATCCCATCTTGTGCACCGGTTATTTGACAATTCCAATAATAAATTTTTTTATCCTAAATAATAATTATTATATTATAAATGTGTTTGAATTAGTGGCACACGTGAATAGTACTAATGCATTGTGGGCTACGCTAGTTCGATGCGGTACGTATCAAAATTTGCCACCCCTGCAATAAACTCATAAATAAGCCAATGTAAGGAGGCTGTACTGTATCCAGCTGTTAACGATATTTTGTAGGTCATTTGCGACAGCGACACGTCAACATGAGGTAAGAACGTTTCTTGTTTCACTTTAAAGTAACCTATAGCCTCTTCTACCAATAGAAACTAAAAAATTTCAGAACATCTAATTGTTCGTGATGTTCAGCGGTTATTTGTCATTCTGTCTGGATTAGGCAATAACATTAAACGGTGTTTCAAAATGATGTTTATAACACACACACACACACACACACACACATATATATATATATATATATATATATATATATATATATATATATATATATATATATATATATATATATATATATATATATATATATATATACCTTAACCATACCATTATATTAAGTCGTTTTAATGCCTCCACGCAGGGGCGGTTTTAAGCATAGACCACCTAGGCTTTTGCCTAGAGCATCGCGTTCTTAGGGGCCTCGCACACAAATATATGCTTATGATACCACATAAATTTATTTCGGAAAGTTTACGCTTGTTTACGCCTGGCACAACCTATATCCGCCACTGCCACTACGTTAACAATGAGTAGGATTCACGTTTGGTTTTGCGGAGCTGTTGTTTGTTCTCTGTCATTAAACTCTACTGGACATTTTTTTGACATGTAATGGTCAGTGGCGTATATAGAAGGGGGTTTCTGGGCTGCAGCCCACTCCCAAATTTTCATAGCATCTCTTTATTGTCTGCAGGTATACACGAATGATTTCGTACTTAATGTGAGTGATGTTTGTTCGCCTTTTAAACAACTGGCTAAGTATAATTTACAAAGTATTATCATATAAAAGGTGTATGAGGAATGGGGAGAGTTTCCGAGACACTCTGATTAGGCGCGTCACCGACTCGAAAAGCCAATTCCTAAAACGTATGAATGCGCCACTGATGATGTTATAATCTCTGCCTTCGATGCCCTGTAGCAGCAAATACACACCAGGGATACCGCTATGAGGACCCAGGAACTCAGAGATAAAAACGTCGGATATCATCATCTTGTAGAGACAATAAATAAACAGACAGAAAAACCCAAATAAAAAAATATAACAAAGAAATGTATATACAAACAACTGGAGAAATCTTAACAGAATTTAGCAATGGATTTAAGAAAAAATGAATATGAAGGCTTTGTATAGGCATATATATTGCATGGAAATAAAAGAAGTGTTTTAGTATAACTGAAAACAACTCTATCTTCATGGTTCAAGCAATGGCAAAATTAAAAACATCAGAATTATTATGTAGACTAGCAACAACCCGCCAAAATTGGCAGGTTTTTAATTATAGTGTGTTGTTTCTGTTACATGTATTACATTGCTGCTTCTTCTATAGTCTCGCTTGCTCGCTGTGAATGACGCGATCGTCTCTTCCTTTTAGCCATCTTATCATTTTGATCCATAATAATGTCTGCAATACTTTAAATTAAAATGTTGTCTTGAAGAAAAAATTTAAAAAAACTTTACATTTTGAGGTTGTTTTTAAGAAAAATGA
Organism: Oreohelix idahoensis; assembly: GCA_024509875.1. Classification (NCBI taxonomy): domain Eukaryota; kingdom Metazoa; phylum Mollusca; class Gastropoda; order Stylommatophora; family Oreohelicidae; genus Oreohelix; species Oreohelix idahoensis. The sequence continues at coordinate 236,040 of JAMPIV010002413.1, forward strand.
TGAGTTAAATCCGTTTCCCGAATGAAACTGGACAGAAGAGTATCTTGATTGTCTGTTGATTTAATGCACACCGTCACACTTTTCTATTTTCGCGAGAGTACATATAAGGGGAATGATGATATTGATCTGATAGCTGGAACAGAATCAGAACTTCAAGACCTTACCTCTAGACTGGAGAAAGTAACAAGAACGTATGGGATGGAAATTAATATAGAAAAAAGCAAGATATTGGTGAATAGCCATAAGAAACATGTTCCGACCAATATTACGTTAAATGGGCAAACGTTAGAAGAAGTTAACACCTTTAAATATCTCGGGTCCACTATATGTAGTGATGGAAGATCAAGTAAAGAAATCAAGACAAGACTTGAGATGGCCTCAGCTGCCATGACAAGGTTGAATGTGATCTGGAAAAGTAACATCAGTTTTCCTGTGAAGATCAGATTATACAAATCACTTGTATTATCTATTCTCTTGTATGGGTGTGAGGGCTGGACACTCACTGCAGATACGGAGCGAAGGATTCAGGCTTTCGAGCATAAATGTTATAGAAGAATTTTGCGCATTTGCTATAAAGAGCACAAAACAAATGTCTATGTTAGAGAGAAGATAAACACCTATGCAGGCCACCAAGAACCACTTTTGTCAATAGTGAAACGTCGAAAGCTTGCCTGGTTTGGGCATGTAACTCGTCATGACTCCCTTTCGAAAACGATCCTCCAGGGAACAGTCTAAGGTAAACGGAGAAGAGAAAGGCAAAGAAAATCCTGGGCCGATAACATCAAAGAATGGGCAGGACACGGTTTTTCCACACTTGTACGCATTGCTGAGAATAGTGAGCAGTGGAGGACCATGTCTGCTGATGCTTCCACCATGGCACCCCTACGACCCATGACGGGTTATGGGTTGAGATGATGAATACATATAAGGGGAAACAATACAAGTATTGTCTAACTTTCAACCACAGTTGCACCCCCTTAGCTGTGGTTGAAAGTTAATGTACTCTCTCGAAAATAGAAAAAGTGCGCAAATGCCGGTGTGCAAAATTTGACTGACCGACCGACCGAAGTACTGTACTTACGGCGGGAATTATGGTATTGGATAAGGAGAGAGGTGAAGGATCCCATTACACTCTCATTGAGGCATATTGGGAATATGGTGTTAGGCCCATATTTTCTCGACCATCAGCCCACTAGGGGTGATGTGGTCAGCCTTAACCTTCCCAGAGTTGTTCTGGTACTCAATTCATGAGGCTGGGTTGACCCCGGAGCCGTTTGGGGTCTAAAAAATCCCACCTGAACTACGGATCGAAATTATGTAGATAATCTCCGCTAAAACTAGGATGCGATCATCTTCCATGCGGCGGACATGGCCAAGCCAGCGTTGTCTAAGCAGTGTATACAAGCTTTGAAGGCCAGCACGTGACAACACCTCGACATTTGTTACTCTGTATTTCCACGATACCCAGGATGTAGCGTAGACACCGTAGATGGAAGGTATTGCACCTTCTTTCTTGCTTAGCATAGGTTGTCCATTATCACAAGATCAGCTATGCTATGGGCCCCTTGAAGGAAAGTGAAAGAGACGCCGAACAAAAACAACTTGTCGCAGAACTGTGGAGGCAGAGATGCAAAGAATAATGCAGAGCTGGGACACTGTGCGAAAGATGGCCGCCGACCGAACAAAGTGAAAACAGTTTGTTGATGCCCTACAAGACGCAACCAGGCGTGATGGCCACAGTCGGCCATCTGACTTAGTGTGAACGCATATTCCTTCAGCTGCATCTCTGAATGCATGTTTCAAGAGTAAGGTAAAGAAGATCCCGGAGAGGGTTGGAGCCAGACGCAGCCTAGAAACGCCACCGCGTATATCAAAGGGCTGTGAGGTGCTTCCAGCATATTGGACTGTTCCCTTCATGTCTTCATGGCATGTCTTTATTGGGTGTTCCATGCAGGAGAAAGACCTCATATTTTCTTTTACAAGAATTATAAACAACTTGCTATTTTCGCTTGAATTACGTAACAACAGAAGATACACCACTTTCGAACACTTGTTCCAGATGTAGAAGTCTACCAGCTACAAATGCCTTCTGCAGTAATACATATTATATCAATACGTAGATCACAACAAAAACGTATTAACGATCATACAAGCTACTCATAAAAGCTATTCATCTGAACTGACGAAATCTCAGCAAAAAAAAAAAAAAAGACATTAAACAAATGGAAAAAAAAAATCAGTTAATAAGTTAAGAAAATGACCATTAATATCAACTGATCGTTTTCTCTACCGTAAACAAGAATGGTAAGAAATCAGTTAACTTTAGTTTAGCAAGTTAAAACAAGCTATGCAAGTTAGCATGTTTGGAGGTATCTTCAGTTGTTTTACAATTGATTAAGTTTATCGATCAATCTGGTGAAGAGTGGCGGCGTCTGCCTGGGATAAGCGGGTTACAATGTAGGTCAGCTGGCAGGCTGGCTGGCGTGAGTTGGTTGATTTATTGATATTGAGGTTACTAAGATATCACGATAACCAGACGAGTAGGTGGGGTCGAGGGAAAGTAAGACTTTCTTGTAAGTAGATGATAACGGAGCTAATGACGTAGGAGGGTGCTTGCCATGAGAAAGGTGTGAGTGTGTGTGTAGGTTGTAATATTAATAAGTGCATGTGTAAGATGAAGCAAATGCGGATTAATATAAAACATAGCGATGTAATGGTGTGGGAATATAACTGAGAGTGAGTCTTCTTCTTCTTCTTCCGTCCTTAGCCAAAGACCGACCAAGCAGTCAGAGGCCATCACGCCTTGTGGCGTCTTAAGGGCAACAGCAGATTGATTTTCTCTGTTGTAGTTTCCCATCACGCCTAGCGGCGTCTTTAGGGCAACAACAAATAGATCCATCTGCCGTTGTTTCCGTAATCGGTGTGACAAGCCAACGGGTGATCAGCCCATTGGGTGAGAGTGAGTGTGGATGTAATATTAAGTGTTTGTAGATGCAATATAAATGTGTGAATTTCATACGTAGCGCGTTAATGCAATATAACGTTTGGGGGTGCACTATAAAAGTGTGGATGCAATATCAACCCAGTGGACATAATATCACTTGCATTTGAATGAAATTTAAAGTGTGTGAATGCATTTTAAAGCATGCAAATGAATTGTGAAGTGTGTTCACAATATCGTGGATGTAATACAATCATGTGGATGTAAAAACAATGGGAAATATCACATGCTTCTAAATTTAATACGTGAATTGATGCAATATACCAGCGTGGATACAAAGTAAATTGATTGGATGAAGCGTTTGTGATCCAATTTAGAATTCTCAACAGCAGAATAGCTACGGTCATCTTCCTAGGCAAGTCACAGCTGTGTCTGAGCCCCGCTGGCCAGCGGCTTTTTAGGGTGACCCGTACGGTCCTTCATGGCTACAGGCGCGGTCCCGTGAGCAGTGGCGATCTACATGGGGGGGGGGGGGGGGGGGGGGGGGGGGGGGGGGGGGGGGGGGGGGGGGGGGGGGGGGGGGGGGGGGGGCTGAAGCTCGAGCTTTTGGAAGGGGCCCTTTTATTTAAAAAATGTTCTGGGGGATGGGAAAGAAACGTATTATAGAAAAGACTGGACTTAGGGCTCTGAAGCTTAAACTTCATTAGCTTCGTAGTAGATCCGCTTCTGCCCGTTGGACACCCCCACATGATACTTTGCCTAAGCCTAGCAATCCCTTTCGCTCTGTTTCCATATCCTACGGGTTGGATTAAAAAAAAAAACAATTCATCGTGTGAGTTGAGATGCGTAAGAAATAGACCAGGAAACACAGAATATGTAATGATGACGTCAGAAAATTTGTAGGAACTACGTCATGCATCATGCTTACAGGGAGTCAGAAACAATAAATCGTTTGTACATCTCATAGAATGGAGCCCGATATATTATCACTACTGTGGCGTGAGGTTTTATTTGACTCTAGGGTCAGTATAGTACTGACAATTACAGAAATAGAATTTCTGCAGAAAATGGTGAAGTCCCAGTGTCTGAGAGAACTACTGGTATCACAAATTAGTTACGGCTGTGAATGTTCTGATCTCGAAAAATTAGTAGAGAGGAGACCGACATAACTTGCCACCTCCGCTGTGTAACTAACTATGATATTAAGACAAGGAAACAGATTTTACTTAACAATGATAAAATTGACACGTCTTGAAATACAATTTCCTTATTATTTATTTAGTTTAATCTATATACACTATCTACTCTTGTGCTGAAGGGTGAATGTTGAAAAATGGAACGTAATGAATTTGTAAGTTTACATATGATTTACAAATATTTATATTTATATAGATATGTAAATATATTACAACAAGTTTTCCAATTATAGGAACAAAAATTATATCAGCTGTGCTGTTATTCAATTATAGTACATGTATCAGCTGTGCTGTTAATTACGTATAATTTATCAGCTATAATCTTATTATTGTCTCTTGCTACGCTAATTCACTTTCTCGTCACTGACACTAGCTTTTGCTCACAATGCCGACAGAAATGGTACTACTGGGTACTCATCTCTTAAAACGTTCTGTTCTCCTTAGTTTGGGTCACACAACTCCTGCTGAGGCTCGTTACTTTAGCCCACCCAAGACTGAGGGGGACTAAAGATATAGCTTCTGTACAATCTCTATGCTCCTGCGAAGTTCCAGGCTGCTGGATTGACTCGAACATACGACCTCAGGTTTTATGACACGAATAAAACCTGTAACAAGGAAAAATAGGGGCTAATTTCTGTCATCAAGCCCACCTATTTCTAATGTGGATGAATTGAGCGTGTGCCTCAGGTGTCTGCATGTAGGATGAATGACAACATGGCTCAGTATGATTTAGCAATAGCGAGACAAGACAGGTGTCTACTTGCAAAACCTTCTTTCTGATAAATTAATACATGGATACATTCTTCTTCTTCGTCTTCTTCTTCGTTCGCCCTGAAAAGGACGGTGGTTGCGTTGTGTCTGTTTACGCCTAAGCTTTGATATCTGCACCTTTCGGTCGACACATCCGACTTCAGCACGGCATTTTTTAGGGACCGGGTTTGCCTTCCCATTGCGATCCGCACTCGCTCAGCCAGACTGCACTGCTGCAGACTGTTTCCAGGACCACCACGTGGAGGTGGAATGCGGTCTTGACCAGCTCTGGTTCGCTGGTCCTGATGCAAGCAGTACAGCTATGGGTCGCTGACTGCATTCACTATTGCTGCATCTTGGGGTCCCGGATACATTCAATAATATAAATTCAATGCATTAATACATTCAATAATATAAATTCAATACATGAATACATTCAATACATGAATACATCCCATAATGTGTACACCTAGGTGTGATACAAACATTTCCTTCCCCCTATAGTATACCAGATATATCCTAACAATATTGTTATGTTCTTATGATAGGAGTATATGAGACGAGGACTGTTTGGTGATATATCAGGTGGGAGTTATAGGAGACAATAGACTGATGTTAGATGAGACAATAGATTGAGTCCTAACAAGGACTGTTTTGGTTATATTTAAGTTGGTTTTATCTGAGATAATAGACTGAAGTTATAGGAGACAATAGATTGAGTTATAGGAGACAATAGATTGAGTCCTAACAAGGACTGTTTTGGTTATATTGCAGTTGGTCTGAGAAAATAGATTGAAGTTATAGAAGACAATAGGTTGAGTCCTAACAAGGACTGTTTTGGTTATATTTCAGTTTGGAGTTATCTGAGACAATAGACTGAAGTTATAGGAGACAATAGATTGAAGTATGAGTCCTATTAGTCTTCGTCTATTCAATCATATTAGGAAATACAATCATTATACCTAATTCCCCAAGATACAATCAGTAACCTGATACGTTCATATTAAAACCTATTTTCCTACCAGTTTATAGTAAATTATATTTACCATCCAAGATTTAAACAGGCCAGATTTTGACTCGACTTAGCGAAGCAGGCTGCAGGTCAATGCTCTCAGGTAAGCTATAAATCAAAGCTGACAGCTCCTCTCTTCAGTCGGTCGGTATCTGGCTTCGTGTCGGGTTGCGTGCTTTTGCATAAAATCTCGCCCGATTATATAGGTAGGTGAATGCTTAAGCAAAGCTTTTGGTTGGTTCCTGGCGGAGCAAGCTGATTGGTTTCCTGCAGTTTCGTCTCATGCCCTGTACAGCCTAATTTTATTCAGTTTTCTTCCGCCATCTTGCGTGAACAAGATGGCCACGACCCACATCCGAAAAAACAGGGCTTAAGTTTTTTTCCTGGCGTAACTTCTTGTAATTTATTCCGGCTCAGCAACTGTGCGTTGATTGGCTGGGCTCTCGACATAGGGATTGAATAAAGTAGTGGGTTTACACAACTCGTTCCACGACAACTACGAGCCTGCAGCAGCAGACGATTGGGTTTTAGGGCAGGGGGAAGACCAAGAGTCAGATGGATTAAAACATGACAGAAATTCAACAACAGTTCATATCAACATGCTTGATTCAATAACAACATATCCAACAACAGTTCATATCAACACGATTGATTCAACAACAAAATTGTCCGACTGCCCGTCATGGCAAGAGTGGACCAGAAAGACAAATAAAGGTAAAAGTAAGTATAACGCTTTTAGACACAATATTAATTGTGTGGGCGCAGTTTAAACCGCGTGGACGTAATGTACACAGCGTTCGAGTGCCATATAAAACTTGTGAATACAACAAAATATGCGTGACTGCTAGTGTCTGCAGTATTCTCACGCATCAGCACCCCTCTTTCTTTATCTTACTACACGCTTAGAAAATACTGAGTCGCCACTTCTGCTGGTTTCCAGGCAGGAAAGGTGCGCCAGCACTTTGTGGACTATGCAAAGGTGTTTCTGAAGTATTGTGTTATTCAATAAGCGCCTCACCCACAGCCTTCTCGTACAAGATTATTACATGGTAGTAAGCGGTTGTCTCGTTCTTTCCTTCTCAACAGAACGCCCTGGAATCTCCCTGATACTGAGTCTGGATACTAAGTACATTGTGTGGTGATTGCAAAGTGTCTAGTGTCACAGTGGTTTTCAGAAGTCTGCCTGAGACAAGATAAGACAAACAGTCTGAGTGACGTCTGAGACCAGACAAAGTCTGAGTGAGGACTGAGAAGATAGATGAGACATGGTGTTGAATGTGGATGGAGTGAATTATTGCTATCAGGAGTGAAAGATCAAATACTGACTCTACCCTCCTGCCACTCAATGACTATGTTTCTAAGCTACTTTCAACTCCGCCTCTCTCTACTTGGAGTAAGGTTTGGTACACGTTAGTGACTCCACAAACACTAAGTACAAGTACAGATAGTAACAGGTACAAGTGTCACGGATTGCCTCCCCTACTTTGCAGTAGTAGTCAAACAATGGCCAAAACTCAAGAGTATCTAAACTGGGTAGTCAAAGGTGTTTACCTTCGCACAAGATTACTCTTGGCAGAGATGTAGATAGAAGTGTAGTGACACTTCTACCTTAAGGGAACATTCACAGGATATTTCAAGAAGTCACGAACAATGTTGCATTGGGCTGAACAATTGCTAATGCATTATATCTGGTCCGACGCCTTTTGTGAAGGATTTAAGCAATGGTTTAGTCCGTTCAAGCCTCTAGTTGGTGTAATCCAACGAAATTCCTCTTATAAGTAATAGCTCTGTTTAGAGGTAAATATATGTCTAGGTATTTATATATATTAATTGTTCTGGCTAACACGTTTGCTTTCATACATATAAAAAAACTGAATCGACTATGATTGTTTAGTTTCAAAACATCAGGTTACAAATTTAATAATCAATTAGTATTAACAGTTTAAAATAAAAAAAAATAATTGTGAATTTTATATTGAAATCACATTTTCTCTTCACTGAGATTTAGGGTGAGGATATAGTTCAGAAAAATTAGGTTCTTTTTGCTGGTGCTTTTTTATAAGCACTTAACTTTTAGGTGAGTCCTGCAGTTGTGATTTTCGTCACTGCTATGTGATGAGGGCACTTCTTCACACACCTTGTCCGATTTAGGTGGTTGGTGTTGATTCCCTGCGTTTCACTCACAACTAGCTTCGTTCCACGAACCCAACATTTTGGGAATGCACAATCTCCTTGCACAGATTTAGACTGGACACAGCTTTGTATTAGATGCTTCGAAATCACTTTGGTCTGGAAAATTAGAGTTAATTCCTCTGACGGCGGATGTTCTGCGAAATCACTGGCCTGATAAAAAGATTGTTTAATTCCTCTATGACTTGTGATCAAATTCCTAGGTTTCAGTCTTGGTAATTGAAGTCCTGGTCCTTTTAAGTTTACAGCCTTGTATTAAAATGCGGGTTTACTTGTAAAGCCAAAGTTGCCCAGTACTCGATCTGTCACTGTTAATAATGGAATTCTAGGTCCGATCCTTCTCTTCTGGCTTTTTGGGAGTTGCTCGTATGAAGTTGCAAAGCTGTCTGTTCCGTGTCTCCGGGTTTACTAGATTATATCTCATTCTCAGTTCAAATCACAGATTGTGTTTCCGCCGAATTTTCCAATGGAATTAATTGTTTATTCCGGCATCGTAAATCAACCAATCCAATCGAATCTCGTTCAGCACTACGTGGGTAGGGGTGTTTCAAATTTAAAAAAATACCCTCACTTGTTTCAGAATATTAAATTTAATATCCACGCGTGACCTCTTCATATCGTTGCTTCAGACTTCCGCCGGCAACTTGTGCACAACTCATAAACACCATATATGAACCCATTTAATGTCCAGATGCTACATATCGCCAATATTGTCTCTCCAGACAGATTATCACCCGTGTGTTACCGGGGCCCGAAAGGGGAGCAAAGAATAGTAACACTGCACCCTACCACGCATGTCGTAAAAAGCGACTAAGGAGGGTATGGGCATGGGGCTGTTTACCCCATCCCGTAAAAACTTCGCACAGTGGGCTGATCACCTGCTTGCCAACCAATCTGATTACGGAAACAATGATAGATTGTTTGGTCTGTTTTTGTTCCACAAAGACGCCACTAGGCGTGGTGGAAACAACGACAGATTGATCAATTTGTTGTTGCCCTAAGACGCCACTAGGCGTACTGACCACATACTGCTTTGCCGGTTGATGGCTAAGGATGGAAGAAGAAGAAGAAGAAGAAGACAGATTATAGTGATAATCACACACAGGGATGGTCCCGTGAAACGGTAAACGCATCTATCACCTGTGTAATCTGCCCACCTCAGACGGCTATCTCAGACAGACAATATTGGCTTCTATAGATGTTGATCGGGCGAGACCGTCTTTTCATGATAAGAATCTCGCTCGCTGACCGGTGATAATGACTGAGTATTGTTACGATAATACCCCAGTTCACCTGGCAGAACGTAAATACGTCTGAGGAGTGGTAAACAAGATAAAGACAGGCTGTCTTAGCAGACACTTCCGCAGGGGAGTGGAGTGTTTCAGACTTTCTCTCACTAGACTCAGCATAGAGCGTAAAATAATGAATGAAAGATCATAAAAATTATGCCAAATAATAATGATAGGGGAGAGAGAAAAAAGAAAATATCACTCGCACGGAAATGTAATGCAATCCTGCCGGAGTGGACTTGAGATCGCACAACAGTATCGTCACAACAAGTAAAGATAGTAAAGTCGTCTAATCCGCCGATTTATTAACAGAAAAAAAACCCAAACTATGGTAAAACAATAAAATATCAATCACCAACATCAAATGAAAAGATGCATGTATCAACTTGAGATACAATCAAGGTTAGTAATAAAAGGACTCAAAAGATGTATCAATTTAGATTAATCACCCACGATTATGGGGCAGATGTTCTAATAATCCGACTGCAGAGGATCCTGAAATAAAGATAAGTCCCACACAACCAATATAATCCGCTGTCTTCTGCTTGTCAGCAACACAGCTAAACCATTCACCGTAATGTCCCTGTCCCACAGTTATTATAATCTCTTCCCCTTCCCAACAGTTATTTGAGTGCACTCCCCCAGAATTCCTTCTTCGTTGGCACGCGTGCGTTTATACTCCGCTGGGATGACAGCTTGCTGGCTGATAGCAGACAAAGAAATGTTGACCCTATCTTCTCCCGGTTTCTGCTGACAAATCCGTGAAGAAAAAAAAACAACCCAACTGTAAATCCGTTTCGAAGAGAATTATCGGGACCAATGCTAAGTCCTTTAAATGTGCAGGCGTACTGTGAATCTAACGGGGTGGCGATGAAATGAAATCAAGATTTAATACGTGTGGGAGGTAATAATCCACGGTGTGCGCTGGCCAGCTACTCCTATGCGGCGCGTGATACTATGGACGACGTAACTCTTTGAAGCTGACGCCAGTGGAGCATTGGCACTCCACTTACTTGGCGAGGTGGCGTTAAAAAAATATTCCCAGCGAGGAAAATCACCCGAAGTAGAGTGTCGGGAAAATAACCACTGGAGTTGGTGGGGACACCCCAATGTAAAAGGGCAGCTGCTATATCTGGCCTTTCCAGGACAGCAATCTAGGCCGATGGCTCAGAACTCTTTCGGAGTATACCGGGTTTTGCTGTAATGAAAACATAGTAAAAAATGTCTGATCATCTAGCCCAAATAAATCATTAAATGTTACACATGCACAACCAGGAACAGATTAACTTATTTACAATCCTTCCCCACCCCAAGCGCTGGCCAGTGCTGACCTGGTGTCGCAGTCTATCTCTCTCTGTCCCCCTTCTTTCTTTCACTGATCGTTAAATAGACAAAAGAGCCGGTAGGTGTCTTGGGCCGGCCTACAGAATGGCTTGCAATTGCGTAATCGGGGGGTTACTCGCGACTGGCGCTGGGTGTTTTAGGTATGTAAAAATTATTGCCCCATCTCTACCTGGCGCGAACTGTCTAATGTACAGGCGTATAAACACTCTCGCAAGGCCAGATTAAATTTATTGCGCTGGCTGCGACACACTTAATACTATCATATTTACAGGTACTCATATGACAACAGTATAAGGCTACTCTTGGTAAACCTCAAAAGGCATTACAAATAGCCAGAGAGTAAACAAGTAATCAATTAAATCAAAGTTACACGTAGTGAAAAATTTACAAAGTTCCGCCACGTGGGCTGGGAAAACAGAAAGAAAATCACGCATGTTTGCATTCTGTGTTGAAAGAATTTCCTCCACTTAAAAAAAACAAAAACCCGTAGGTGGCGTTCAAACACAATTGTCTTTATAAAACTCATTATAGCTTCTAGTGCTGGTTGAGTGATGGCCGAACTATAACACTTGCTTGCAGCCACTATAATGGCTTATTCTGACTAGTTATAAATCCCAAGGAAAAATTTATACTCTCACGTTACTTAAGAATCCTTACCGAGACTGTGAAGAATTTCCCATTCTAAAAGTGACAGTCAAACTTGCACTAGGTCTCTACCTTCTCACGACAGGAATTTTAGGACTGAAAGCGTTTAGAGACAGAAAAGAACCAAATATATAGTAAAACTTCTTCCTCGTTCGTCCTGAAAAGGACGTTGGATGCGTTGTGTCGCCGTTTACAGCAAAGTTGCGACATTTGCGCCTTTCGGCCCGACACATCCGACATCCGCACGGCATTTTTGGGGACCGGGTTTGTCTTCCCTCTTCGATCCCTACTGTCTCGGCCAAACTGCAGTGATGCAGCCTGTTTTAAGGACCACCACTTGGAGGTGGAGTGGGGTCTTGGTCAGCTCTGGTTCGCTGACCCTGACGCAAGCAGTCAAGCTATGAGTCGATGACTGAATTCATCTCTTTTGCTGCGTCTTCGGTCCCTAGTACAACATGAGCCACAGATGTTCACGCATGGGTTTACACCTGCACAGGGGAAGGCCGAAAAACAATCGTAATTACTAACCAGAGAATTCTCCTGGAGACGCAACTACAAGAAGAATTTGCGTAACATTGTGGCTGGTATTAAGCTAAGGAAGTCCCAGACTTTCCCTGGCATAAAAAACGGAGGGACGTTCTTGCCCTCCTGAGTTACAACGTAACATGACACAACCTATACCAAATCCCCGAGAACTAGTGTCCAGTGTCGGCGGACGAAAGCCGAGTTTTAACTCGTGGTCAAAGAATTCTAAAAGGATGCCGCTTCCCACGACAGAGAGTCCTGGGCGCGTCAACTATTTCTCCTACTAACATAAAAGAAGAGGGGAGTAAACCTGTCCGATTTTAAAGTACAGGCCAGTTACCGCAACTTTACAACTACAGGCGACCAAAAGAAATGAAATGGGCGGGCCAAAAGTCAAAAAGAATTTAGGGGTGTGCCTGAGCTCCAGGATTGTGCCAAAAATTTTAGATCCAGCGTCTAATCTATGATAGGTGTAACGTATCGATATTGATGTATAAAGTGTCTTGTATTGGTGTAAAGGGTCAATATTGATGCAAAAAGTGTCTTTGATTGGTGTAACGTGTCGATATTAATGAATAAAGTGTCTTGTATTTGTGTAACGTGTCATATTGATGCATAAAGTGTCTTTGATTGGTGTAACATGTCGATATTGATGCATGAAGTGTCTTGTATTGGTGTAACGTGTCGATATTGATGCATAACGTGTCTTTGATTGGTGTAACGTGTCGATATTGATGCATAAAGTGTCTTTGATTGGTGTAATGTGTTGATATTGATGCATAAAGTGTCTTTCTTTGATTGGTGTAACTTGTCGATGTTGATGAATAAAGTGTCTTGTATTAGTGTAACGTGTCGATATTGATGAATAAAGTGTCTTGTATTGGTGTAACGGGTCAATATTTATGCATAAAGTGTCTTGTATTGGCGTAACGTGTCGATATTGATGCATAAAGTGTCTTTGATTGGTATAGCATGTCGATATTGATGCATAAAGTGTCTTGTATTGGTGTAACGTGTCGATAGTGATGCATAAAGTGTCTTTGATTGGTGTAATGTGTCGATATTGATGCATAAAGTGTCTTTCTTTGATTGGTGTAACTTGTCGATGTTGATGAATAAAGTGTCTTGTATTAGTGTAACGTGTCGATATTGATGAATAAAGTGTCTTGTATTGGTGTAATGGGTCAATATTTATGCATAAAGTGTCTTGTATTGGCGTAACGTGTCGATATTGATGCATAAAGTGTCTTTGATTGGTATAGCATGTCGATATTGATGCATAAAGTGTCTTGTATTGGTGTAATGTGTCGATAGTGATGCATAAAGTGTCTTTGATTGGTATAACGTGTCGATATTGATGAATAAAGTGTCTTGTATTGGTGTAACGTGTCGATATTGATGTATAAAGTGTCTTGTATGGGTGTAACATGTCGATATTGATGTAATTAACAGTTTGTTTGGTTGCTGTTATTGCCTGTATAACATTACCATTATCCGTCAACTGCAGGAGAATCACAGATCTTCAATAAGTTCAAGCCGGGCCTTCCCGTCCTGTAAATAATATAACGAAACTTGGTATGTGGCAGACACGCGATAACACAGAAAGAAAGAAGGCGGACACTACACAACATATTTAATATACCTGACAGGCTCACTGAAGAATCTGTGACGGTATTGTCTCCCCTGCTTTGCAGTAGTGGTCCAACAGTGGCCAAAACTCAAGAGTATCTAATACGGGCTTCAAAGGTATCGACCTTCGCACAAGATTACTCTTGGCAGAGATGTAGATAGAAGGTAAATGACACTTCTATTACGAAGGGAGTCTTCACAAGATAGTCAGAATAAGCAAGAACAATACTACTTTGGCTGAGTATGTTAACTCTGTAATTTTGCCGACACTTTTGGGAAGGATTTAAGCACTTCTTAAGTTCAGCTCGTTTAAGCCCCCACCCCTGATTTACTCAGTGGAATTCTATTATTCTAGTATAGCCCTGTTTAGGGTGTGTGTAGTAATTTGACTGAGGCAAACATGAAGTAACTTTAAAATGATTAAATCGAAGTTAAATTTGTAACTTTACAAATAACAAAATTTAATAATCACTTTAGATTTTAACAGTTGGAAAATAATTTGAATAGTTATGGATCAAGAAAAGTTACCATCACAGTCTTTAGGGAATGTGAGATGTTACAAGAAGTTCAAGTGGCAGCATATATTTGAACTTAGCTGCCAATGACGGTTCTGCTCCTTCTTATGGGTTGGTTCTTTTCACTCTGCTCGCGCTCGTCTCTGATCAAGGCTGTCGGGGGTAGCTCGTTTCCCAGAAACGTCAAGGATAGTCTATCACGTGGGTACTTCGTCTTAAAGCTTAGGCCACGGTTCCCTTCTTGTACCAGAGATAGTACTTTCTGCTGGTACCTCCAATAACTATGGTAAAAGAATAGAACGAAACGCTCTTCTGAGTATGGCGTTTTCCACCCCATAGTTATGGGTTCCTATCTTCCCATACCACCTTCCCAATTATTCAGACTTTACCCTCGATGAGAATTAAATTTAATCCCTCGGGATAAAACTGTCTTTACAACCAGGGACCATCTAAACAGAATCATAGCTTTATAGCGAGAGTATATCGTGAAATGACACACGGTCAACCTTGGATTTTTCCGTTGATTTCATCTTTTCTTTTGCCATCAGTTGAAGATTTGTCATGTTTTCTTGTATTCATGTCATGTTTATATCTAATTCCCTTTTAACGTTGTTTGTCGGTATCTCTCTGTACTTCTCTAACTTTGGGAATTCCAGAACAAGGACGGCCTTGTAATTCTATCACTCGTTTCCTCAACTATAAATGGCTGTAATCACAAGTCAACTATAAATGGCTGTAATCACATGTCAACTATAAATGGCTGTAATCACATGTCAACTATAAATGGCTGTAATCACATGTCAACTATAAATGGCTGTAATCACAAGTTTAAAAGAAAGTAAGTTTTAAGAATGAATAATACGATAATAACCTGAATAAATTCTGAATAAATGATAATAACCTTCGTCGGCCAAGGTCACATATACACACACATACACACACACATAGATACACACACACACACACACACAGACACACAGACAAGAGATGAAGACGAGAAATATGTAAGGGTATGAGTGAATGTTATGTTAATTATTTACATACAGATGAAAATAATGGTCATCTCGAAGGAAAAGGCTTCTCCACAATACTCCATCAAAGGATACGGGACAGCTTGAATCTAGGCTAAAGGTTCAAGCACCTGGGCATGGCAAAGAAATAATGCCGATGACGCATCTGGGCGATAAAGAACGAAGAACAAAACCCATAAGCAAAAACAACATTCACTTAAAAGAAAAGTATTCTGTGCAAAATGTCACTAAGAAAGAGAGTTCTTCATTGCTATATGGAGCCAATCTTGTCGTGTAGAAGCGAGTCATGGACTATCAGTAAATAAACAATAAAATGTCTTGAGGCGACAGAGAGTTTTACACAGAAATGTAAAGAATACGACAGAAAGTTCAAGCCAGTAATGAGGGTCTCCTGTAAGAAGCCAATACGTTAAGACATCTTATCACAGAACTTTTACTGGAAGGAAGCCACGTGTAGTTCTTGCTGAGACGCAGAAACTACTTCTTCACGTGGTAGAAGGCGACTAGTGAGGTTGTGCCCGAGCAGGCTGGCAACCTCATCATGATAAACTACATAAACCACTGCTACAAGAGCGTGTCAACACGTGGTACAGGTTTCCTGGATCAGCTGTAGGGGTGGGTGGTGGTGGTGGTGGTCTTATGATCCACGAGAAGTGAACAAGAAAATAACAATCATGATAATATTGGAAAGAAGCAGTCGACTGTCTGGGCGTGTTGAGTCGTGAGACGAGATACGTGAGACGTGAGACGTGAGACGAGAAACATGAGACGAGAGACGTGAGACGAGAGACGTGAGACGTGAGACGAGATACGTGAGACGACAGACGTGAGACGAGAAACATGAGACGTGAGACAAGAGACGAGAAACGAGAGAGGTGAGATGAGAAACGAGAGACTTGAGGTGAGAGACGTGAGACGAGAGACGTGAGATGAGAGACGCGAGACGTGAGAACGAACGAACGAACTTTATTTTCAAAGGGTTAAGAATTGGGCACGCAGGCCCGTCTGACATTCTGCCCTTCCTCTCTCTCTCATCATGTATACTAATATCCTTTCATCCTCACATTTACTTTAAGCATTATTAAGGCATTTATCATTATAAAAGTAATATTACATTTGCAACGAGAAACGTGAGACGTGAGACGAGAAAGGAGAGACAAGAAACGAGAGACATGAGACGAGAGACGTAAGACTTGAGACGAGAGACGAGAGACATGACGTGAGACGAGAGTCGTGAGACGAGAGACGTGAGACGAGAAACGTGAGACGAGAAAAGCTCAATTATATTATGACAACAGGACAGATCGAAGACAAAAAAGATAAAGGACGACAAAGCGAGAAAATGCTGGACAGTTTAACATGACAGTATAGAAAGAAAGTCAACAACAAAATATAGAAACAGTTCTAGGCGTATTACGAGGGGGGCCAGCTACAGCCATGGCTCCATGCTCCATAGGGTATCAAAAGGAAAATGCTGACGAGACAGATAGTTGTTAAGAGAGATGATCGCCCAGGCCAGCCGCTTGAAGAAGAATGTCAAAGGGCAAAGGTGAAACGTAGAAAGAAAAAAAAAGTCTCGACTGATGTATTTTTGAATGTAAAGTTTCTGTAAGTGCAGTTGTGTTGTAAACCAAAAGTAAGGCAGCAATCTGACGACAGCGGAGAAGAATGTGAAAGTGTGATAATGAATGTTTACTGTATCAAGTATTTATAGCCGACGCCAGAGTCATTAAGTATGATAATGAATGTTTACTGTATCAAGTATTTATGGCTGATACCAGAGTCATTAAGTGTGATATATACACTTCTCTGCTGTATGACGTAGAAACATGGACGAGAAGTTAGAGGACATAATTGACGCCTGGGAAATAGGTGGATATGTTATAAAAATTGGGGGGGGGGGGGGGAGGGGGGGGGGGGGGGGGTGTAAGAGATGATGCATCTCGTAGGGATAGAAAAAAAGCATAAAAGAAGTCATAGAAAAGTTATGAATGAAAAGGGAAGAGTTAGATAGATAAAATATTTTGGTCAAATCAATAGCTAGTTATGTGAGAGTTGAACTAGAAAATACTGAAACAGATCGGATAATGACTAGATTAGAGCAGAAAATAGCAGCAAATGAGGTTATGAAACTCTGGGAATCCATTACTTAAAAATTGTTGACTGGTACAAAAATCTCTTACTTATTTACTTAGTCGTTTCTCTTCTACTCTGGTGTGTAGGGAGGGGCGTGCCACAGAGAACGCCATATCGGCTGTCTTTCTCCTGGTCTGGTTCCAATCTAGTCCTTGGTCCTTCAGGGATTGTCTAATGTTTTCCTACCTCCAATGAAATATCTCCTGGCCTAATTATAGGAGTAGAGTTACTAATGAAACTAGTGCTGCATTCATAGCTCTTAGAACAACCACATGCCTGATTTAAAATAACTGTCGACTTTACTGTCACAGTCAAAGTCTCACTGACAGCAAAACAGGGTTATTTTCCTGTCTTTTATTTTTTTTAATGTTTTACATTTGTCACGAGTGGTTTATATAAGAGTCTGTCTGACGAGAACCAAGTCTGTGTGATGTCAGAGACAAGACGAAATCTGAGAGAGATCTGAGATGATAGACGAGAAATGGTGTTGATAGTGGATAGTGTGACTTATAGTTACCGAGGGTGAGAACCTATACTGACTCTCCCCTCGTCACTCAGTGACTTTTTATTCAACTACTGCCACACTGCCTTTTGCTCTACTTAGGAGATAAGGTTGAATAACACTACAGTGTATCCACATACCACAGTACGAGTACACGTTAAAGAATACAGGTACAGATAGGAAAGGAAATTTGATCCATAAAAAGAAATTATATATATTTTATTAACAACAGAAAAAAACTGGTAAAAATAAGTATGAAATCAATCACTATAACAAAAAAACTTCAGTAATAAGCAGGTATTAAATGTACGAGACACTCAAACCAAGGTTAGTAGAAAAATTGTTGGGAACACTCCCGGGGAAAAAAACCCATAGGTTCCACGCTCCCACAATTTTGGGGTGGATATAAAATTAATAATCATTTGCTGGAAAAAACCTGAAATAAAGAACTGTACCTACACAAACATAATCTCGCTGACTTGTCCATGTCAGCAACACTGTTAATCACTTCACTCGATGCTTAGGTACACAAGTTCTTAAACAATCTCCCCTCCCCTCAATTAAATTTGAGTGCACTCTACCCCAAAATCCTTCTTCGTTGGCACGTGTGCGTTGCTGCTTCATTGAGATCAGGGTTAGCCGATGGAGAAATCTTAACCCTATCTTCTGCAGGGTAATTGCTGATTTAATCCGTGAATTGACTGCACTCTGCTGTAAATCCAGGAAATCGGGGGTTGCGATGGCAACACTCAAGATAAAACAACTGATGACGAATAATCCGCCTTTTGTGTAATGGCCCACTACTACTGTAGCGGTCCTCACTGATAAGAGACGACGTCGCTTGGTAAAGAGAACTGGTGCAAACGGAGCATGGGCGCTCCCGCTTAGCCGTGCAAGCGAATCACACTATTCTCCCTGCCATCTAGGCATCACAAAAAAATGATGCTTCGATGACGGGTCATTAGTGCGACCCGCAACACATAACACCGGAAATTTACCATGGGCAGTCCAGCCTATTAATGACGCAATCAGTTCTGTTGTTCCCCTATTATACAGTATAGGTCAGACCACACAAACAAAGACCTTAATACTGTGTCTAGTAAATGATAGAAGGCGGGGTTGTCGCACGGAAGGTCCTGGGTTCGAGTCCTGGGTAAGCCACTCACGTCTGTTGTTTTTCTGTTGTCTAGTTTTCTACTTCTTTATTTCTAACGAGTGCCCGAAAACATACCTTTATGTGTGATAGATGGTTGCAGTACTCGTAAGAATTAATTCAACGTTATTGGACCAGTTCCATGACATTTAATCAAATAATTAAACAGGTGGTCATTCAGGACGAACGAAGAAGAAGAAGAAGAAACAGGTGGTCCTGAACATCAATTTCATTTGCAGGCACACCGAGTAATAAGGGAAACAATGCCTATAGGAATAATCTTGACTACAGGACCGACACTGGCTTCACTGACGTACAACGACAGCACACACAAAACGTCCCTAGGTGCGGCATGCAACCTCGCATCGGTAAATCTACCCGTCAGGTGTAAATCACATATCTTGGTGTTTGACGGCATGTATCATCATCACTTGGATTCTCCATGAATTGTTCTCAGCCGGGAAAAAGACTACGTCTGTATATTCTCCATCATATATACTAGGCAGGAAAGATTCGACACTTTATCCACAGTAGCTCCAAGGCGGAACAGATTCAATACGTTATCAGGTTCTTCACGAACACTGGCATAAAGTTCCTCGAGGAACTCTCCTCGGCGGGAAAATCATCGCCTGCATAAACATAGGTAGGACCTCTACCATAACACAAATAGTGATCACAGATGTGGTTTCCCCAGTCACAAATACGAGCGTACAGCTCTGAATCAAATCACAGACTGTCCCTAGTCACATTCGGGCACTCTCTCAGTCACCCAGTCTTGTGTTCACCAGACACGATTTCCCCAAGCGCACGCACGACTCGCAAATCACTGACTCTCAGACAACAACTCAGTCTTTGAGTTCAACTTAATTGTATGTTTTGACAACCTCAGTGACCTTTAACCACAATCACTCCCCAATTCACCCGCATGAAACCGTCATGTGGCACTTCTCTTGCCATGAGACGCGCCCCATTTTTCTATATATCCACATCTCGAGAGCCTTAATTCTTTCTTCTAATTGCTTGTTTATTGTCCATATTTCTACACCATATAGTAATGAAGAATATATATAACACTTGATAATTCTCAGTTTTAATTTATGGGTTAATTGTTTTAATGTCAGTATTTGTCTCTTGAAGCTTTGGCCACTCCTATTATCTTCTTGATTTCTGTTTCACATCTGCCATCTTATTATATGACCTAGATATGAGAAACTCTTGACTTGTCATCTCAAATGTTGGCTTATTGTCTGTTTTGCTAATTATCATAGTTTTCGTTTTCTCAGTGTTAATGTTTCATTAATATTCGTGACTTATGCTGTTTTTTTTTCTTCACTAGTTCTCGTATGTCTTGTTCACTTTCAGCTAACAAAACGGTATCATCTGCATATCTAATGTTGTTTATTGGCCTTGCACTGATGTTCAGTCCTGGCATTTCCTGTATCTGTTTGAACATTTTCTTCTGTATGAGATTAAATAGACAGGGGGACAGTACGCAACCTTGTTATGCACACATCTAAATATGTATATATGTGTATGGGTGTAAAGTTTTCACGACTGCATACGCGAACACAGAGCGACAGATGTAAAATAATCAATATATGTGTATGAAATCTATAATTTTGCGTTTTATCATGGCAGCCATCAAAGTATTCGTCACACCCCGGCAAAGACAAACTATGACCTGGGACTAACTGGACTGACCCTTAATGATGTCCATCCAAGTACAGTAGTCGCATCTTCTTATCTGGCGATCCAGGGAACAGTGACACAACCTTTAGTGCCGCCCATCTACCATTCCTCCACCTATGTCTTGGAGAAACTGGAAGACTGTTTGGCGGGAATGGCTGACGTAAGTCGTCTGATGAAAACGTTAGTTATAAGTTTCAGAAACGATAACTCTAGTCGTTAGAAATGTATCAGTCGGTAAAGGCACTTTACTCTCGTAGCAGCAGACCACAAGCTTCTAATATCTTCGCCTGTCTACTACCTTTCCATCTCTACCCCAGTATATAGTCAATACAACGTGGTTCTTCTCCATGTGCTCCTTTGTCTAACCCCATCCTCTTTTCCTGCTGGTTTGTGTGCATGCTATACGAATTAAACTGTATGTCCAGATGTCGGTTTCTTCAATGTATGTTGCTCTATTACTATCTACATGTTCTTACTCTTACCTGGGAAGGGGAAAGGGGGGTTCCACCTAGATTCATATCCGTCTGAAATATCCGATAATTGTAATTGCTGAGGAAAAGATGCATTCTTTGTCAATATTCACCACTGCTTGTAATCAGTGGAGCTGTAACATGATGTTGTGTCTATCAGAGTATAATGTTAAAACTCACAATCCTTGCTTCGGAAGGTCCAAAGTGGATGATTCCTGCATGAATGGAAAACCTCCATAGAAACATCGAATCTTCAGGAACTGGTGTGGATCTACTGTCCTGGTCATGCAGATGTACGCGACAATGAAAGAGCTGACATACTAGCTTCAAGAGTAGGCCTACCCGTAGAAGGTGCGTTGGATATGGATAAGGAGGAGATACAGAGGACATTTAGTGATCGCATATTAAAGAATGACACTGCAATCGATCAATCATCAAGGCTCAGATTGATGGAATTTGGCATCAAACGTGAGACCAGCAGGTATGGACGTATGAGAGGTTGCATCAGGTGTGTATACAACCAGAGTGCAACAGGAACAATTAGCTTTCATACCCTTCGACCTTTGACTATTTATAAATGTCTGTACCGTGACTTTTGTTTATGCGTGTGTATGTGTTTTTTTTTTCTTACATACTGTTTACTGAATAAATAAATATAACACATTTATTGTTATTCATTTCTTTACAACACTAGGGAGGTTCCATATACTCTCGACTCTCTAACCCAACTACGGAATCCACAGAGGCAGTTATTAATGCCATAGAAAGAGGAGCTGGAAGTTTGACCTTTGCAAGTGGAATGGCGGCCATTACTTCATGCTTTCTGGGCTTTCTCAAAACTGGAGATCACGTGGTAGGCTGTGCAAAGGGCTGATATCTTTTTGATGTTGTAAATTGTTTAGAATAATTTTGTGCTAGCAAATATATTACAATTTGTAGTAGTAGTCATCGTCGCAACAGTAGTAATTTTTATAGTAGTATTAACAGTATTAGTTGTAGTAGTAGCTGTAGGTGTAGTAGCAATAGTAGTACGTGTAGTAGTAATAGTAGTAGTAGTCATAGTAGTTGTTGTAATAACGGTGGTAGTAGTAGTAATAGTAGTAGTATAGCATATATAATAGTAGTAACCCCATCAGTCATAACTGACTTTGGGAATACGCCCCTGAGGTGACAGCCCTCAGCTGTTTTCTTTTTCGTGGTGTTCCATTCGGTGTGTTCTGTTCTCTTCTGCTTGTTGTAAGAGCTTATTTTCACCAAATTTGAGGTGATGCCATATGGGGCATCGCCACTTGGTGCGGTCGGCAGCTTCATCCTCCTCCCAGATTTCTGGATTTATGTCCAGTGCCATCATGTCTCTCTTGCAAACATTTTTAAACCTCAGCTGTTCTGTTACCATCTGCCAGTTATTCACAGAAAATATCGTTAGGGATGCGACCATCTTCCATGTTGCGGACATGGCCAGGCCAGCATAGTCTAAGCAGTGTATGAATGCTTTGAAGGCAAGCATGTGGCAGCATCTCGATATTTGTCACTTTGCCCTTCCACGAAATACCAAGGATGTGGCGTAGACACCGTAATAATAATAGTAGTAGTAGTAGTAGTAGTGGTCGCTGTGGTAATAGTAGTAGTAGTCATGATATTGGTGGTAGTAGAAACAGTAGTAGTAGTAGTAATAGTAGTAGTAGTCACAGTAGAAACATTAGTAGTGGTAGTAATGATGGTGGTAGTAGTAATAGTAGTAGCTGTAGTAGTAGTAATAGTTGCAGTAGTAATTGTAGTAGTAGTCGTAGTAATGGTGTTAGTAGTAGTATTAATAGTAGTAACTTTAGTAATAGTAATAGAAATAGTAATAGTAATGGTGGTGGTAGTAGTCGCAGTAGTAATAGTAGTAGTAGTAGTCACATTGAATGTGATCTGGAAAAGTAACATCAGTTTTCCTGTGAAGATCAAATTATACAAATCACTTGTATTATCTATTCTCTTGTATGGGTGTGAGGGCTGGACACTCACTGCAGATACGGAGCGAAGGATTCAGGCTTTCGAGCATAAATGTTACAGAAGAATTTTGCGCATTTGCTATAAAGAGCACAAAACAAATGTCTATGTTAGAGAGAAGATAAACACCTATGCAGGCCATCAAGAACCACTTTTGTCAATAGTGAAACGTCGAAAGCTTGCCTGGTTTGGGCATGTAACTCGTCATGACTCCCTTTCGAAAACGATCCTCCAGGGAACAGTCGAAGGTAAACGGAGAAGAGGAAGGCAAAGAAAATCCTGGGCTGATAACATCAAAGAATGGGCAGGACACGGTTTCTCCACACTTGTACGCATTGCTGAGAATAGAGAGCAGTGGAGGACCCTGTCTGCTGATGCTTCCACCATGGCACCCCTACGACCCATGACGGGTTATGGGTTGAGATGAGATGAGTAGTCACAGTAGTAATTGTAATCCTGGTGGTGGTAGCAGTAGTAGTAGTAGTGGTAAAGTAGTAATAGTCATAATCATAGTGATTGTAGGAGCCGCGCTAGCGTAGTGGTTACAACACCGCTCTGGCGACCGGGTGATTCAGGATCAAACCCGGGCGACGGCATTTGAGGATTTTTCGTCGACCGGGATTTGGACTGGATTAACTCGAGACCTGGCGAGCACATTTGAAGAAGTATCGTCGACCAGGGACTGGCGGCTCCTGAGCCGACCCAGCTCTAATGGGTACCTCCGAAAACGGCGAGTATATGCCTGAATGGCGAGGGACACTTGTCTCTGTACAAGAAAATAGGATACTCACGTAAAAATCAATGTCAGGTTAGACATTAAAAAATAATAACCTGAGATTTCGCCTCGAGTATTAGCGGGCGTACGAAAAAAAAAAAAAAAAAAAATTGTGATTGTAGTAGTAGTGGTTGTAGTAGTAGTGGTGGTTGTGGTGGTAGTATTAATAATAGTAGTAGTATTAGTAGTAGCAGTAGTAATAGTGGTAGGGGTTGTGGTAGTAGTATTAGTAGTGGTAGTAGTCATTGTAGTAGTAATAATAGTAGTTATAGTAATTGTGGTAGTAGTTGCAGTAGTAATAGTAGTAGTAGTAGTCACAGTAGTTGTAGAAATGGTAGTAATGGTAGTAGGGGTAGTAGAATTAGTAGTAGAGTAGCAGTCATAGTAGTAATTGTAGTAGTCGTAATCATAGTGGTTGTAGTAGCAGTTGTTGTTGTAGTAGTTGTTGTGGTGGTGTTAATAATAGTAGTAGTACTAGTAGTAGCAGTAGTAGTAGTGGTAGTGGTTGTGATAGTAGTATTAGTAGTGGTAGTAGTCATTGTAGTAGTAGTTATAGTAGTAGTAATAGTAGAAGTATCAGTAGTAGTAGTAATAGATGTAGCTGTAGAAGTAAAAGCAGCAGCAGCAGTAGTAGTAGTAATAGTTGTGATTGTAGTATTAGTTGTTGTAGTAGTTGTTGTAGTCATAGTAGTGAAGTTGTAGCAGTAGTAGTAATCATAGTAGTGATAGTAGTAGCAGCAGCAGTAGAAGTAGTCGCCCCCCCTCCCCCCCGCCGCCAGTGATAAATGACTATGCGAATGATAGACATTCGTGGTGATAGTCCTTAGCTGGGTTTTGCTCAATCTTCTCTTGTCTCTTGCATGTCTGTTTTCATTTCCCTTTAACATCCATTTGTCAGTCTCCTTCTATGTCTCTCACCCTTGTGATTCCTGAACAAGGGCTGCCTTGTGATGTTATCAATATGATTCCTAAGTTTGTGTCCTATCCAAGGCCAGCGCCCGCTCTCTGGCATTTGTCATCAGTTCCACATTGGTGATCTCATTGAGGTGATCAGTTCCACATTGGTGATCTCATTGAGGTGATCAGTTCCACATTGGTGATCTCATTGAGGAGTTCAGTTCCACATTGGTGATCTCATTGAGGTGATCAGTTCCACATTGGTGATCTCATTGAGGTGATCAGTTCCACATTGGTGACCTCATTGAGGTGATCAGTTCCACATTGGTGATCTCAATGAGGTGATCAGTTCCACATTGGTGATCTAATTGAGGTGATCAGTTCCACATTGGTGATCTCATTGAGGTGATCAGTTCCACATTGGTGATCTCATTGAGGTGATCAGTTCCACATTGGTGATCTCATTGAGGAGTTCAGTTCCACATTGGTGATCTCATTGAGGTGATCAGTTCCACATTGGTGATCTCATTGATGTGATCAGTTCCACATTGGTGATCTCATTGAGGTGATCAGTTCCACATTGGTGATCTCAATGAGGTGATCAGTTCTACATTGGTGATCTCAATGAGGTGATCAGTTCTACATTGGTGATCTCATTGAGGTGATCTGTTCCACATTGGTGATCTCAATGAGGTGATCAGTTCCGCATTGGTGATCTCATTGGGGTGATCAGTTCCGCATTGGTGATCTCTATGAGATGATCAGTTCCACATTGGCGATCTCACTGAGGTGATCATTTCCACATTGGTGATCTCACTGAGGTGGTCAGTTCTCATTGGTGATCTCATTGAGGTGATCAGTTCCACATTGGTGATCTCACTGAGGTGATTAGTTCCACATTGGTGATCTCATTGAGGTGATCAGTTCCACATTGGTGATCTCATTGAGGTGATCAGTTCCACATTGGTGATCTCATTGAGGTGATCAGTTCCACATTGGTGACCTCATTGAGGTGATCTGTTCCACATTGGTGATCCCACCGTAGCACCTCAATTCTTCTTTCCCACGCAAGCATCCATCAATAAAAGTTTTGAACTTCTTTGCTTGTCGCTCATATTATTCTCTATGTTTAAGAGCCTGACCTTTGAACTGACCCGACAGTTGAATTGAACACTCTGAATTTTGCCTTGGATTTGGTGTCTCTCGATTTCCCTGTATATTCAAACTGCAATCAAAGCCCATCTTGCCTTCTCTATTGACACTTTGATATCACCAAGGTGGTTTATATGTACCTTTTAAATATATGTTGTACTTTTTAAAAATTGTGTAGTCTTTCAGTCCTGCCGTTTCTGTCTTCAGATTTATCAGATACCCTGCTACCCTGGCACCATAACGGCACTCAAACACATGAGGAATAGATTGGGTGTTGAGATCACCTCAGTCAGTCAGATCATTGTAGAAGAGGTGACTAAACATATCAAGCCAAACACTAAGGTATTGGTTCCAGCATCATCATTCAGTTACAACAGTGTGGTTCAGAATTTTAATGTACACTGATAAATCACTTCTGGTTTTTATATGGTTATATCATCACTTTTATTTATTGCATGAACTAAAGACTAAATAAGGGACACAAGCTAGCCTTTGACAAATAAGTTTTTTTTCCTTATTCCTAGAAGCAAATAAAATGAAATAAAAAATAAAATGACCAAAAAACGGACGTTATGTACTCCATACATCTTAACTCTCTCTACCTCAAGAGCTGTATGAAGTTCCACATTATGGACAACAATATACCTTTTAGCCACCTAGCACACCTTTTGTTTATAGTCAGATTTCTCTATGTCTGGACTCAACATGAAGTAAAACAAAAGTTGTCTGGCCTTCAAAACATGTATACACTGCTTGGACATCACAGACTACGATGGGTTGGCCATGTTCACCGCTTGGACATCACAGACTACGATGGGTTGGCCATGTCCACCACTTGGAGGATGGTTGCATCCTCAAAGATATTTTCTATGGATAGATGGTAAAAGAACAGTCGGGCTATCGCAGCTGAGGCTCAAAGATGTGTGCAAGAGAGACATGAAAGTACTGGATATAAATCCAACAACCAGGTAGAGAGTAAAAAGCTGCTGCTGCTGCTGCTCATACCGACAGCCATGCTCCTTATGGCACAACCGCAGATTGGGCAAAAGCTCTCACCACAAGCAGAAGAGAGAAGAACATTCTGAAAGGAACACCAGAAAGAAGAAGCAACAGAGGGCTATCACCTGAAGGGCTATCACCTGAAGGGCTATCACCTGAAGGGCTATCACCTGAAGGGCTATCACCTGAAGGGTTATCGCATGAAGGGCTATCACCTGTAGGGCTATCACCTGAAGGGCTACCACCTGTAGGGTTATCACCTGATGGGCTATCACCTGAAGGGCTATCACCTGAAGGGTTATCACCTGAAGAGCTATCACCTGGAGGGCTATCACCTGAAGGGCTATCACCTGAAGGGTTATCACCTGAAGGGTTATCACTTGAAGGGTTATCACCTGAAGGGTTATCACCTGAAGGGCACATTGCTAAAGTCAGTTATGATTGAAGGAGACAACCACTAGAGTCTGAAAGAATAATTTAGCCATTCAGTTATTATCTTCAGCACCGTAAGCAACATAGGCTGTCAACAAACTCATGTCAAGTCCTCATGTCACGTGACGTCAACAAACTCATGTCAAGTCCTCATGTCACGTGATGTCAACAAACTCATGTCAAGTCCTCATGTCACGTGACGTCAACAAACTCATGTCAAGTCCTCATGTCACGTGACGTCAACAAACTCATGTCAAGTCCTCATGTCACGTGATGTCAACAAACTCATGTCAAGTGTTCTTTGCCCATGTCATCATGTCAAGTCTTCTTTGCCCATGTCATCATGTCAAGTGTTCTTTGCCCATGTCATCATGTCAAGTGTTCTTTGCCCATGTCATCATGTCAAGTGTTCTTTGCCCATGTCATCATGTCAAGTGTTCTTTGCCCATGTCATCATGTCAAGTCTTCTTTGCCCATGTATTCATGTCAAGTCTTCTTTGCCCATGTCATCATGTCAAGTGTTCTTTGCCCATGTCATCATGTCAAGTGTTCTTTGCCCATGTCATCATGTCAAGTCTTCTTTGCCCATGTCATCATTTCAAGGTATTTACCTGCCTTACTCATCCTTTTCACGTATGTCTTCAGTTCTCTTGTGGTTTTGTCTCTCTCTTGCTTTCCTACTCTGGGGATTATAGAACAATGACTGCTTTGTCTTGCTTTAAGTAGGATTCCTAAATCCACCGCCAGCATCTTCTTTTCATCTCCTGCTCCTCTGACATCTCCAGTTCTTGTCATCAGTACCACATTAGTGATCTTATCATCAGTTCCCACATTGGTGATCTTGTCATCAGTTCCACATTGGTTATCTTGTCATCATTTCCACATTAGTGATCTTGTCATCAGTTCCCACATTGGTGATCTTGTCATCAGTTCCACATTGGTGATCTTGTCAATTAAAACGGCAAAGAAACAGATATGCAATGTCTGAAAAACAGTAGACTCTACGCTGTGAGATATCAAGTGTTCTTGAATGTGAAGTATATTATTACCATTGATTCATATTGAAAGGATGAATATTTAATAAAGTATTGTAAGTCGTCCAAATAGACTTATTTCAATGAAGTCGTTACAACGTTCCAGTTATGACTGTCTTTTAAAATAATGACCGTTGACCTTCACATGTATTGGTCACAAGACTACATATTCAGAAAAATACATATTCTGTCAAAACTAGAAAATGGAATGAATCAAGACAACACGGTCAGAGAAATATATTTGAAGTTTTATTGAATAAACGTTTTATATGCAAACACCTGAAAGAATTACTAACGAATCTATGGTTGTAATACAAAATCGATACCGGGTGTACTGTAAATCAGAACAGATGATCTAACAATTGCAAGAAACGTAATACAAGATTAACCCATTAAATCAGAAAAAGTCCGCAACAAAAATTCAAGACCATCTGCACTAATGTTACCCAGTAGTTGTGAATGAATGAATGAATGAATGTTTGAATGAATACACAAATGAGTGAATGAATGAAAGAATACATGAATGAATAAACACATGAATAAATAAATGAGTGAATGAATGCACAAATTAATGAATTCATGAACGCATGAATGAATACATGAATGAATAAGTGAATAAATGAATGAGTTAAATAATAAATGAATGAATACATGAATGAATGAATGAATACATGAATAGGAATGAACAAATGAATGAATGAATAAGTAATTACATGAATGAATCAATGAATGAATGAACAGATGATTGTATAAACAAACAAATGAATGAAAGAATGAATACATGAATGAATGAATAAATAAATAAATGATTGAATGAAAACATGAATGAATGAACAAATGAATGAATGAATATATGAATGAAAGAATGAATGAAAGAATTAATGAATAAATGAACAAATGAATGAATGAATATATGAATGATTGAACATTTTCTCCTTTAGTGGAGCATGGGAGCACTACCACAGCTGACCCCCTAGAAGTAAGGCTGCATGTTCTTGTCATCATCATGATCATCTTCTTGTTGACACCATACAGAGTATGGAACATCTTCTGTAGATGTCCTTATTGTGTCACAACACAAACTGCTGCATGGTGGTGTATGTAGCAATTTGTTTACATGATAAGGTTGCCAGCTCATGCACAACATCATGTTAGTTACTTTGTACCTGAGGGAGGAGTAGTCTTCTCTTTCTTTGTCTCCTCAGTGACCTCTGAGAACTACACAGCAGGCAAGTGATAGTGCAGTGGGGTTTCTATAGTGATTTGTTTCACATGGTGGCGTAGCTAGCTACATGCAAAACCTTATCTCAGCTGCCAGTATGACATGCCTGGTGGCAGCAGAGATTTATCTTTGTCTCGGAGATCTCTAGAAACAATGCAGCATATAAATATTGTCTATTATGAATTTATTAAACCAACCACATGGTTGACAGAGAAATTTGAAAAAAATGTAAAAAAGCCAGTGCAGTAACTTATCAATTGTCATCCCTTCTTAAACATCAGAATATCAGTATGAAAACTAAATGACAGATGATAAATAGTGTGTTCTTACCTATTCTTTGCTATCGGTGTCAAACATGGTCCCTGACCAAAGCGCAGGAGAGGAAAATCACATAAAGCCATTAAAGTTACCAGGCTAGACAGAATATTGACATTGTGATGTCATAAAACATGTCAGATCAACATCCTGCATCTAGTGTATAGAGACACAGAAAATCAGGTG
Source organism: Oreohelix idahoensis (assembly GCA_024509875.1). NCBI lineage: Eukaryota > Metazoa > Mollusca > Gastropoda > Stylommatophora > Oreohelicidae > Oreohelix > Oreohelix idahoensis. The sequence goes on from JAMPIV010002413.1 coordinate 266,064, forward strand.
GTTTGACCATCTCATGAGAATAGAGCCTGATAAATTACCACTACACGCCTACAACAGTAGAATCTTGTGTCAGAGCATGGGGAAGACCCAAGAGACAGACATCCTACAACATCACAGACATCCTACAACACCACAGACATCCTACAACATCACAGACATCCTACAACGTAACAGACATCACACAACATAACAGACATCCTACAACATAACAGACATCATACAACATAACAGACATCCTACAACACCACAGACATCCTACAACATAACAGACATCCTACAACAACGCTGGCTCACATTTGGCTCAAGAACGCAAACATCATCTCCCCACTACACTTCACGGCAACACAGAACTGAAAAAGTCAAGTAAGTAAGTAAACCATAATAGTTTTTCTTATTTTTGTGATCAGATAATCTGGATTGAAACTCCATGCAACCCAGAAAACGTTGTGGTGGATGTGCAGGCCTTTGGTGCCCTCTGTCGAGCTAAAGCCATATTGTTGGGTGTGGATGCCACCTTTGGGAGTCCGGCACTGCAACATTTCATACCGTATGGTGTGGACTTCTCCGTTCATAGTTGGTAAGGCTGCATTTAATAGCTCTCTTCATATCGTTGTACAACTGCTTCAGTTTATGGATACAGGCATGAGAAATTTGTTTCTCTTCATTCTTTCGTTTATCCACATTTTCCATCTATCTTCAACCATCATTTAGACTTCATTCTTTTCCTTTGTCCTTTTCTTCTTTCTTTCATCATTTTTTTACTCTGATTACTCCACTTTATCCTGTCTTGCTCTGGTTATACCACTTTATTCTGTCTTGCTCTGATTACTCCACTTTATCCTGTCTTGCTCTGGTTATACCACTTTATTCTGTCTTGCTCTGATTACTCCACTTTATCCTGTCTTGCTCTGGTTATACCACTTTATTCTGTCTTGCTCTGGTTATACCACTTTATTCTGTCTTGCTCTGGTTATACCACTTTATCCTGTCTTGCTCTGGTTATACCACTTTATTCTGTCTTGCTCTGATTATACCACTTTATTCTGTCTTGCTCTGGTTATACCACTTTATCCTGTCTTGCTCTGGTTATACCACTTTATTCTGTCTTGCTCTGATTATACCACTTTATTCTGTCTTGCTCTGGTTATACCACTTTATCCTGTCTTGCTCTGGTTATACCACTTTATTCTGTCTTGCTCTGATTATACCACTTTATTCTGTCTTGCTCTGGTTATACCACTTTATTCTGTCTTGCTCTGATTATACCACTTTATTCTGTCTTGCTCTGGTTATACCACTTTATCCTGTCTTGCTCTGGTTATACCACTTTATTCTGTCTTGCTCTGATTATACCACTTTATTCTGTCTTGCTCTGGTTATACCACTTTATTCTGTCTTGCTCTGGTTATACCACTTTATTCTGTCTTGCTCTGGTTATACCACTTTATTCTGTCTTGCTCTGGTTATACCACTTTATTCTGTCTTGCTCTGGTTATACCACTTTATTCTGTCTTGCTCTGGTTATACCACTTTATTCTGTCTTGCTCTGGTTATACCACTTTATTCTGTCTTGCTCTGGTTATACCACTTTATTCTGTCTTGCTCTGGTTATACCACTTTATTCTGTCTTGCTCTGGTTATACCACTTTATATTGTCTTGCTCTGGTTATACCACTTTATATTGTCTTGTGCTGATTATACCACTTTATCTTGTCTTGTTCTGATTATACCATTTTATCTTTTCATGTTCTGATTATACCACTTTATCTTGTCTTGTTCTGATTATACCACTTTATTCTGTCTTGCTCTGGTTATACCACTTTATTCTGTCTTGTGCTGATTATACCCCTTTATCTTGTCATGTTCTGATTATACCACTTTATCTTGTCTTGTTCTGAACTTTATCTTGTCTTGTTCTGATTATAGCACTTTATCTTGTCTTGTTCTGATTATACCACTTTATCTTGTCTTGTTCTGAACTTTATCTTGTCTTGTTCTGATTATAGCACTTTATCTTGTCTTGTTCTGATTATACCACTTTATCTTGTCTTGTTCTGAAATTTATCTTGTCTTGTTCTGATTATAGCACTTTATCTTGTCTTGTTCTGATTATACCACTTTATCTTGTCTTGTTCTGAACTTTATCTTGTCTTGTTCTGATTATAGCACTTTATCTTTTCTTGTTCTGATTATACCACTTTATCCTGTCTTGCTCTGATTATACCACTTTATCTTGTTTTGTTCGGATTATACCACTTTATCTTGTATTGTTCTGATTATACCACTTAATCCTGTCTTGTTCTGATTATACCACTTTAACTTGTATTGTTCTGATTATACCAATTTATCTTGTCTTGTTCTGATTATACCACTTTATCTTGTCTTGTTCTGATTATACCACTTTATCCTGTCTTGTTCTGATTATTCCACTTTATCTTGTATTGTTCTGATTATACCACATTATCTTGTCTTGTTCTGATTATACCACTTTATCCTGTCTTGTTCTAATTATGCCACTTTATCTTGTCTTGTTCTGATTATACCACTTTATCTTTTCTTGTTCTGATTATACCACTTTATCTTGTCTTGTTCTGATTATACCACTTTATCCTATCTTGTTCTGATTATACACTTTATCTTGTATTGTTCTGATTATACCACTTTATCTCATCTTGTTCTGATTATACCACTTTATATTGTCTTGTTCTGATTATACCACTTTATCTTATTTTGTTCTGATTATACCACTTTATCTTGTCTTGTTCTGATTATACCACTTTATTCTGTCTTGTTCTCATTATATCAGACTATTTCATCTTGTTCTCATCCTACCTGTTGTTACTTACTTAGTCGTTCCTCTTCTGCCGTAAGGTGTAGAGGTTTGGAAGAGACAGCGTCATACTATCATATCGGTTGTCTTCTTCCTGGCCCGATTCCAACCTAGTCCTCGGTCCTTCAAAGATTACCTAATGTTGTCCTTCCAGCGGACTCTGGTATGTCTTGGAGTTCTGGATCCCTGGCTCTTAGTTTCCCATTACCTGTTTAATTCAACATTTTATTTCTTTGCCTTATGCTAAACTCTTTTCTCACTTTTCACTGAGTTTGTTTTTCTCTGACTTACTCACTCAGTCTCACTCACTCCTTCATCTACCCAAAAACACTCTCTGACTAAACCACTCTGCGACACTCTGACTAAACCACTCTGTGACAGTTGCTGACTAAACCACTCTGAGACACTCTGACTAAACTGCTCTATGACAAACGCAGACTAAACCACTTTGTGACACTTTGACTAAACCACTCTTTCACATTCTGATTAAACCACTCTATGACACTCTGACTAAAGCACTCTTTGAAACTCTGATTAAACTTACTCTATGACACTCGCTGACTAAACCACTCGGTGACACTGACTAAACCACTCTATGATTAAACCACTCTGTGACACTCTGACTAAACTACTCTATGACACTCTGACTAAACGACTCTGTGACACTCTGACACTCCTCTCTGACTAAACCACTCTGTGACGCTCTGACTAAACCACTCTATGACACTCTGACTAAACCACTAAAGTGACACCCTGACTAAACCACTCTATGACTAAACCACTCTGTAACACTCTGACTAAACCACTCTGTGGCCCTCTGACTAAACCATTCTGTGACACTCTGACTAAACCACTATATGACTCTCTGAATAAACCACTGTATGACTAAACCACTCTGTTACACTCTGACTAAACCACTCTGTAACACTCTGACTAAACCACTCTGCTACACTCTGAATAAACCACTTTATGACACTCTGACTAAACCACTCTGTGACACTCTGACAAAACCACTCTTTGACTAAACCACTCTGTGACTGACTAAACCACTCAATGACACTCTGACTAAACCACTAAGTGACACTCTGACCAAACCACTCTATGACTGTGACACTCTGACTAAACCACTCTATGACTAAAACACTCTGTGACACTCTGACTAAACCACTCTATGACTAAAACACTCTGTGACACGCTGACTAAACCACTCTATGACACTCTGAATAAACCACTCTATGACACTCTGACTAAACCACTCTGCGACACTCTGACTAAACCACTCTATGACACTCTGACTAAACCACTCTAAGACTAAAATACTCTGTGACACTCTGACTAAACCACTCTATGACTAAAACACTCTGTGACACTCTGACTAAAACACTCTTGTGACACTGACTAAACCACTCTATGACACACTGATTAAACCACTCTATGACACTCTGACTAAACCACTCTGTAACACACTGATTACATTTATTCTCTTGTAATAAGACAAGCCAGAAATGTCATTAAATTGTTGGCACAAACTTTATTAAAGACACTTTCCATCCCCCCAACCGCCCCCCCCCCCCCCTTTTCCAGAGTTGACTGACAGTCTTACTACAAGCTACTGGTAACGTAGACACTTAAGACTTCAAGGTCACACAGCTGACAAATATTACAGCTGTTAAAGATCAAAGTAGTCCCATAGATACAGCCATAGAGGAGTGAAGTGTTAGAGACTTGACTTGACTAGGTCCATCTTTATGAGGTGTGAGTGAAGTGTTAGAGACTTGACTTGACTAGGTCCATCTTTATGAGATCAAACCCGGGCGACGGCATTTGAGGATTTTTCGTCGAAGTGTTACTCGAGACTTGACATTTGACTAGGTCCATCTTTCCGAAATGTAGGTGGGGTCTCTGTACAAGAAGTGTAAAATCAATTAGGAGACTTGATATTTCGCCTCTAGCGGGCGAACGCAAAAAAAAAAAAAAAAAAAAAAAATACTAGAGTACTATACTAGGTCCATCTTTATGAGGTGGGATGCCTAGTTCCTTTCCTCACTGCATTTGCCTTACCTAACTCTAGACCGGAGTCAGGCACCCATTTACAGCTGGGTAGACAGAAGGATTGTACTACCAGGTTTTGAACTCAGTTCCCCGCAATGTTACCACAAAGGGCCAGGTATCTAAACTACTCGGCCTATCGGACGCTCTTTGCAGCTGTCAATTATGATAAGATCAACTACGAACAAGGTCATTTAACTTAAATAGCATGGTACTTAATTATAATAGGTAACTCTCTGCAGTGCAGTACAGCAGCAGGTAAGTTTGATCCTCAGAAGTTATCCCCCAGGTAACAAGCTTTTTGACCCTTTTTATCCTTTTCTCTGGGGAGTTTGGTTGGGTGGGGGTAGGGCGGTGGGGGTCATGACTTGTAGGTGTCATTGTCCAGTTGTTTTACACTGAGAATTGAACCCACACTACCTTGCTTGCTATTGCCAAAGTGGCTCATCACACCGGGTTTTATCTGTTCTGCCAGCTTGAGGCTGTTATGGAAACTTTGTTTATATCAACTTTTTATTTGAAGTTTACATAAACTTTTTATTTGATGTTTACATAAACTTTTTATTTGATGTTTACATCAACTTTTTATTTGATGTTTACATCAACTTTTTATTTGATGTTTACATCAACTTTTTATTTGATGTTTACTTAAACTTTTTATTTGATGTTTACATAAACTTTTTATTTGATGTTTACATCAACTATTTATTTGATGTTTACATCAACTTTTTATTTGATGTTTACATCAACTTTTTATTTGATGTTTACATCAACTTTTTATTTGATGTTTACTTAAACTTTTTATTTGATGTTTACATCAACTTTTTATTTGATGTTTACATAAACTTTTTATTTGATGTTTACATCAACTTTTTATTTGATGTTTACATAAACTTTTTATTTGATCACATGTCTCTTCCACAGCACAAAATATATGGGAGGTCACTCTGACCTGATTGGGGGTTGTGTGACCACAAGGACAGTGGAGCAGTGGCGTGTTCTCAAACACATACAGGGGACGTTTGGAAATATGCTGGTAGGCACTTTATGCACATGAACATTGTAATTAGTATAATATGAAACTTGTAGAAAAAAAAAAAAAAAAAAAAACAACAACCAATCAGTAACAGACTTTCATAAATTGGTGCTTGCATAAAATAGAAGGATTGAAGTGACAATAACAGTCCCAACTAAGATGGTTTGGCCATGTCTGCAGAATGGGAGAAGATCGGCTACCACGACAAGCATGGGAAACAAAGAGCCAGGGATCCAGACCCCCAGGACGACCCAGAGTCCGCTGGGAGGACAACATTAGACAATCTTTGAAGGACCGAGGACTAGAATGGAACCAGGCCAGGAAGAAGACAGCCGATAGGATAGTCTGGCGCTCTCTCTTTCAAACCTCTACACCTCACGGTAGAAGGGGAACGACTAAGTAAGTAAGTAAGCCAGTCTAGGTGTAAGCCAAAGTAGGTGTAAGCCAGTGTGGGTTAAGCCAGTGTATTTGTAGGTGTAAGCCAGTGTAGGCGTAAGCCAGTGTAGGTGTAAGTCAATGTAGGTGTAAGCCAGTGAAGGTGTAAGCCAGTGTAGGTGTAAGCCAGTGAAGGTGTAAGCCAGTGTAGGAGTAAGCCAGTGTAGGAGTAAGCCAGTGTAGGTGTAGGCCAGTGTGGGTGTAAGCCAGTGTAGGTGAAGCCAGTTTAAGTGTAGGTCTAAGCCAGTGTAAGTGGAGCCAGTGTAAGTGGTGTAGATTGTGAGGAGGGAGGATAGTAAAGAACACAATGTCATCAAAGATTGTGACAAAGAAACTTCTTCCAATTTCATGTGTGTAGGAATAAATTGTGTGACATTAATGCCAAAGTTAGTAACATTCGTGCCTAAATGTATGCCATTAATGCACAACTGTGTGATAGTTAATACTCAGTTAGGTAAAGAAAAACAACTCCTAGTTTTTAATCATTGTGCATTCATTCATTCATTCACTCCCCTTGTTTGCTCTCTATGGCGTATGTCGCCTCCACTGTACCTACAGGAAACCTGTACTAAAGGATACATTTGCTCTTGTATCAGTGGATATTGCTGTAGTTTGTGTGACATGGTGAGGTTGCCAGCCCTGACCACTACCTCATTTTAATGCCATCTCATGACATGCCAGAGGTACCGTAGTAGTATTCCTATTCCTTCTTCTCCTCACAGGCCCCAGCAACTATACAAGACTTTTATAAACATGACAGAAACTATACAAGACTTTTATAAACATGACAGAAACTATATAAGACTTTTATAAACATGACAGAAACTATACAAGACTTTTATAAACATGACAGAAACTAATCAAGAAGGAAGAAATGAGGAAATTCTAAAGTAATTAAAATATAAAGAGAGACAAAAATAATTAAAACATAAAAAACCTGCCTTAATGTCTTTCTTCCATCATTCACTTCTTAAGTCACCTCATGACTCAAGTCTGTTACTGCGAGGCCTGAAAACTCTTCCATTAAGAATGCAGCGAATCAGTGACACAGCCCTGAAAGTAGCCACTTTTCTGGAGCAGCATCCTAAGGTATGTCTCTAACACAATTGGTAAATGAAACAGTATCGGGCTTGGGATGTGTGTGTGATATGTTTTTAGTTGTTACATTGTTACAGTGTGAAATTTTTGGTGGGTTCACTGTCCAAGTGTGAAATGTTTGATTGTTTTACTGTCACAGTGTGAAGTTTTTGATTGTTTTACTGTCACAGTGTGAAATATTTGATTGTTTTACTGTCACAGTGTGAAATATTTGCTTGTTTTACTGTCAAGTGTGAAATATTTGCTTGTTTTACTGTCACAGTGTGAAATATTTGATTGTTTTACTGTCACAGTGTGAAATATTTGCTTGTTTTACTGTCACAGTATGAAATATTTGATTGTTTTACTGTCACAGTGTGAAATATTTGCTTGTTTAATTGTCACAGTGTGAAATATTTGATTGTTTTACTGTCACAGTGTGAAATATTTGATTGTTTTACTGTCACAGTGTGAAATATTTGATTGTTTTACTGTCACAGTGTGAAATATTTGCTTGTTTTACTGTCACAGTGTGAAATATTTGCTTGTTTTACTGTCACAGTGTGAAATATTTGATTGTTTTACTGTCAGTGTGAAATATTTGATTGTTTTACTGTTAAAGTGTGAAATATTTGCTCCAAGAGTACACTGCGATTACAAGTAGAGACTCTTGTAAGTTTGTGCTCTTTCAATGTTATATGCAAATAGGGTTGCGGGAAGGGGGAGGGTGAAGGGTGAATCCTTAAAAATCCACGTAACACATTAAAATAATCATATAATAGTGTTGGAGAATTTGACAGTTATTGCCAAATTTACTAATATTTCTTCTGTCATGATGTGTCTAAAGAATTTAACTGTCTGCACCTTATCTTAGTGCAAAAAACCTTAAGGGCTTCTTTATTTGATTTTCATGATGTTCAAGGTGTACTCTGCATCCACACCGAGAACAGGATGTTGGATGCATCTGATTTCTCTTCCATTTTGTTTGTTAAGGACAGCTAAACCTGTGTTCTATCATCATCCTCATCAGCTGTCATCTCCACAACAAAGGTTGGCTGTAATGGATCTCCAACATCTTCTGTCTCTTGTCTTGGTGGTGCACTCTGATAGACTCTTTGTAGTGGTTTTGATGGTATTGTATGATGGTGATATTACTAAGTGTGATGTATGAGGTCAGCTGTGAAGGCTCCTGAGATAAAATGTAGCTGTGAATTTTCAGAAGGCCTTTCTTGCTACCACTACGACCTCACACCTATCTTTTTTTCTAATGAATGTGGCTACGTTAAAATCTAGGGTACTGAATGTAATGTGTTGTATTGACATATACAAACACACACACACAGATATTAAATAATATAATATTATCAATAAAATTTAGAACACAATGAACTAAATTCAGCTGGTGAAATTTTAGAAAGTAAATCTTTTTAAAATTTATTTGTTCTGAACCAAGGTTTTATTTTGGCCAGAACATATGAAAGATTTTGGAATTTATGAGTGAATGGCATGAATAAATGGCATGATAAATAAAAGGTGTGTACGTATACAATTTTCACGATTAGTTAATATTTCTACAGTTAATAATTTTATTTTCCCTGGGAGAACGATGAATAGATGTGCTGTTGGGGTGGCTTCATCCCTCCCTGTCTATGCCTACCAAACATTGTCCATTTATGATGGAAGGAAATGGGATGTTTTAGTAGTAATTCACTTTGGGTGCTATGTCTATGAAGTTGGTGTAAATCCAGCAGACCAGCCTGCTTACGTAACTTTGAAAGAGTAGTTCTGGTGCTGGAATCTGGTGACCCCACCGCTCCGTGCTTGGGGGCAATATATCGGGTGGCCCCACCTCTCCGTGCTTGGGGGCAATACAAGGCTGTTCTGCCGAGATGCGACACTGCACGGGTCCTCACTGTCAATTATTTACCCAGCATTTGACACCACCTTTTGGTGTCAACATAAAAAACTCACAGCTCTGAAATAAAGTATTGGTTTAGGTTCAGAACCTTACCTAAGGAGCCACTTCTACACGTAACAATTTACAATAACACCACTTAGACAGGGTCAGATCTCTCTGACCATACAACACATCTTACCAAGTTGGTTTCACATAGGATAAGTTCTCCCAGACTACATATTCCGAAATATGTTTATTAGCTTCCTGCCATAGAATAGGATAGGTGATATGTTCCACTGATCTCAACACTTGATCTGTCCTTCCTAATCCTTACTGGAGTTTATATATATTGTTTGTCCCTAGACCCTGAACTAGGGCGGGGGGTCTAGAGCAAATCCTTACTTATTGTAAGGCTAGATTTCGATATGGCAGTATCAAATCACTCGAAACATTAAACAATATTTAAAATATACAAAGAAATAATTTCAATCTTACCAGATTATGAATAAAGAACACAGAAATGCTAGCAAAACTCAGCTGAGCTGCTGGCTATAGTATGGCGTCCCTGAACTTATTTCAATTTACTTCATTGGAAATCACCACACTTAAAATTTACTGTGTCTATCACTGGACAACTATTGAGGAATGGCAAAAAAGCGCGTCTGAGCGCTGATAATATGATTGTCTGTGGCCAATCAATGCCTTGTGTTTTTTCAAATTCAAATTTCCTACACTTAAGTCATTTCAGTCATGCTTCAGTCAAGTATGGATTTTTATCTGTTAGTCCGTCCGTCTCTACTTGCGTTTTCACAAAAACGTACTTGGTTTTTGAACCAACCTATCCGTCCCCTCTACAAATTTTGTCTTTAAAGTTATTTTTAGCCACAGCTCCCACCAATGTCCCTCTCTTTCATTCTAACTAGATTTGAACACTTGAGTCTCAAGGTCGCGGTTTTTGTTCAAATTAGTGACATGTTTGATTCAATGCAGTCTTTCGCTGATGTGAACAACACAGTCTTTTGTCAATGTCTTCATTATTATCTATCCGTCTGTATAAATAAAAGCATATTATTTCACTGCTCAAAATGGGCCATCCGGCCAGCTAATTTTTATATTCCTAACATCATTATTAAGAAAAAAGTTACTTTTCAAGGTTAGTTGTTTTTTTCGAAATATTTTCTAGAATCTTCTGTGAAACGTTTGCCGCTGCATTCAAATAAAGGACAAAATATCGCAAAAACGTCCAAAAAATGACTATTGCGTATAATACTATGGTCCCTTTTGTCGATTTCGTTACCTTGTGTCAACTTGGGGACGTGACTTTTCCTCCGTTCCCCCCCCCCCCCCCCACCGCCCCCCCCCCCCCCCCCCCCCCCCCCCCCCCCCCCCCCCCCCCCCCTCCCCAATTGCATCTTTTTAGCCTTGCTAGTTTCACGCAATTTTTCAGTCATATTTTTTCCTTTTTGATCCGCCGTTCTCATCCCGTTCAAATGGTAACCGTTCCAGCAATTTAATTTCCATGGCGGGTGATGACCCGCGGCGTGGGCGATCATGCCTTCTAGTAACTTACGCATTCTTTTTATCCCTACATTTTATCCTTTGGAGATATTTTTACGTTGTATCACTGTTAATTTTATGACACTCTTTCCTGTCCAACTCTTGATGTTATCTTCCCACTTATAGCGCTGTCTTCCCCTTGCACGTTTACCTTCAACTCTGCCTTCTATTATGGTCGTCAGTGTCCGGTGTTATGTCTTTTTATGTGGCCAAAATATTTTAGCTGTCTAATTTTGATCTTCTTCGTTAATTGTTGTTTTCATTGCTCGGCTTTCTAGGACCTCCTTATTTGTTTTCTTCTCTTTCCATGAGATATGCCCCATTCTTCTACATATCCACACCTCGAGAGCCCCAACTCTTTCTTCCACTTTCTTGCTCATTGTCCATGTTTCTACACCATACAGTAATAAAGAATACATATAACACTTTATGATTCTCAGTTTTAGTTTGTGAGTTAACTGTTTAGATGTCAGTTTTTGTCTCATGTTGTTGAATGTAGCTTTGGCCATTCCTATTCTCTTCTGATTTCTGTTTCACATCGGTCATCTTATTATGTGACCAAGATATGAGAAGCTCTTGACTTGTTCCAGGATTTTTCCATAAATGAGTATCTTTAATGTTTGCTTATTGTCTGTTTTGCTAATTTTCATAGTTTTCGTTTTCTCAATGTTGAATTCATACGAGTACGTGTGACTTATGCTGTTTACGTCATTCACAAGTTCTTGTAACTCCTGTTCGCTTTCAGCAAACAACACAGTATCATATGCATATCTAAGGTTGTTTATTGGCCTTCCACTGATGTTGTCCTGGCATTTCCTGTATCTGTTTGACAATATTTTCTGTTTATATATTAAATAGGCATGGGGACAGCTTTGTCTTACACCTCTTTTTTACATATGTAAATATTTACTGACAACTAATCCCCGCCAGATCTAACTGTAGAAGTTTGTTCCCAGTTCTGTGTTCTATGGGAAACCCCAGGTGGAAAGCTAAATGTTCTAGCTTAAGCTGGTCTCCTGCTCTTGAGCAGAAAAAAGTATGTTTCTGTCACAATGAAACACAATGAGAATTCAATCACTCACACACGTGCACAAACAAACATAGACATATGTATACACAGACATACACATGCACAAGCCCTTCTTATTAACAATAACACAAGATACGCCATATTTTTTTTATTAAACACATAAATATACAAAGAATGAACAACATTTTCTGTTAGTCAGCTGTATTTTGTATAAAATAATGGTCTATCAAGCATACATGCCACACCTCGGAGATGAAAAACCTGTACAGAAAATCCAAAACCCTGTACAAAGACCCGCAAAACCTGTACACAGACCGAAAAAAACATCAAAAGAGTTAATTCTTGTAAAAATATTTTCAATTACAGTGGGCTGCATTATAAATGAGGCACTGGGACTTTGCCTTTTAAAGCAGGTCTTCACTTATTTTAAAACCCAAACAATAAATGTCTGAGTTTATTTTACACTGTAAAAATAATGTGATGGTGTCATCATTTAGTCTATTTCTGTGCTTAATTATCACTAACAGACTGGGAAATCCTGTGTTCAACAGGAACTTATAAAAGAACTCTGAGACACAGTAATAAGGGGAATGGGTTAGAAAACCTGTACATAAATTATGTACAGGATGTACACATCTGAAAACGCAAACAGCTTGTACAGATTATGGGTAAACCATAGCATGTGGCATGTATGAATTCAAGTTTAGGTGACTTTGCCAAATAATTGTTTCATATTGACTCACGGATTAGTAAAAACATGATAATTAAAAAAATATATAAATAATTTATAAGAAAATGTAGAGAACAACCCTAAAGAGAAAGCAGAGACACCACGAAGGCCTTGAACAATCTGGTCAAAAGTAAGACAGTCCAGATTTTGGGACATGAAGGGAATGAGAACAATTGCGGCATATCAAAATCAAGGGACATAGACATGAAGAAGAAAAAGTTACTGAGTGACTATATGTTGGGTAGCCTCTCTTGGTTTCTGGGAATGTTAGAGGAAATAATGGAACCCCTACACCCTCAGGTTTGGTTTTTAAGGACTATCTTCATTGCACACGGACAACTCCATCACTGCTCCGATCTCCTCCCTTAGATCACACAAGAACGATCTCAGCACAGTGCACGAATTCAGTAGCGCCGGCAAGAATCCTAATGTGTGCATATAGGATCACACATTCAATAAATATTTTTGTGGTATGCCTCAGGTATGTTGTATAAGGTGTCTAATGTAAGGTTGTGCATGGGACTGTCAATTTCATTATGTAAAACAGGTTGCTGCAGTGACTACTGTTGTAGAAACACTACATTGATGTTGTAGAAACACTACATTGGTGTTGTAGAAACACTACATTGATGTTGTAGAAACACTACATTGATGTTGTAGAAACACTACATTGGTGTTGTAGAAACACTACATTGGTGTTGTAGAAACACTACATTGATGTTGTAGAAACACTACATTGGTGTTGTAGAAACACTACATTGATGTTGTAGAAACACTACATTGGTGTTGTAGAAACACTACATTGGTGTTGTAGAAACACTACATTGATGTTGTAGAAACACTACATTGGTGTTGTAGAAACACTACATTGATGTTGTAGAAACACTACATTGGTGTTGTAGAAACACTACATTGGTGTTGTAGAAACACTACATTGGTGTTGTAGAAACACTACATTGGTGTTGTAGAAACACTACATTGGTGTTGTAGAAACACTACATTGGTGTTGTAGAAACACTACATTGGTGTTGTAGAAACACTACATTGGTGTTGGCTTCCTGATAAAAGGCAAACTGCAGTGATAGTCATATGTAGCTTAAGGAGCTTTAAGGTAGAGTGATGCAATACTATTCTGGATCATTGAAGAAACACATTTAAGTTGAGCTATCTTGCACGCACGTAATACAATCTAGTGAGTAAAGTGTGAATAGCCTGCTAAATAAGATTAAGTAGAAAAATTCACAAGGAAGAAGTCAAAGGTTAACTCCCACTATGCACGGTTTTAGTGTATTTTATTGAGCATTCTTGTAAGGAAGTGGTCAGAAGTTATCTCACACCATGCACATTTTCACCATAACTTGTAGAGCAATCTCGCAAAGAATAAATCAGATAAAAGATTTAAGTGTATTTTATGTTCATCTCCACAGGTCCAAAGAGTGAGTTACCCGGGTCTCAAGTCTCACCCCCAACATGAGATAGCCAAGAAACAGATGTCAGCTTTCAGCGGTATGATCATGGCTGAGATTAAAGGAGGAGAATATGGTGGACGTGTTGTGGCTGAGGTAGTTCTCCAAATTTATTACACCTCATTCTTCATTTCCCATGGATCAGGCTGGCATCCTCATTATAGAACAGACTGCCAGAGACACCATCACTGCAGTAACACATGAATGCTTGTTATAGGCTTTCTGTTGAGGATCAGCATTCTCCATAGGGAGCAAAAAAGGAAACGATGATTATAATTATTCTTTATGCTCAAATGGTTTATATCTCAATTGGTTTATATCTCAAATGGTTTATATCTCAAGTGGACAGTAACTGAAGATTTTTCAAGAAGCACTGCCAAACTGGCAAGCTCAGTGACACAAAATGAAGAAATCAAACTCATCGGGCATGTTTAACATGAAACATAGTAGTCTCCCCACGTCATAGCTGACTACGGGGATGATGTGCCCTTGAGTTGATAACCCTCACCTGCATTTTTGCCTGGTGTTCATTTCGACATTTTCTTTTCCTTTCTGCTTGTTGTAAGAGCGTCTCTTCATCCAATTTGAGGTATCACTGTAAGGAGTATCTCCACTTGGCATGATCAGCATCTTCATCATTCCAGGTTGCTGGATTTATGTCCAGTGCCCTCATGTCTCTCTTGCACACATTTTTAAACCTCAGCTGCATTTGCCCGACTATTCTTGTGCCATCTGCTAGTTGTCCATAGAAAATATAATTGGGGATGACACCAACTTCCATGCTGTGAAAATGGCCAAACCAGCATAATCTGCGCTGTCTAAGCAGTGTATACATGCTTTGAAGGCCAGCAAGAGCACCATGACATTTGTCACCTTGTCCTTGCATGAAAAACTAAGGATGTGGCGTAAACACCATACATGGAAGTTATTGCGCATTTTTTCTTGCTTAGCATAGGTTGTCCATAATGGAACAATGGTGTGGGCAACACACTTATGAAGCTATGAGAAGAAAACAAAAATACAGCTATAACCTTAAGCTCATAAGTACCTGAAAAACCTGAAAACAGGTGGTTGATAGCATTACAAGGATGTCGTCCATGTTTGTGAATCCCCATGGCAAGAATAAAGTGGCAGACTACAACACACACGAACAAGGGGTCAAGAAGACATGGAAAGACCTTGAATGGACAGCACAAAACAGATGAATGGACGGCGCAAGACAGATGAATGAACGGCACAAGACAGATGAATGGACGGCACAAGACAGATGAATGGACGGCACAAGACAGATGAATGGACGGCACAAGACAGATGAATGGACGGCACAAGACAGATGAATGGTCGGCACAAGACAGATGAATGGATGGCACAAGACATGAATGGACGGCACAAGACAGGTGAATGGACGGCACAAGACAGATGAATGGACGGCTAAAGACAGATGAATGGACGGCACAAGACAGATGAATGGACGGATAAAGACAGATGAATGGATGGCTAAAGACAGATGAATGGACGGCTAAAGACAGAAAGCCTTGACACGATTTTGTTGAAGGCCTAAGGTCCTTGGGGATCTGAAGGATGACAAATGATATTTGTTGGCTGATGTGGTGGGTCAAAAGCTGATTTTATGACACATTAAATTTTAAAAACTGACATTTTATTTTAGAATAGTAAAAAAAAAAGCTTATGTAAAATTATATGACAAAGATATTTTTAGCCAACAAGACTTGCATTATAAAATGAACAAATAAACAAAATATGCCTGAAGCTTTAACATGAACAAATACAAAATATGACTGAAGCTTCAACATGAACAAATACAAAATATGCCTGAAGCTTCAACATGAACAAATATACAAAATATGCCTGAAGCTTCAACATGAACAAATACAAAATATGCCTGAAGCTTCAACATGAACAAATATACAAAATATGCCTGGAGCTTCAACATGAATGTGATAGATTATGTAAATAGATTACATATATCAGCACGTCTTTGCTCCCACCTGGCTCCCACCTTGCTTCCTTATTAGTATGCACGTTTTTGTTAAACGCAGAACCCATGTACTTCTATATCTGTCAAACTCATAACTGTAGCCACGCCTATTTTTTCTTTTTCTATTGCCTTACAGGCAATATGAAGGTTTACAAACAGACTTATTAACTAGTCCACGACGGGACAGGTAAACAACTAGCGAGTAAGAGCCGTTAACTGGATTATCACGCGAGCGATTGGGCAATCATTGAAATAGTGACAGATCAGACTATGATGCACGTAGAAAGAAAATCAAGGGACGATAACCACAGTTACCGACCTCAGCCGTCTGCTCGTGAGTCCCAGAGAATGTAATTAGCTACGGAACGAGCGGAGATCAAAATACTGTTTGCTCGTTGCCAAAGTCTATGCGGTCGCAGAAGTGAGAAATAAAGCTTTCATTCAGAAATCGACCGCAGATTTCCCCCAAAAATACGGACAAGGCGTGATATCTCGCAAGAGCTAGCGAATTAAGACCTATTTCATATATATACCTCATCCTTTAAAATCAATTATCTAGTCGCCTCAGAATTTTCGGAACATCTAGCTTCGAATCCTAGACCATTGTTAAAGTTACTTAGTATTTCGTTGGAGATAGTTTTAATTTCTGTGTTGCGGTAAATATATTTACTAGCATATTTGAGTGATTTAATTGTTAAAGTTCGTCATTATATTTCACTAGGATTTTTTGGTGTTAATTGACTGGCAAATTAAAATAATTTATAGCTAATTTTTCCGGCTGTAACGTTAATTTAATTACTCGATACCACCCAGAAAATGAGATATTTTAATTGACTAGTAAATGCACTAGGCAATGTAGTACCGACGAAATATATATTTATCTCTAATCCATTATGTGTAATTTTTGTAAATGACTAGAATTTATTTCACGGGTTAATAAGAACGATAAGATAAGCTATACACTTGTGTTTTCTAATCAAATCTAATAACCAAGTGGATAATAAATTATACCGGTACGCGAGTTTGGATAGAATACTATATTGTGGATAAATGTTTTGTAATTTCTTCCTAAAAATCCAGTACGGGTCACAAACCAAAACCTACCAGCGGCCTGAACCTGAATCTGAGAAAACGGGTCTAAGTCCAACAGTACCAAAAAAAAAAAAAAAAAAAAAAAAAAATTCTTATATAAATATCGGGTCTTCGAGGTTGGCCTGTTTGGCCCTCTTGTTTCACCCAGAAAGAGAGAGAGAGAGTACCAACAAAAGACTATAAGAATTAATTTAACTGGTCATATAGCTACCCAGCTTTCTTTTCCATTTTTTCCATTTACATTCAGCCCGCTGTGGCGAAGTTATCAAATTTAACAATACCCGACTACCGACCACTGTGTTGTGGCGAAGATTTATCCAGAGAGATTTACATACCTGACATTCTCGTTAACTATCGGAGTTACAAGCTACTGTACACTGTGAACATTAGATCTCTTAAGTATTTTCCTACCTGGACTAATTGTTGTGACATAAACAAAATCCTATTAACTGTAACAAAGTAAGCGTTCCCCAATAAGAGGATTAATCAGTCTTGGAGGAACTGGGGCTTATTTTGCCAAAACCCAACCCTGGATTTGTTGTGTGTACCACGGAGATATGTTCCAGATGTTGTAATCAACGATTAGGTAAGCGAGACTGAAATGTGGCTACAGGGTGTCTGAAGCTGGAGAAAGAAGGAGTGAATAATTCTTCTATTGTATAATCATTGTACTCACTTTGTTTTTTTCTCCCTTATGTTTGCTAATACTGTTCATTTCAGGATACATTAATTAGAAACTCTGTTCTTTACAGTATAGTCAAATTCTATACCATAGTGCTAATCTTTTGACCTTTTGGGGGTTAATATCTTCTTCTAACGGGATCTTGTCTCAACAGAGGGAATTGCACTTATGGGCCTATTCTTTATTATTTCTGTAACCTATGATTTTATATTTGATGTTTGATACTGGATGTTGTGAAGTTTTCTTTATGATAAATGAACTTAACATAAAACTTAATTACCTGTGTTGGTCAGCTCGGCCCAATATCCCTACTCCATTACTATAGTTTCACGTTTGTGCGTCAAGTTGTCGTCACTTATCTGTGCGTGTGTGTATGTGAGTGGTTATAGCATATATGTTAATATATACAGAAAGATAAACTGTCGGATAAACAAATTTCAGTCGTAGCGATAGGCTGGATTAGAGTATCTTCTCAATCCAGGGACAAACTTTACCTTTTCACCATTTCACTCGTGAAATCTATTTCTTTACCTTATCTCTCCCTGAGTTACCACCTTTTCCAGTTCTATTCAGACGGGACCAGAATCTATCTTAATCACCTATCCAAAATCTACGACAATGAACAAATATACAAAATATGCCTGAAGCTTCAACATGAACAAATATACAAAATACGCCTGAAGCTTCAACAGCATCTGTATGTAATATCAATGTATCCAATAATAACATGAGCACTACCGCCTCTATCATTTGTTCACCTACAACATTCAGAGGTTTGTGGTTTATTTAGGTTTACTTAATAACTTTCAGTCTCATAAAAAGCTAAAGGCAACATTACCAGGTTTGAAACCTATTATACTGAAGTTTGTAACAATTTACTCCCCTGCTGCAGTATCTACTATGGGATTACCTTCTACTTAATAATCTAAAGAGGTTAGATTAGGGTTAGCCTACCAAATTATCCAATGGAGGACAGTATTCACTTTTTTTTGGTCATGAAATGGAGGACAAGGGAGGACACAATAATGAAAAGGAGGACAAAAAATAGGACAGATTTATTTTAATTCGTAAATGACATAGAAATTTATTTTTTACATATCAAACAATAAGTTCATCAATTCAAATTGATTTAGTGTTTACTGATATATTAAGATGATAAAAATCTTTAACAAAGATGGATGATTTTTTAAATACACGTAAAAACACATTGTAGCCTTTTGCATTATGTTACAATTACACTTAACATTTTGTGATAATTATCCTAAGTATATGCAACACATTTTTCTAAGTAGGTCATATTTTACAAGTGTTTCAGTTTGATATTTTGACATTGTTTCCGGTGCCTTAGTGTATTCTGCGCTTTAATTCCTTTGAAAGGTAAACCACCAACTTTCCAGTGCAAATACCGAGTGATCATTTCAAAACTTTTGCTCAATCTGTGCTTGTTCACATCAGTGGGTACTCCATAATGAACAATGTTGTTTTCTTCCAGTCTTTCAAAAAGTGTATCAATCGAGTACTTCACTGTCACAGACATGACAATAGCGGTTGTTTAGGTTCTGACACATGCATTTTATGAATCAGAGAAACTATTTTGAAGTACATCTAACTGATCCGAAACTATAGTGATATTTCACATCTAACGGATCTGAAACTATAGTGATGTTTCACATCTAACTGATCTGAAACTATAGTGATGTTTCACATCTAACTGATCTGAAACTATAGTGATGTTTCACATCTAACGGATCTGAAACTATAGTGATGTTTCACATCTAACTGATCTGAAACTATAGTGATGTTTCACATCTAACTGATCTGAAACTATAGTGATGTTTCACATCTAACTGATCTGAAACTATAGTGATGTTTCACAGTATGATAAGCAAAAGGGCCTTCTGCAGCAGCAACTTTATTCTGCTCTGTGCTTGTTTCTTGTTGTAAATTATGACTGCGAACTTTCAAATGCAATTATTTTCTTGTGGCTTTTCTGGTTTCACTTTTGTGTGTGGGTGTATTTTTTTTTCTTTCGTTCGTTCTTTCGTCGACTATATTGCTGTTATACCCTGTTCAACCAAAGAGGTTATAATTGGGGTATATTGTGCGTTAGGTTCTTCGATGCTGGCCGGTTGTTAGTCCTGAAAAGGACTGGTCCTAAAAAGGACCACTAGCTGACTTTCTCTTCGTTGTTTGTCTGTTCGCGTTGCCGTGGCGTGTTCCATAGTGTATTTCATATCCTGCCTCACTATCTGGCTTGTGTGGTTTTGTGTGTTTTTGCCCTCCTCGTTTATGTTTCTTGTAGTCTTCCTTTTCTCCTGTATCTGAAATAGCGCTTTTTCTATAATTGTTGGGAGTAGTTTTTCTAGCGTCTCCTCGATTACTTCTTCGTCTGATTGGTCGTTCGTTTTAGTTTCTCGTGTGTTGTTAGATGTAATTTCTTCAGTGGCCATTCTTTCTGCCTCTATTCTTTTGAGTAGTTCTTCGTTTCCCTCTTTCAGCTCTATCAGCTTCCTGACATCTTCTTCTACCAGCTGCTGAATTCTTTTCATGTCTTGGTGTATTATTTTCATGTCGTTTATGAATTGTTTCGTGCTTTCCGAGCTATCAGGGATTTCCTGTTTTTGTGTGGCTGACGGTTTTCTCTCTCCTTTTGCAGTTGTTGTTTCAGATCTCTCACCTCAGTCGTGAGCTGTCTGACCTGTTCCGTTAGGCTGTCTTGGCGTTTATTAACTAGAGTACTTGCCGTCACTGTTTTTTGCCTCTTGGTACGATACCCCCCCTTTCCAATGGCCCCTGTAATTATTTGCCTTGTTTGTTGGTATTCGGGACACCCACGGTATCGTGCTCCGTGATTTCCGAGGCAGTTGGTACATTTTCTATTTTTGTTTGGTGCTTTGTAGTCTAGGTCTTTTTTTTTGCCTTGGGGCAGTCTTTGTATTCGTGGCTGCCCGGACAGTATCTACAGACCGTCTCTTTTCTACACGTGTTCTTTGTGTGAGAAAATCCCTGGCACTTTGAACACTGCATCACTGGCGGGATATAGGCATGTGTTCTTCGGGGTCTATTCTGAATAGTGATGCTTTCCGGAACTGTTTTCCCTAGTAAAGTCACTATTATCAGTTTGGTGTCTTCTTTGTTCCAGGATTTAAGTCTTTCGGCGTGTGTGATTCTGCACAGAGGGTTTTCGGCCCGGATGCAGCTGAGGGTCTCTGCGTCTGACAAGCTGGTGTCTATCCATTTGATGACTACTTTCATTAATTCTATGTGGATTTCTGCTTGGATTTTGATAAGGTGTGGTAGCTGAAATTCTTTAGGCCCGGACGCCAGAGCAGTCATAAGCGATTTAGTTTTTTCCGTATCATTCAGGGCAAGTGTCACTCCCTGTTGGTGCCTTCTGATACTTATTATATCTATTTTGCCTACTACATTCTCCAGGACATTGATTACTTTGTCGTCCGGGAGTGCCCTGAGGGTGGCTTCTCCTTCAGACAACTGCGTTATTTTTATTTTGCGGTCTTGTTCCAGTTCCTTGTGAATGCTTTTCCGTAGTTCGCCTGAGCGGCATCTCCCATCTGCCACTACTGGCCGTGTATCTGTCTTTAGGCTCGGTACCGTGCCGTCGTCTGTCTGCTCATGATTCTGCATCTTCTGATCACCGTGGGACACTTGGTTGTTCTCCATTGAGTTCCGGCGTATCTCTATGTCTGCTATTGGTACGTCAGGAGCTACTTCTAATATTGCTTCTTGTAATGTTGGAGAGAGACTAAGGAACTCATCTCCGTCTTCACGCATTCTGTATAGTGCGTCTATAATTGTCTCCGCGATATCTTCTGGGTCTAACTCGTTCAGTTCTGATGTTATTGTCCTCTCATCAGCAGCAGACTGGGAGGTGACGTCTTGCTTTTCTGCCCTTCTGTCTTCCTCTTGTGCTTGTACCTGTCTGTGTTGAAGAGTTGACTCTTTCACCTCCTTCTTAGTGTTTGAAGATGGGTCGGCTGTTCTCTCCGGGTGGCTGTTTATGGTTTTGTTATACTCATGATTGTTGTTCAGCGCTGGTGGGCTGGTGTAAACTTTCCTCTTCTTGGTTTTTTTTCTTTTCAATCAGCAGAATTTCTGGATTTCTGGATGTGAATAAATTATTTCCTCTATACTGTGGAGATAACAACATTAATTCGGTTGTCAGAGCTGAAATTCAAATGCGGAATTTTTGAAACGCTGTCTTTCACGTTATTTAGTAAATCACATAAAAGCCAGACATTTCAACATAAAAAAAAAAAAAATTCAGGCCGGACGCACAGTTCCAGCATGAAAATCCGCCCAAATCTGGACGTATGGTAACCCTAGGTTAGATGCATGATTTATTTAGCTTTACGCACCAAGAGGTTTGATTGATGGATCAGTTAAGTTTATGAGCATAACTGTTAGATTTATGATTCATGTAGACCTAAGTTTTAGTATTATGTTTTATTTAGGTTTATTATCAATATTTGAACTGATTTTTTATAAAGACTTATGCTTTTCAATTAGTTACATTTTAGGACCTAAAGATTAAATTTATGATTTATATAGACCTATAGTCAATCAATAAGTCAGAACATTTCTGCTCCCTTTCGAGCACAGGTCCTCAACCAAAACCCGCCAAATCAATCTGTTCTGTGCCATCCATTCAAGGTCATCTGTTTCCATCACTTATCTGTTTCCATCTCTTATCTGTATCCATCTCTTATCTGTTTCCATCTCTTATTTGTATCCATCTCTTATCTGTATCCATCTCTTATCTGTTTCCATCTCTTATCTGTTTCAATCTCTTATCTGTTTCCATCTCTTATCTGTATCCATCTCTTATCTGTATACATCTCTTATCTGTTTCCATCTCTTATCTGTATCCATCTCTTATCTGTATCCATCTCTTATCTGTATCCATCTCATATCTGTTTCCATCTCTTATCTGTATCCATCTCTTATTTGTATCCATCTCTTATCTGTATCCATCTCTTATCTGTATCCATCTCATATCTGTTTCCATCTCTTATCTGTATCTGTCTCTTATCTGTACCCATCTCTTATCTGTATCCATCACTTATCTGTATCCATCTCTTATCTGTATCCATCTCTTATCTGTATCCATCTCTTATCTGTATCCATCACTTATCTGTACCCATCTATTATCTGAACCCATCACTTATCTGTATCCATCTCTTATCTGTACCCATCACTTATCTGTATCCATCTCTTATCTGTATCCATCTCTTATCTGTTCCCATCACTTATCTGTTTCCATCTCTTATCTGTTCCCATCTCTTATCTGTACCCATCTCTTATCTGTATCCATCTCTTATCTGTATCCATCTCTTATCTGTATCCATCTCTTATCTGTATCCATCTCTTATCTGTACTCATCTCTTATCTGTATCTATCTCTTATCTGTATCCATCTCTTATCTGTATCCATCTCTTATCTGTACACATCTCTTTTCTATATCCATCACTTATCTCTATCCATCTCTTATGTGTACCCATCTCTTATCTGTATCCATCTCTTATCTGTATCCATCACTTATATGTATCCATCTCTTATCTGTACCCATATCTTATCTGTATCCATCTCTTATCTGTATCCATCTCTTATCTGCATCTATCTCTTATCTGTATCCATCTCTTATCTGTACCCATCTCTTATCTTTATCCGTCTCTTATCTGTATCCGTCTCTTATCTGTATCCATCTCTTATCTGTATCAATCTCTTATCTGTATCCATCACTTATCTGTATCTATCTCTTATCTGCATCTATCTCTTATCTGTATCCATCTCTTATCTGTACCCATCTCTTATCTTTATTCGTCTCTTATCTGTATCCGTCTCTTATCTGTATCCATCTCTTATCTGTATCAATCTCTTATCTGTATCCATCACTTATCTGTATCCATCTCTTATCTGTACCCATCTCTTATCTGTATCCATCTCTTGTCTGTATCATCTCTTATCTGTTTCCATCTCCTATCTGTTTCCGTCTCTTATCTGTACCCATCTCTTATCTGTATCCATCACTTATCTGTATCAATCTCTTATCTGTATCCATCTCTTATCTGTATCCATCTCTTATCTGTATCAATTTCTTATCTGTATCCATCTTTTATCTGTATCCATCTCTTATCTGCATCCATCATTTATGTGTATCCATCTCTTATCTGTATCCACATCTTATCTGTATCCATCTCTTATCTGTATCCATCTCTTATCTGTATCCATCTCTTATCTGTACCCATCTCTTATCTGTACCCATCTTTTATCTGTATCCATCACTTATCTGTATCTATCTCTTATCTGTATCCATCACTTATCTGTATCCATCTCTTATATGTATCCATCTCTTATCTGTATCCATCACTTATCTGTATCCATCACTTATCTGTACTTATCTCTTATCTGTACCCATTACCTATCTGTATCCATCACTTATCTGTACCCATCTCTAATCTGTATCCATCTCTTATCTGTATCCATCTCTTATCTGTATCCATCTCTTATTTGTATCCATCTCTTATCTGTATCCATCTCTTATTTGTATCCATCTCTTATCTGTACTCATCTCTTATCTGTACTCATCTCTTTTCTGCATCTGTATTTTATCTGTATCCATCTCTTATCTGTACACATCTCTTATCTGTTTCCATCACTTACCTCTATCCATCTCTTATGTGTACCCATCTCTTATGTGTACCCATCTCTTATCTGTACTCATCTCTTATCTGTATCCATCTCTTATCTGTATCCATCCCTTATCTGTATCCATCTCTTATCTGTACTCATCTCTTATCTGTATCCATCTCTTATCTGTATCCATCTCTTATCTGTACACATCTCTTATCTGTTTCCATCACTTACCTCTATCCATCTCTTATGTGTACCCATCTCTTATGTGTACCCATCTCTTATCTGTACTCATCTCTTATCTGTATCCATCTCTTATCTGTATCCATCCCTTATCTGTATCCATCTCTTATCTGTACCCATCTCTTATCTGTACCTATCACTTATCTGTATCCATCACTTACCTGTACCCATCTCTTATCTGTATTCATATCTTATCTGTATTTATCTCTTATCTGTATCCATCTCTTATCTGTATCCATCTCTTATCTGTATCCACTTCTCTTCTCCCTGTGTTTGTTTAGTATCATCATCATTTTCCTTTGTGCTGCTATAGAGCATGAGAACCACCACTACAGCTGGTCACCCCGTGTACAGGAAGCCGGCACTCATTATTTATATGCTTCTCTACTGGTGGTTTCTGTAGCTATTTGTTTCACACGATGACGTTGCCAGCCTCATGCACAACTTTATATTAGTCACCTTGTACAACTTTATATTAGTCGCCTTGTACAACTTTATATTAGTCACCTTGTACAACTTTATATTAGTCACCTTGTACAACATTGCTCGTCCACTATTCCTCTTACACTGGGGATTGCAGAACAAGGACTTCATGTTGCTCTTTGTCTTTGGTACATCCAGTTACATCTGTTACAGTCTTCACCACATACTTTGTCTTTGGTACATCCAATTAGATCTGTTACAGTCTTCACCACATACTTTGTCTTTGGTACATCCAGTTAGATCTGTTACAGTCTTCACCACATACTTTGTCTTTGGTACATCCAGTTAGATCTGTTACAGTCTTCACCACATACTTTGTCTTTGGTACATCCAGTTAGATCTGTTACAGTCTTCACCACATACATTGTCTTTGTTGCATCCAGTTAGATCTGTTAAAGATATCACCACATACTTTGTCTTTGGTACATCCAATTAGATCTGTTACAGTCTTCACCACATATTTTGTCTTTGGTACATCCAGTTAGATCTGTTACAGTCTTCACCACATACTTTGTCTTTGGTACATCCTGTTACATCTGTTACAGTCTTCACCACATACTTTGTCTTTGGTACATCCAGTTAGATCTGTTACAGTCTTCACCACATACTTTGTCTTTGGTACATCCTGTTACATCTGTTACAGTCTTCACCACATACTTTGTCTTTGGTACATCCAGTTAGATCTGTTACAGTCTTCACCACATTCTTTGTCTTTGGTACATCCAGTTAGATCTGTTACAGTCTTCACCACATACTTTGTCTTTGGTACATCCTGTTACATCTGTTACAGTCTTCACCACATACTTTGTCTTTGGTACATCCAGTTACATCTGTTACAGTCTTCACCACATACTTTGTCTTTGGTACATCCAGTTACATCTGTTACAGTCTTCACCACATACTTTGTCTTTGGTACATCCAGTTACATCTGTTACAGTCTTCACCACATACTTTGTCTTTGGTACATCCAGTTAGATCTGTTACAGTCTTCACCACATACTTTGTCTTTGGTACATCCAGTTAGATCTGTTACAGTCTTCACCACATACTTTGTCTTTGGTACATCCTGTTACATCTGTTACAGTCTTCACCACATACTTTGTCTTTGGTACATCCAGTTACATCTGTTACAGTCTGCACCACATACTTTGTCATTGGTACATCCAGTTAGATCTGTTACAGTCTTCACCACATACTTTGTCTTTGGTACATTCAGTTAGATCTGTTACAGTCTTCACCACATACTTTGTCTTTGGTACATCCTGTTACATCTGTTACAGTCTTCACCACATACTTTGTCTTTGGTACATCCAGTTACATCTGTTACAGTCTTCACCACATACATTGTCTTTGGTACGTCCAGTTAGATCTGTTACAGTTTTCACCACATACTTTGTCTTTGGTACATCCAGTTACATCTGCTACAGTCTTCACCACATACTACTCTTTCATGTCATCCAACATCTTCTACGTCTATCATCTAGTCACATGACCAAACATTTCCTTGCAGCATCGGCCTTGAAGACCCTGATGATTTAATCAGAGACTTTGACCAAGCCCTGGCCAAAGTTGAACTGGAGAGTTGAATATGTCATCTCACACGTGACACGACAGTAACAATTGGATAAAGAATTGAGCAGCTTTGTGGAGCAATTTTCATAATTTTTGTTATTCCTGATAACCTTCTATTTTTAAACATAATGTTAATGAAAGAAAAAGGATATAGGCTGAAACACGTTTTTAAACTAATTAGGCCACTGAAACTAATTTCTCCTCTGAAACCATGACATTTAAGAAAAAAGGATGCAGATGTTTACTGTAAATATAAGTATTAAAAAAAAATACTATAGGTATCAAAGGCGTGTTAAAATAGGGAGAAAAACTAGATGTAGGTATTAAAAAACATGAGTTCTAAAATGAAAATAAAAAATATTGTGAAATGGGAGAAAAAAATGTATATATATGTATGGGCCATATTGCTAAAAGTAAAGGGTGAGGTTTTAAGAAAGAAAGAGGGTAATGCATCTTACTAGGACAAAAGACAAAGAAAATTGCATATGTTGTGGCCACCAGGTCTTCTTCAGGGACAGGAAAGAAAGCAAGAGCTATGTGAGAAAATAAATACAATAAGTAGATCATGTGAATTCCTCTTGTCAGGGATCGTGTTATGAATACACAAAATGGCTTCTGGATCAGGTTGTATAGAGTATATACTAATTATGAGAAAAGAAACCCCCCCCCCCCCCCCCCAAAAAAAAAATATATAAGAGAAGAAGAAAAAGAAGACAAAAATACAACAATAATTTTAAAAAAAAACATGTATTGAGGGTTGTTTATTGTTTAAATTTTTGGTTTAATTTTAATGACCCACCCTTCACCAATTCTTACTGCAGTTCTCCCAATTGACATATATGCTATAGGTACACAGCTAGAGTGCACTAGATCACCTAGGTTTGCTAGAAAAGGGTTTCTGTTAAGATTTGGCAGCAGTGAGACGATGCGGTTGATATCTGAAGATAAACAAAGAATGAAACCCGAGGCCTGTGATTAGTAAATAATAAATAAAAACTAGTATGTGGCAGGAACTAAAAAGAAAGAAAGAAAACGCTAGATAACTGAAAAATAACAGAAAAGCTCCAGTGTCAATGACAGGTGGCTCTTACACCGGCTTAACTATCCGTCAGTGCTGTAGCTAGCTATCCGGGTAGGAACCACCAAGTAGTCCTACACAAAAATACTAAGCCAAAGAACAAAGCGTAGTGCCTTGTTTCATCATCTACATAAAATGTCTGTAGCTTTAATCATCTTGACTTTTGTTTCTGACCTAAAGTTACTGGTACTGTTATGAGGTGACCTAAAGTTACAGGTATTGTTATGAGCTGACCTAAAGTTACTGGTACTGTTATGAGGTGACCTAAAGTTACTGGTATTGTTATGAGCTGACCTAAAGTTACTGGTACTGTTATGAGGTGACCTAAAGTTACTGGTACTGTTACAAGCTTACCTAAAGTTACTGGTATTGTTATGAGCTGACCTAAAGTTACTGGTATTGTTATGAGCTGACCTAAATTTACTGGTATTGTTATGAGCTGACCTGAAGTTACAAGTATAGTTATCAGCTGACCTAAAGTTACAGGTATAGTTATGGCCTGACCTAATGTTACAGGTACTGTTATGAGCTGACCTAAAGTTATTTGCACTGTTATGAGCTGACCTAAAGTTACTGGTACTGTTATGAGCTGACCTAAAGTTAACAGGTATAGTTATGAGCTGACCTAATGTTACAGGTATATTTATGAGCTGACCTAAAGTTACAGGTATAGGTATGAGCTGATGTAAATTACTGATACTGTTATGAGTTGACCTAAATTTACTGCTTTAACTACGAACTGACCTATGTTACTGATATTGTTATGAGCTAGCCTAAAGTTACAGGTATAGTTATTAGCTGAACTAAATGTACAGGTATAGTTATGAGCTGACCAAAAGTTACAGGAACTGTTATGAGCTGACCTACATTTACTGCTATAGTTATGAGCTGGTCTAAAGTTACAGGTACTGTTATGAGGTGACCTAAAGTTGCTGCTATTGTTATGAGCTGACCTAAATTTACTGCTATTGTTATGAGCTGACCTAAATTTACTGCTATTGTTATGAGCTGACCTATGTTACTGATATTGTTATGAGCTGCAAGCCCAATATTACAGGTATTGTTATGAGCCTACTTAAAGTTACTGATTCTGTTATCAGCTTCAGACCTAGTATGATTGCATTGTTACGAGTTTAACAAGTTAAAATAGGAACATGTTACAAAATGATCAAGACTGCAAATTGTTTGTTTCCTTTTTTCTAAAGAAAAAACTGAATAAATATATTTTCAGTCATTTATGGGAATCAAGAGTTTGTTTAATTTAATATTCTTGCTTTTAATTTTGATTTATGAGGTCATCAAAAGAAAAGAGTATTTTTAAAGTAAAAAATACATTGGAGAACTGACATATTCATTCATGACCCTTCATTTCCCTAGTGAGCCTATTATCATAACGTGTGTTTTTGTCGACTCTATCAGTTAGTCGACTCTATCAGTTAGTCGACTCTATCAGTTAGTCGTCTCTCTCTGTCTCTCCCTCTCACATTTCTTTCTCAAGGTCATAACCACCAGTGCAAAGGACAATACGAAGGTGGTTTCCCCTTGACTTCTGTGCGTTAGTGTAGAAGCAGCGTTTCTTAAACTTCTTGATCTCAGGACTCCTTTAAATTCTTAAAAATTATTGAGGACCACAAATAGCTTTTGTTTTGTTGGTTATACCCTATAGGGTATTTACTGTATTAGAAATTAAAACTGACAATTTTTTAAATATTTATTTATTAGTTCATCTAAAAATAACACTAATAAACCCATTACATGTTCACATATATGACATATTTATTTAATGAATATTTAACTATATCGACCAAAACAAAAAAAGAATTAGTGGGAAGGTGTTGAGAGGTCTGCTTTGCTTCAGGTTTTTTCGAGTGTGTGTTATACATATACAAAATTCATTCATAGTTTTGTCCAGGGTTCGTTCTTACGTGCCCCGTGAACAAGTATTAGTTTCCTTTCGTTCATACATCTCTTTCTTTAAAGAAATGAGTAACTGCCGTGTGACGTTTCATAAACGTTAAAAAACATTAATAACTTCACAATGGATCCGTCGATGTGGTCAGGCAATAATACATAATCAGTAACCATATTACACACTCAGGCTTTCACACTGCCAGTGGTCTTGAATATCTTCACCAGCGTACACAAAAGAGGTTTATATCATCCCCTCAATAATGAAATGTGAAATTAACCGGTCCACAATATGTGTTAAAGGTACATACTCTCAAGATACTAAACTTTGTATATATATAAATACATTTTATGGCTCACACACACACGGTACACCTCTTTCTCAGCCAAGAGGCAGGTCTCTGCCCCAAACGCTTTCTCTGCACACCTCCCGCTACTAAACTCTCTCTCTCTCACTCACTCTCTCTCTCTCTCTCTCTCTCTCTCTCTCTCTCTCTCTCTCTCTCTCTCTCTCTCTCTCAAAACTCACCGAAAACAACACTTCAGCTCTACATTGGAACCTCTTTAATTGAAAATGCAAATGAAAATAAAACACTAGGACTCATAATTGACCAACATTTAAGTTGGAATTCGCATGTACAAGCACTGACCAAACAAACGGCACAAAAAGTTTACCAGTTAGCTAAAATCAAACATTTCCTAGATGAGGAGACACGAAAAATGTTCTATACATCCCAGATACAAACACATCTAGACTATTGTTCCACAATTTGGGATGGTTCACCATGTCTAACACTAAAAGACTATTCATTACAAAAACGTGCAGTGCGCCTAATTTCAGACAAACACCTCACACAGTGTGTAGACGCATATACATATCTTAACATATTACCACTAAGAAAGCGCCTTCTCTTCAACAAAGCCAAATTTATTAACAAAATCTTGTCACAGAATGCTCCAACGTATCTGTGGCCTATTTTCAAATACAGCGGAAGACGCAGTCAACGCTTAAATAAATTACACATGCCCAAGCCTAGGCTCGACTTATTCAAGAAAAGTTTAGCTTTTTCTGCTGCTCATCTGTGGAATACTCTTCCACACGACTTAAAAAATACTCTTAGTCCATATTCATTCAATCACAGACTTTTCAAATACATCATGAGTGCAGATTATATGCCACCCTAATTTCGGTATGTTCTTAAATAATTACATAACATCATATGTAGGTTTTAAAGATAATTTTGTCCTGTTTAATATTAATTATGATAAGGTACTGTAAATCTGTGTAACTGTTATTGTACTGTTACAATGTTGGGATTTTATTTTATTTTGTTATTTTATTATTTAAGTAATATTTAGGATACATGTGAGAATAAATGGATTCAGTATGGAAGATGAGAGAAAGGAAGGACAGAATGTTAGACGGGCCTGCGTGCCCAATTCTAAACCCTTTGAAAATAAAGTTCGTTTGTTCGTTCGTTCTCTCTCTCTGCAAATACCTTTCACTCAATTCGCAAACTTGTCACACCGCCAGTCTCTAACCCGTGACATAATTCATGTATGTAGTAGATTGGGGGAACGATGCAGTGCTCACATGACATACCATATAACTGCATTTACAGCAATGCAAAGTAACTCCCAACAGAAGGGTTGCAGTATTTCACATTTTTGCAAATTCCTGTAAAGTAATGTCTGGCTTAATAGTCGGCGGCTGGATTCTCATATCTGCTTTTACATTTATTATGTTGCGATATGTTGTTTTGTTTCAAGTATATGACGAAAATCTGGCCACACACAGATATGTAGTTGGGAAAGGGAGGAGTATTTTAATAGCCTTTTCAAATAATTGTGGATATTCTTCTTTGATACTACTTCAAAACTTGACAAACGTTAGTTTCTTAAAGGTTAGTTGCAATGTAGAATCTGAAACCATATAAATAAACTTTTTGTTCTTTACATTAAAATCCATTAGTCTATCTTGCACTTACAATGGATCTTTTACCTATGCATGATTCTGTAACATCAAGCATTGGTCATTGGGAAAATATTGGGATACTGATACGGTCAGTTTACAGTGGGCTTGAGGTCCTTCTGATATATATATTTTTTGATTATTACACAATGAATCGGACACTGATACAGATCAAGTGCTGATAGGGATATGACCATTCAGTACCCGCCCAAAGCCGTTGTTAAGTCCTTTTTACGCGTGGGAGTTAAGTGTGTGAGACTTTCACATGCCAGTCTATTTTTGATAGACACACATGTGAGCGCATCTGATATAGATGTACTTTGTTTAAATAGTTATGCGTGCTTTTCTGCATCACCATTGAATGCAGATGACGCACTTTTGTTGCGTTGATTTGTTGCTTGTATACAAATCATACCCTTGAGGCATTGTAATATTCCGGTCCTTGTTGATGGACGCATATTTTCTGGTGTTCTTTCTCTAATGTAAAGAGAAGACCCATACTTACGAATATATTGAAGTACTCAAGAGTTTTATTCCTGAGGGATTGTTTCAGGAATTCGTTTACATTTATAATTATTGCCAGTTAACGGCACGTTTCAAGGTCTCTTGCCTCAAAGACCCAGAGCCCTATTTGTCAAGGCAGGACTTCCATTGTATCTGTCATGATCAATGGCTAGTGCGTCCCTCTGAACATTAGGAGCGAATATATATATATATATATATATATATATATATTTATATATATATATATATATATATATATATATATATATATATATATATATATATATATATATATATATATATATATATATATATATATATATATATCATCATGTGACGTATTCTTTCCAGAACGTTGTCTCCATTACAGCTGCTCTGAACGCATCACGATTCTGGGCAAGTCGACCCGCATCAGCCAAAGACAAGTTCAGACTCTCTGTGATGTCCTGGGTCCACCGTCGTCTAGGTCGACCCCTTCCCCTTTTTCCAGGGACCATGCCTTCCATCACTGTTTTTTCCAGGCTATTATGTCTTTTTTTATGACCGAAAAATTTCAGCTTCCTCATTGCGATGGTATTTAGGAGCCAATGTTCCTGTACGTTTAGTGAGTGCAGTACTTCTCTGTTGGTCTTTTTTTCTGTCCAGGGTATTCTCAACATCCTTCTGTAGCATTTCATTTCAAATGATGTAATCTTTTTTGCAACTGTTTTATTGAGTGACCAAGTCTCGCAGCCGTATGTTGCTACTGGGAATATACATGCTCTGATCAGTTGTAACTTTGTTTCTTTGCTTGTGCCTTGCCATAGGTTTTTCATCTGTATATATATATATATATATATATATATATATATATATATATATATATATATATATATATATATATATATATATATATATATATATATATTAAAATAAGCTACAATTCGATGAAGTTTATCCGAATTGGTCAGGACGTTGACCGTATCTTTATAATGACCGGCGTTCTCAATCAGAGGTCATATCAACGCCCATATTAACTATGTTTGATGCCAACTGCCTAATTGATATATATAATGTACCTACTATGCTGTCGTTGGTGCCACTTCGTCCATACTTGATGTCATACTGTTTGACCGTCGTTTGCTGTATTCAAGTAAATAAATATTGTCAATGTACGACATGGGTCCAGACTGCTTAATCTCCTTGTTGGTCAACCACAAGACCCAGTCGTTGAAGTTACATTAACATTTTGCCTATCCTTTTCGGCCCACGGACATATCATTCGCGTTATTTGACAATAGGTCGGCTACCACTATAAGCCCGACGCTTCTTGTAGCTCCAAACAAATCTTGATAATATGCACATAGGATTATGGCATCAACTAGACAGTCTCTAGCGTCGACGTACAGTCTTGTAACTGGAACAATGTCGAGGACATTTCCGTACAATTTTATTATAATAATTCAACTCACGTTCATCAGGTCAAACATCATTCATCTTACATAAATACTGGCATCATCGCACGGAGGCGTATGGGTGATCCAGAGATGGAATACATAGGAATATGACCATTAAATCTTCAAACACCCAGGAGCATAGAACACATACGTCCAACACCTTGAAAAGACACACAGCGAATCCCAGCCAAGGAACGCTCAACTCAGCAGACGGCAAAATCTGGCGTCTGCCATTTCGGCCATCAAAAGTAATGACGTCACTTCCTGTAACCAGGCCAACGGTCGTAAACAAAATATGTATATGTCGAACTGAATTGATATCGACATACATGTTATGAACTTTAATCATAACATTTACCCCCCCCCCCACCCCCTTCAAATACTGGAAACGAAGTTTGCATTACTTACGTGGTGTGAGTTCAAACATCACTGGAGTGAAAAGATGGTATCATCAAATTTCACTGTTAGTCTGAAATAGTATAGCACCCAGGTTTGTGCTCCAGAGTAGGCAAATAAACACTCAAGGTGTGGAAATTAGTAACAAAATTACTAACACAATCGACTACAAAGGATACAAATCATTTAAAAACAATGTGAGGTAACCTTAACAAAATCAGCCAATATGTTAAAAAGAAAATGATTATATCTGTCCAGGCACTATCATACCGCACACCGTCCAAAACACCTAAATGTCCCGTCAGGTAACATTAGTCACTGAGTATCAAAATGCAAAGCATTAAAATTAATTAAATTATGTAATAGAGACCATAGATGACATGAGGCAGACAATCAAACAATAAAGTGTATGACTGCGACATTTTGTCAAATGAATAACATTATGTGTACTTCAGAATATTATGTCATGAATGTAACATATTAATGGTAAGAAACGCAAGGCAGTTGTGACGAGTAGGGTGTATGTGGGTGGATGTAGAATATCAGACAACACTTATACACCGTTCGTCT
This sequence comes from Oreohelix idahoensis, assembly GCA_024509875.1. Classification (NCBI taxonomy): domain Eukaryota; kingdom Metazoa; phylum Mollusca; class Gastropoda; order Stylommatophora; family Oreohelicidae; genus Oreohelix; species Oreohelix idahoensis. Next base: position 300,757 of record JAMPIV010002413.1, read on the forward strand.
AGCTCACTGTCTAAGGAATAACTCCAACAACTATATCAATCTCCGTGAATATATAATATCACAAATAAGTCACAAATATTGGAGACACAACAAATCCCGAGTATTCTACAATCACTCTGATTCTCGGAATATCTACAGCCACAAAATAGGCTACTTCATAAATCCACTGCACAACTCTGGCCCTCTCTACTCGCGCACTACTATAGACATCCACCCTTATCTTCTCTACGCTCTTCGCTGTCTCCTTTCTACTGACTGAACTCTCTGCTAGCTCAACAGACTGCTGACCCAACACACATCTCTCTCTCTCCGACTGACCCCCTTTCATTCGCAATTACCAAACACGTGAAAACCCTCCATGCTCCACTGAGCTTCATTCACGCCTAACTACAGCTAGCAGCTTGTCTTAACCTCTGCTCACAACATCGTCCGTAACCAAACCATTACAAGGCAAGCATTCCCAACTCACAACAACTCACATGACTACCAAACTCCCGCTGGAGCATGGGAACATTGATACAAGCAAAATACCTTCAAAACACTCCATGACAGCAGTCATGTATGTAACACATTAGTGTGAGCAATAGAGAAGACTATGCCTAGTTGTTGTACCAATAAACAATAGTACAGCGTATTAGCCAATTAATGTAATAAAGTCCAGTGTGAGTGTGTCAAAATTGTGTCAAAACCTCAACAATTTCTAGTGAATTCACATTAATCACTACTTAATATTATATAAAAATGTTCAAGTCCATGATGCAAAGTCCTTTCGAATGAATAAATGTTCATACAATGTTCCTAGACGTATGTAGAATTACATTATTGACAATGTCCATGATTGTCCACCATGTGATATAATGTTATGATCAATCCAATTGTCTATAATCACAGCAATTTTCAATCGAAGAATAGTCCGATAGGAATTTAATTGTTGTGTACCCTTGATATTTTCAAATCAGTCATTTCAGCGTTATGTCCCTTTATTTGGTGACGTTAGTAATTCAACTTCAGATTGATAAAATATGTCTGCACCAAAAATCTTCTGAAATGAAATCAATTGTAACATTTCACCAAAGTTATGCTTGTAAGTCTGTAAGTGGCCTATCAGTACTGTCATTCAAGCACAATATCAGTAAGTGATGCGCTGAATTCAATGAGGTATTACTTCATTTTGAGCATTCACGAATTCATCATCATCATGTTGCTGTGCGAACCGCATTCTCATATCAGCAATGTTTCTTTATTTGCAGATGCAACCATGTAGCTTAGTTCTCAGCATAGTTAGCGTACACAATGTCAGAGAACCTTTTCCATCATTATAATTGTTGTGCCAATGTATAGTGTCATACGAACACGTTATTATACATGTAATAGTTTCTTGATCAGGTCATCATGAAGTATGTATGTAGGTTAGATGCAATCTTGTAAATCACATGTATTCGTAGAGTTTATAGGTGATATAGGGTGTTTGATGCACCTAGACAAGACATCAGCTACGACATTTTGGCTTCCCTTAATGGCTTTTATTTCGTAGTCGTAGGGTTGAAGAGCGAGCGAGGCTCTAGCGGCCCTGTCATTTCTGAATCTAGCTGTTTTGAGGTATGAAAGGCTTTTTTGGTCGGTCTCCAGTGTGAATCGGGCTCCCATCAGGTAGCGCTGCAATTTTGTGAAGCAAAAGATAATCGCTAGTAGTTCCTTTTCCACAATAGGATACCGCTGCTCTGTGGGTGACAATTTGCGGCTAACGTACAGCGTTGGGTGCATGTAGCCTTCAAACTGCTGCATCAATGTTCCTCCGATCCTGTATTTGACGCGTCAACTCTGAGGGTAAATGGAAAACGAGCGTCAGGCAATCTCAAAATTGGCAATTCAGAAAACGAACATTTAAGAATATTTAGGGAGGCATTACACGCATGTGTCCAGATGATCTTCGAATTTTTCTTTACCAACGAGGACAGAACTGAGGTAATATTTGAAAAATTAGGTAAGAATTTTCTATAGAAATTCACCAAGCCTAACAAACTGCGAACCTGTTTGTTAGTTCGAAGAATTTCAGGATTTAAGATTTTCGAGATAGCAGAATCCTCAGGTTTAAGAAATCCACCTCCTACTTTATGACCAAGAAAAGAAACTTCAGTGAATCCTATTCTCGTCTTAGAAGGTCTAGCAGTAAGATTATGTAGACGCAAGGTATTCAACAAAGACTGAATGCCTACAACATGTTTATCCCAAGTTCGATGAAATAAACAAATATCATCTATATAAGTGATTAAATCCTCACGGTCAGAAAAAAGGTAGTAGGAGCGTTAACAAGACCGAAAGACATAAAATTGAATTGAAACAATCCAAGAGGTGTAGCGAAAGCTGTATAAGATTTAACTTTGTCTGATAATGGCACTTGCCAATAACCTTTTGACAAGTCAAATTTTGTAAAGAAAGTAGCATGAACTAATTTGTCCAGAAGAAAATCTAACAATGGTAATGGTTTCGCGTCTAGAATAGTCAGTGCATTTAAACACCTGAAATCTATGCAAATACGAAAAGATTTATCTTTTTTCCCAATCTATCTCTCTATTTATCTATCTATCTATCTATCTATCTATCTATCTATCTATCTATCTATCTATCTATCTATCTATCTATCTATCTATCTATCTATCTATCTATCTATCTATCTATCTATCTATCTATCTATCTATCTATCTATCTATCTATCTATCTATCTATCTATCTATCTATCTATCTATCTATCTATCTATCTATCTATCTATCTATCAACAGACTGACTGATACGAGAGTAAAATTCACCGCTAAAATCAAATTGTGGAAATTTATTACCAAAACTGAGAACCGTACTTTTTCTTGACTGAAAAAGGTTGATTTCACATTGTGATTTGGGAACGACAGACCCGCCCTCTTTTCCCTTCCTCCCTCCCCCGACCCTCCCCCAATAAAACGGTATTGAATCAGTTCTACAAGTTAACGGTACACAGGAAACAAGGGAAGTCGCTGCCGTTGACTTCTCTAACTGGGGAGACCAGTTTCCTTCCTCGCTCTTTTCATTCCCTAACTGACTCTGATAGGGACTTGAAAGCTGCTGATGATGATGATGATTATGATGACTAGCAATTCCCTATACTTAAGGGTCTTTTATATTTGGACATGCGCCCTAATATAACCAACTAGGTTGAACGAGACGCGCCTCACCAAAACGAGACAAAAGTGTAAAAAAAAAAAAAAAATTCGAGTAAGTTGTATTTTTTCCGGATTACAAAACAAAAGCAAACGACGGACGGGGTGGGTAAGAGATTTGTGACGTCGCGTAAGGGAGGCAAAAAATGTCACCTAGACTGCGATTGGATTCAGGCGAGAAAAAAATAAAAAAATTGTAACGAAACAAATGTAAGAAATAGTACGGTTATCGGTTTGGGTAATAAATTGCCACAAGACGGTGAATAAACACACAAGACTTGTGTGTTTATTCCCCGGCAGATTACAATAGTGGAAATTTCGAAGTCAAACCGATCACCGTACTTATTCTTACATTTGTTTTCATACCTTTTTTTGCTTAAATTATGTGTCTTGGCGCGGCTTTGGAGCGGGAAATCTTATCGTGCCATTTGTCATTTGATTGCGGTGTCCAGAGACGTGGAAGATGAATTTACTGGAGGTGACAGATTTTACTCGTAACAAAGAGAACTGTGTGAAATTTTTACAGGAACGAGGAATTATACACAAAGTCCGACTGTGTGCTAACAATCACCAGATGAGTTTGTCCTTGACAGTTCGCCAAGATCGTTAGAGATGTTACATATGTAAACAAGATATACCGCTTCGTTCTGGCACATGGTTACAGGGCGCACGTCTATCCTTCAGGCAGATTATTCTGTTCATTTACTGTTGGAGTAAAGAGTTGACTAGCATTGATTTCTGTAAATCAGAGCTAGGAATTGCCAATCACGCTGTCATTAAATGGAACAGCAACCTCCGTGAGGTTTGTGCTAATGTACTCATTGCAAATCCCGCTGTAATTGGCGGTCCCAATACAATGGTAGAGATCGATGAAAGTGTGTTCACACGCAGAAAAAATAACGTCGGTCGTGTATTTCCACAGCAGTGGGTATTTGGTGGCTTATGTCGTGAAACAAGTGAGTGTTTCATGGTTCCAGTGCCGGACCGCTCAGCGGCTACACTTATGCCCCTTATCATAGCCAACATTCGTCCTGGTACGACAGTTGTGTCTGATCAATGGCGCGCATATAGAACGATTTAGAATTTGCCAGGTTTAACTCACCAAACGGTGAATCATTCTGCAAATTTTGTCGACCCAAATACAGGTTCAAATACTCAACGAATAGAGAGATTGTGGAAATCTGCGAAAGAACGCAACAAACGTCAGAACGGAACACACAGACACATGTTAGATTCCTACGTGTGTGAATTTTTGTGGCGACATCAGAATAAAGTTCGTCAGTCAGACCCGTTCGACAATATCCTGCTTGACATTGCAGAATTTTGGCCTCCTCTGTAAATTATGCAGCTACGAACGAACATGTGTATGTCCTAATATGTGCCAAGCTTCAGCGATCTTTGGTGATCTGTTCCCCTCACGGTCCTTTTCAGGGCTAACAAAACTGCACCTACCACGGTCCTTTTCAGGGCCCACAAAACCCACAAAACTGCACCTACCACGGTCCTATTCAGGGCCCACAAAACCCACAAAACTGCACCTACCACGGTCCTATTCAGGGCCCACAAAACCAACAAAACTGCACCACGGTCCTGTTTAGGGCCCACAAAACCAACAAAACTGTACCTTGGCAAGAAAGCCTTTATTTGTTTTCACCGCTGGGTGTGGAGAGCTGGGTGGGGAGTTGGTCCCCTCCCTCGCTATGCACTGATCCTTGTCAAATATTTACCTAATCAGAGCCGGATTAACGTAGTAGCAAAAGTAGCATATGCTACGAGCCCCTTTCTTTTAGGGCCCAGCGCCAATAAATATGTACATCATTTTTTGGTCATCTTCTAATACGAGCGTTAAACCAATGATCTTGTGATGTATGCCATCTTTAGCGCCTTTTCATTTGATGTCACGAAATTGTGAGAGAAAGAGCATAACAGGGTGACTTAGTGTGACTCTTTATTACTTTTATCTTAACTGTTTGCGTACAGAAGCAGTCATTTTCTTTGGATTTGTTGAAAGCCTGTACACCTTCTTTTCTGCTTCTACCTACCGGTGGGGTCTCCTTTCTACTGCATTATATGCTTGTGGTACTCATAATAAGTCCCATTTGCCCTTTGTGAAAAGACTGTCAGATACCAGGTGGTCCGCTTGGGCAGATGCGACAAAAACGTTTTCAAATGACCAATGCTTCTCTGCAATCTTCTGACCAAGATTAAGCGAAAATGCATAATAGACTAACCCGCAACCCGTACTGCCAAATGTACAAACCCGGCCCGCAGGCGAATAAAAAAAAAGTTATTGTAAGAAAAAAATGTAAGAAATAGTGCGGTGCTCGAATTGGGTAATAAATTGCCAAAATATTAATTTGACGGTGAATTAACGCACAAGTACCTAATATTTAATTTGATAATTTCTTTAATTTCTTCCTGAACTTGTGATTGTAAGTGAATGGGTATAGGATAAGGTTTCAATTTGATAGGTCGAAAATCTGTTAGTACGATATCATGTTGAATTATATCTGTATGTCCAGGAACATCCGTGAGCACATCGGAGAAAGATTGCAGTAACTGAGAAATTTGCTCCTTCTGATGAGAAGCAACAGTGTGTGCAATAGAAACATCTTTCCAACTCTCAGTAGCTAAAAGATGTAAGATTGGTAATGATAAAAGTGGTTCAGTACCATCACATAAGTCAGCAGACCCTTCCTCTTGTATAACCGCTAAAGAAGAACGACGATCAACAGATTCGTCAATAGCTTCAAAGACTGGTTTAAGATGTGGAGGACGTGTATGAAATTGCTATAACATATTAATATGAAAGGTTTTTTCCTTCCCATTGATAGATAAAATATAGTCAACATCTGACAATTTATCAATAATTTCATAAGGTCCTCTCCATGACACAAGTAATTTGTTGTCTTTGTTTTGTAATAATACATTTTTTTTCCCTTAACAAGCGGCACTTGGGCTTTCAGCCCTTCGGCCCAATGACATGTCATTGCGAGGCTGGGGAACCTGAGGACTTTCCTTCCAACCCGGTCAGGAGCTTCGCTCCTTCCCATCCACAGAGGGTTTATCACAGGAGCCGTTCAGGCTATTCAGTCAAATTTCCGGCCGTAAACATTTCTTCAAACGCCGACGCCCGGGTTTGAACCATGAACACCTGGTCGCCAGTACAACGCCGAAGCCATTACACCAGCGCGGCTCCATTACCCGGCCATAATTGGCGCAGTTTCCTGTTTTGATTGGCAAACAAACGAGCCTTTAATTTAGCCTTTTCTGACGCCTGCACTGCTATTTGGCATGTGTCGATAATCTTTTTTCTCAAATTGACCACATACTGGTATGAGGTTTGAACTTCTTCATTCATGTCAGCTCCAACCAACAATTGTTTTAAAATGGACATAGGTCCCCTAAGTTTCGCACAAAAAAACCAACTCAAATGGAGCGAACCCGGTGTGTTCGTTGGGAAATTCTCTGTAAGCGAATAAAATCGCGGGCAAGACCCTGTCCCAATCCTGTGGATATTTAGTGCTAACTTTACCTAATATCTGCTTTAAACTCCTATTTAGTTTCTCAATTTTACCATTTCCTTGTGCGTGATATATTGAATAAAGAGAGCGCTCTATACCGAACTCTTTCATCACTTGTTTCATTGCGTCAGAGACGAACTGAGATCCCCGGTCAGATAGTATGTTTTCCGGATTACCCAATCTGCTGAAAATTAAAAATAACGCTATGTCAACAGTAGTTGTAGTTTTTAGAGGTATCGCTTCTGGCCAGCGTGTTAATAATAATAATAATAAATTCTTTAAGCGCCAAACACGGCGCATAAGGCAGAAACCAGTGCTCTCCAGGTTGTTCGTTGTGACGCCACTCCTCTTAGCTCTTGCACATTATTTAGGCCCAACGTTCTTCCTTCTCTTATTATTGTTCTTCTGAGTGTTTCTTTTGGTCTTCCTTTTTTCCGCTTACCCTCAGGAACCCAAATGAGCGCCTGTAGTGGTATTCTGTTGTTTTGCATTCGTAGGACATGACCGATATATGACCATCGTCTTTTCCTTATATAGTCGGAGACATATTTCTGCCTAGAGTCTTCTCTTATTTGTCGATTAGTCTTGAATTCTTTCCAACTGATGTTCATGAGTTTTCTAAGACATTTGTTCTCGAATGTATTCAGCTTGTTCTCCAATGATTTTGTTATTTTCCAACTCTCACAGCCGTATGTTAACACTGAGATAACATTTGAATTAAACAGACGAAGCTTGGTATGTATATTCAATGATCGTAATTTCCAAATGTTAGATAATCTATTGAAGGCGCTAGCTGCCAAAGCAATTCTAGTATGGATTTCTCTTGTTGTGTCACCATCCTGAGTCATTTTACTGCCTAAATAATTGAAACTTTCAACTTTCTGTAGTTTTTCCCCGTTCAAGATGATATCAAAGGTCTCGTTAGAAAAGTTCATAGCTTTAGTTTTAGAGGCATTTATTTGGAGACCAATTTTAACCGAGAGATGACACAAATTATTTATTGCTTCTTGGGATTGTCTTGGTGTTGAACTTAAGAATGCTACATCATCTGCGAAATCCAGGTCCCCCAGGAATTTTCCATTTGTCCATTTTATACCCAATTGTTCATTGTGGGTATAGTTTCTCATAACCCAATCAATAGCTATTCCAAAAAGTAGTGGTGACATAATACAGCCTTGTTTCACCCCTGTTTCTACTGTAAACCATTCTGTATTCCCTTTATTTGTTCTAACACAACATCTTGCATTGTCATATAGCGCTTTGATTATATTCACATATTTTGTTGGAAAACCATAGATTGTAAGTATCTTCCACAATGATGGGCGGTGTAGACTATCAAAGGCTTTTTGAAAATCGACGAAGGTGATAATAAGTGGCGATTGCCTTTCCACTGATTCTTCTATAATTGTTCTTAGTGTGAATATTTGATCAATACATGATCGTTTCGGCCTGAAACCCGCTTGTTCTTCTCTGATCTTTTCGTCAGCATGCAATTTAAGTCTTTCTAACATCATGCAACATAATAATTTTCCAGGTACTGATAATAGAGATATACCACGCCAGTTATTACAGTCTGATAGATCACCTTTCTTCGGTAACTTTACAATAATACTGTCTTTCCATTGTTGTGGTGGTTGTTCTTCTCTCCATACTTCATTTATAATATCTAAAATTCTCAAGAGGTTGTTGTCATTAACTGCTTTAATCATTTCCCCTGAAATTTCGTCAACTCCAGCAGCTTTAAAATTTTTTAATCTTTTAACGGCTTGTTTGATCTCGTCCAGCGTGAATTCATCGCAAGTTATTGGCAAAGTGGTTGTGGATGTTTCATTATTAAAATCAGGTGTTACTGTTGGTGGTGTTAGGACATATTTATGTCCTCTAGCTGATGTGACCTTTAATGGACCAATAAGGTCAATAGCCATCTTTGCGAATGGACGCAAAGAAATTTCAGATGCCTGGATCGGAGCATTATGTTTAAGCCTTTTCGTTGCCACACCTTGGCACACTGTGCATGTGCGACAAAAAGCTTTAACATCTTTTGTCACACCAGGCCAAAAGAAATGAGACAAAACCCTTCGCTTTGTTCTTGCAATACCTAAATAACCCGCGCAATTAATGTCGTGGGCATGTCGTAAAACAAATGGTCGAAAACAAGCTGGTACCATAATCTGTTTTTTACAGATGTAGAATTCTGAAAATTTCTAATCAAAATACCATTTCATAAAGTGTACCAGTGTTTTGCATTATTATCAAACATCACATCATCTGATTTTGCAACTTGAAAAAATTTCTTTAAGGAATCATCATCACTTTGTCTCTGAATGAAAGACTCCTTATCAATAAGTTCCATCTGGAAATTATCATCACTTTCCTCTTCCTCATAAATATTTTCGTCATTATCATTATTTTCATCATCATTATGATTTTCTTCATCATTCACCACCTCTTCAGTCTCATTCTCAACATTCATCACCTCATCTGCCACATTATCACTTTGGATGTGACTATCCAATTCAGCACGAGCTTGAGCTCTGGTTGTAACAGCATTTGCACATATGAGATGCTGTTCCCATTTTTCAATATCATCCTTTGTACATTCACGAATGCCAGGAATATTTCCTAAGGTAATTCCTGCGATGGGACTATTCAACGGGCACAGGAGAGTTCTCCCTGAAATGTACGGGGTATCCAAAAATACTTCCGCAGTTGGATAGTATTCCACTGTGCCTCCAAATGTAATGCATTTCACCTCTCTTCCTGTATAATCTGACTGATTCACTAACGACCTGCGCACACCAATCGTTGTGCATCCTGTGTCCCTCAAAAGTGACACTAGTTTGTTGTTCACAAAGCGTTTATTAAGCACCAGTGAACCTGTTCCATCATATGAGGACGTGACTGGTAATGGATGTCCACATAGAAGCCTTGGGGCTCTCTGTAGCTGAAACAAAGAGTTACGAGGGGCGGTCAAAAAGTAATGCCTCGTAATTTTTAATTTCATTCAATAGGCAAGAAAACAGATAAAATTCACATTGAAATGTAGCCCCAAGTCTGAACTTCAAAACTTTATTTCTCAATGTAGTCTCCGTTATTTGTTACAGTTTCTTTCCATCTTCTCACAAGGGCATGTATCCCCGCACCGTAAAAATTTGTGTCCTTTTCCCTAAACCACTGGCGTACGGCGCGTTTAAGGGTCTCGGTGTTCTCAAAGTGATGTCCGCGAAGATCTTCTTTCAGTGGTCCAAACAGATGGAAGCCAGAAGGTGCAAGATCGGGACTGTAAGGGGGATGTGGTAATAATGTCCAGCCAAATTCTGCAATCGCATCAATTGTGCGTTTAGCGGTGTGTGGCGTGGCATTATCGTGCAACAGTAGTGCAGTTCTCTGATCTTTTAATGGGTAAAGTCGCCGAAGACGACCTCTAAGCTTCTTCAAAATTTCAATGTAACGGTCTGCATTCACCGTGTTTCCCTGTTCCAAGAAGTCGAGAAGAATCACACCATTCTCATCCCAAAACAAGGAGGCCATAACTTTCCCTACAGATGGTGAACTTTTGAACTTCTTTCTTGTCGGCGATGTTGTGTGATGCCATTCCATTGACTGCCTCTTGGATTCTGGTTCAAAAAAATGAACCTAAGTTTCATCACCTGTCACAATATTCGATACAAACTCTATTCCTTCAGTTTCGTAACGGTGCAGGAGGTTGATGACTATGGTTTTCCTTGTTTCTTTATGTCTGTCTGTCAACATTCTATGACATAACGTTGTTTTAACCGAACGTCTTTGGCAGCCATTTTTAAACTGTTACAGTGGTGCCACCTGTTACTGAAACAGGTTGGTAATGCTATACAATGCAGAAGAGTGTTTGAGGAATCCTGCTAAATTTACAAATTGCACACCGATGCAGTATTTACATACATAAAAAATAGGAGGCATTAATTTTTGACCTTCCTTCGTACATTCAGAACAATTTGCACTGTTGGATAAATCAACACTACATGCATTTGCATGTGCTAAACCATTATTATTCTGAACTGAATTATTGTCACCAACATGTACGGCAGCATTTTAACGTTCAAGGGTTCCTTGACTGTCTGAAGTTATTGTTCTGTTGAGAACCTCTATTAGTAAAAGAATTGTCATTATTTCTAAAAAATGACCTTTGTCCTCTGCCTGATCTGGCATTATATCCTCCTCTATTTTGATAATCATTAGGCCTGAATGATGATAGTTGACCATACTATCCATCATCATAAGAGTTATAATTTCTTTGAGGCTGTTGAAATTTTTTGTTAAAATTATACCTGCCTCTGTTATTGCCATAATTATGATTTTGATTAACTCTATAGCTTTTGTCTATGCTCTTTGATCTCTGCCTAGGCGTATTATAATTTACAGTCCTAGCAGATGCCACTGGCAAAGAATCCTTAATGTTATTCTTACTAAGGTTCCTACCCGGATGTGCAACTTGAAATTGACAACCAAGAGTTTCAAGGTTAGATAAATTCTCTGGTTTCCTCTCCTGCAAGAATGACAAAAAGTCTCCACTAATTGAAGACAAAACATTGTCTCTCAAAATCAAATCAGATAGCCCCTCAAAAGTTTTTTTAATCTTGGACAATTCAATCCATCTAGAAAAGTACAGCTTAACAGATGAGATAAATTCAGTAAAATATTTTGCTGAATCTGGTAATAATGACTTAAATTTTAACCTGTAGCCATTTTCATCCAATTGATACTTCTTCAGTAGCAAGGCTTTTACAGCATCATAGTTTTTTCTAGTCTGATCATCCATAATACAGACTGCAGTTAGTGCCTCACCCACTAATAAGTTCATGAGTCTACTAGACCAGGTAGCTCTATCAATATTAAACTCTTGGCAATATGTCTCATATCTATTGAGGAAGTATGAAATATCGTCAATATTTGAGTTAAATTTTGGCAAATTGAGCTTAAAATTAGAAGAATGATCTTTTTTTACCAGCCTCACCATTCATAGGATTAACCTGTGGTTGTTGCAATCTCAATTTTTCAATCTTCAATTCTGCCATTCTAAGTTCTTGTTGAGCTTTTATTTCAGCCTGAGCATAGGCCAATTTATTTTCTTCAAGAGCCATTTCTTCTGATCTTCTCCTTTCCTCAAGACCCATTTCATCTTGCCTCCTTTTCTCAGCTAATTCTTCCTCTCTCCTTTTTTCAGCTAATTGCAATTCTTCTTGTCTTCTTTTATCAGCTAATTCTTCTTCTTTCCTTTTTTTCAGCTAATTCTTCAGCTGCCTTCTTCTCCTCTCTCTCCAATTTCCTTTGATCTCTGGCTGCATCCTCCAACCTCGTTAACTCCTTAGCAAGCTCAGTAGATGCACATGACAGTAAGGCTTCACCTTACTTACCACATTCTTTTCCAATCTTAATAAAAAAAACTCCAAGGTAGCCATATTTTACAATTATTGTGCTTTCCAATAGCTAAACAATAATGTAAATTTTATACCATGAATATGTGAGCAATATATTAACACTTATTTCACCACTTCAAAATCACCCAACTGCATGTAATAAAAGATATTATAGTAGATGTTATATTAGGAGCAATAAAAGAACAGATATACAAACAAGATGACTGAATACAGTGACAAGAGCTAAATGAAGCAAATATTAATGAAGAAATAAGGCGGAAATATTTGAATTATAGAACAAATGAACAAAATGTAGCTCTATCACACATATGACAAGACAAGCACGAGTTTACAACATGAATGACATCTAATAAATGAGGGATAGCAAGATTAGACCAACAATTTCACAAACAATAATGTAGCAAAACTGAATAAAATTTACAATAAACTTGACAACAATAACAAAATTTTACATTGAACAGTACTTATGCAGCTAATAAATTAATGGCAATGATAATCTCAATAGCAGCAGATAACTCACAGCTTTGTTATGCCGGCCCCGCTATTTGAGACAATCACAAACCAAAATCTACAGAACGCTTATGAATTTTCTCGACCATACGAACAAGGTGTTGAAAAAATTCACAAGTCCCACCATCTTCCCACTATGCACAGAACATTTAGATACGAAAATACATATATAGCAACAAAAACAAAAAAACTCTAGCAAACAGTCTCATCAGCAACACAGGCTGTATGTAACCATAAATATACTTATCTGTTATGCCAGTAAAAATTTCCTCCTGGATTCCACGTCACTTTTAGCAAGGAACGATGAAGATCACTCAGAGTAGACCAGGTTAGGCCTAGAAGTCACGAACAGCTGACTTGGACAGCACATCGCTTTGGTCCGTCGTTTTCATACAAATAGGCCATCTTCGGGCATCAAACTTGAAACAGGAACTTGTATGTTGTACAGGAAAATCTTTTCCTGACTGACCACTTCAGCTTTGAAGTGCAATTGACAATATTTCTTTGAAAAAAATTCATTCAACCCTTCACACAGGTTGCAGACGATACATGTCGCCATCTTGGAAATATTCATACGTGCATGAAATCAATGCGTCGACTTGAAATATTTCTTGTTCAGCTGTAGATCAACGATCTTTAAGCTTGGCCCCCATTTGATACGGTCAGTTTACATTGGGCTCGAGGTCCTTCTGATATATATATTATTTGATTATTACACAATGAATCGGACACTGATACAGATCAAGTGCCGATAGGGGTATGACCATTCAGTAATCCCCCCAAAGCCGTATTCTTCAACATGAATGATACTCCAAAGGCCAGGTTGGACGATTCACATAAATATTTATTACATATCTTGTAGCTCCAAACAAATCTTGATAATATGCACATAGGATTATGGCATCAACTAGACAGTCTCTAACGTCGACGTACAGTCTTGTAACTGGAACAATGTCGAGGACATTTCCATACAATTTTATTATAATAATTCAACTCACGTTCATCAGGTCAAACATCATTCCTCTTACATAAATACTGGCATCATCGCACGGAGGCGTATGGGTGATCCAGAGATGGAATACATAGGAATATGACCATTAAATCTTCAAACACTCAGGAGCATAGAACACATACGTCCAACACCTTGAAAAGACACACAGCGAATCCCAGCCAAGGAACGCTCAACTCAGCAGACGGCAAAATCTGGCGTCTGCCATTTCGGCCATCAAAAGTAATGACGTCACTTCCTGTAACCAGGCCAACGGTCGTAAACAAAATATGTATATGTCGAACTGAATTGATATCGACATACATGTTATGAACTTTAATCATAACAGATACATTTAATTATACAATATTTAAAAAAAATCTCATTCGTTAATATCACCACCGATCTCCTCAAAGTCTTTAAGTAGTGGGGTCAAGCTCACAGTGGCGGATACATGTTTTCAATAATTCTGACTTTCGCTAGATAGCTCGAATTTTATCATTAGCAACAAATACTGCCAGCTGTTTTCCTTGAAGTAACAGACTCACTAAGTTCATTTGCGAGAAAATGTCTGCCATATACTCAACTCTGAATAACCATAGTTTGTCGGTCAGTTATTCTGTCAAGTAAAAATTGTGTTCCATGGAAAAAGAGCTATTTCAGCTCGCAACTCAAACGATTACGTAAGTGCTTTTCCCGAGACAACCACCGTACTTCGGTATGTAGCAGAAGTGCTTAATGGCGTAATGCGTACTTTCCATTTCGTCACACAGAATATTTAAAAGCCGTGTACTCAATGGTCGTGCATTAATAAAATTAATACATTTTACTGCTTCATCAAGGACATCCTGAAGTGAAACTAGTATCTTTTTTTTTCTGCAAGTGCGTGGAGGTGAAGAAAGCAATGACTACTACTATAGTTTTGTGCCACTGCCTTGATTCGTGCTAAGGTACTTGCAGTTTTATTCACCACTGTCTTGATTCGTGCTGAGGTACCTGCAGTTTTATTCACCACTCCTTGATTCGTGCTGAGGTACCTGCAGTTTTATTCACCACTGCCTTGATTCGTGCTGAGGTACCTGCAGTTTTATTCACCACTGCCTTGATCCATGCTGAGGTACCTGCAGTTTTATTCACCACTGCCGTGATTCGTGCTGATGTACCTGCAGTTTTATTCACCACTGCCTTGATTCGTGCTGAGGTACCTGCAGTTTTATTCACCACTGCCTTGATTCGTGCTGAGGTACCTGTAGTTTTATTCACCACTGCCTTGATTCGTGCTGAGGTACCTGCAGTTTTATTCACCACTGCCTTGATCCGCGCTGAGGTACCTGCAATTTTATTAACCACTGCCTTGATTGGCGCTGAGGTACCTGCAGTTTTATTTACCACTGCCTTGATTCGTGCTGAGGTACCTGCAGTTTTATTCACCACTGCCTTCATTCGTGCTGAGGTACCTGCAGTTTTATTCACCACTGCCTTGATTCGTACTGAGGTATCTGCAGTTTTATTCACCACTGCCCTGATTCGTGCTGAGATACCTGCAGTTTTATTCACCACTGCCGTGATTCATGCTAAGGTACCTGCAGTTTTATTCACCACTGCCTTGATTCGTGCTGAGGTACCTGCAATTTTACTCACTATTGCTTTTGCACCATCAGTACAAATGTAAACACAGCTGTTGCAGGAAAAACCATGAGATTTAAAAAAAAATTATTCAACACTTGTGTTTGTTACCAAGTATTCCCATAAAAGAAGATCCTCTTCGATGATTGGTTGGTGATGATAGCAGACGAACAAAAGCAAAACAACATGTACAGCCACGTCTGTAGATTCCGTCCATTTGTAAGGTAGAAGTACAATTATTCAGACGACATATTAACTCAGTTTTCATGTTTGCAGCTAATCTTTAATTCGACGAGTTACCGTAAGTTGGCTAGTGGCATTGCCGTGATTTCTTTTACTGATTTTTCATCCAATAGGCATTCAGCAATGTCAGCTGTACAAAGCTGTATTAGTCTCTCAGCTGTTGTGTATGTTTCTCCAGCCAATGCAATAACTTACCCTTTAAGATGCTTTAGTGGCTCTTTCATTTCTAGTCTGAAAAGCTGTAACAAACAATTTTTGTCTTTTAAAGAGCTCGTCACGTCACGTTTAGAATTTCAATTCCTTATTCTTTAAACTCCGAATGACTGGTCTAAAAATAAAGCCACAACTTAACAAGCACCACAACTTAACTAGCACCACAACTTAACTAGCACCACAACTTAACTAGCACCACAACTTAACTAGCACCACAATCACCTTGTACTGTTCGAAAATATTATGTTACATAAGACACAATAAGGTAAATTATTAACTTCTATAAAGCCGAGAGAAAGACAACTTTTGTTTCTTATTTACAGTTTCGTCCAGTTTTTGGAGTAAATTCCAGCCTTCCATGAGTCAGAGAACTCACTACTACTCGTATTAAAGTTTCATCGTTTTCAGCATCTTTAGATGTAGATGATACAGCAGTGGGTTGAGAAAGCGGGTCTCATAATCTCCCTTTTTTAAAGCCAACGATCCATCCTTAAAAATAAGAGAGAAATATTATAAATAATTGTTCTTTTATTTTAGAAAAAAATATTATGAAATTCTAAAATAATTACAGTTTTAGATAAAATGTAAAAAACTTTGAAAAACCATCGAAGAAAATTTTAAAATTTTATTGAAAAATACGGACAATAAAGTGTACTTAATTTTTGTTGTGTTTCCGCGTAGACGAAAGGAAAACTTCGGGATTTCAAAATAACGATTTATTGGATGATAATGAGGTTACAGAGATTTTAGTGGGTATAACCGAAGATAGCTATTATGAGCACAGTAAGATTACTGAGAACAAACTGAACACTGTCACGGATTGCCTCCTCTTAGCTCTGCAATAGTGGTCTACCAGTGGCAACACTCAAGAGTATCTAAGATGGGTCTTCAAAGGTGTCTACCTTCGCACAAGATTACTCTTGGCATAGTTGTAGATAGAAGGATAATAAAGCTTCTATCTCAAGGGAGTTTTCACAAGATGTTTTCAGAAGTCAAGAACAATGCTGCATAGGGCAGAGCACTATTAACTTATATCTGATCCGTCGCCGTTTGTGAAAAATTAAGCAATGGTTATAGCCCGTTCAAGGGCCCAGCTGGTGTAAATCCAACAAAATTCTTTTATAAGTATTTGCTCTAAATATTTGCTCTGTAAATATATGTCTAGATGTATATACTCGTATATTAAAGAGTCTTGCTCACACGTATGCTTTCATACCTATAATAACTGAATAAACAATGAATGTTTAGTTTTAAAATAACATGTAACAAATTTAATAATCAATTAGTTTTAACAGGTTGAAATATCGATTAAATGATGGTGAATTTTAGATTTAAATAAAATTTGTCTTTACTGAGACTTGGTTTGAGGTTTGAAATAAAAACAATATTCCTTTTGCTGTTTCCTTTTACAAAAAACTTAGCTGGTCTAAGTAAGTCCTGCAGCTGTGATTTCGTCAATTCTTCTGTGATGAGAGCACTTCTTCACACAACTTGTCTAATGTAGGCGGTTAGTGTGGATTCCCTGCTTTTACTCACAACTAGTGACGTCGAAATTTTAGTCTTGCAGCTTCGTTCCACGAACAGTCTGATAGCTTCGTTCCACGAACCCAAAGTAACTTTTGGGAACACAGTTTCCTGGCACAGTTTAGAATGGACACAGCGACTTAGGTTAGATGCTTTCGAATCACTTGGTCTGGTAAAATTTAGTATTCCTCTTATGACGGGTGATCTGATTCCTTAGGTCTCCAGTCTTTGTATTTAAAAATGCGAGTTTACTTTTAAGTTTCAACGTTGCCCAAATACTCCTTCCTGGTCCTTTAAGTTGCCAGACTTTGTATTTAACATTCCGGGTTTACTTTTAAGTTCCAAAGTTGCCCAAATACTTCGACCTGTCACTTATAATTTTGGAATTCTTTGTCCGATCTTTCTCTCTCAGGCTCTGGTGAATTGTTAGCTTGACGTGGCAATGCAGTCTGATCTGTGACTCCGCTTTCGCTAGATTGTATTTCCAATTCTCAGTTCAAATCCCAGATTCTATGTGTAGACCAACTTTCCAATGAAGGTCAAAGTCTATTCCCGCTCTCAAATTAAACCAATGATAAATTCTTTAGAAATATATGGGTCGGGATGTTTAATTTAATTGCCCCCGCCTTTTTTAAAATATTCAATTTTAAAATTCCAATGCGTTACCTTTTGCGAATAAGGCAGAAATACTTCCGATTGTATCTTTATGCACACTCACAAACAAGTCTGTGAACTTATTTCCTGTCTAGATGCTTTCCGCCAATATTGTCTCTCCAGACAGATTATCGATAAAATTAATAAAAAGATAGGCCAGCGGAAGCAATTACGTATAATCACCTGTGTTTTCGTGCATCCGCCAGACTGATGTCTTAGACAGACAATATGGCTTTCTTTTCATCGCTCGTGCACTACCATCTTGCGTCGACACAGATCGTTTCTATCAAAGGTGGCTATGCGACTAAAGTGATAAAGGTATTATCCGCTGACTTGTCTAATTAGCTTGGTATTACGCGATTCACCTGGCGAAACGTAAGCAAGTCTGGGAGCAGCTCAGAGCAAAAAATGAAGGGCATGAAATATGCCGAATAATAGGACGATGAATGTGGAAAATGAAGAATTGAAGTTATACTGCCGGAGAGAACGACAGTTATGAAAAGTGCACCCAAATAATAGGACGATGAAGGAGAGAAATAAGGGCGCCAAAGTACATGCACAAATCGTTTTGTCACAAAAACGCACATATTTATACGCTTAACCTACTAACTTAGACACTTCTAGAAAACCACTAAATACACAAATACGTAGTCATATTAGCCGTCAGAGCGATGACGTCATCACACATCATGTAGCCTATGGAAAACTCCACTGTACACTTGTGAGAGAATGAAAGTGAAAAAAAGGCAAATAATGTCTTTGATTATTTTTGATTATAAACTTGACCTCGCCGAACCCCAGTGGTCCGCGTACCACACTTTGAGAACCGCTGCTCTATGGTGTAGGACTGTAGACATACAGACATTATGGAAAGAGAGGAAAGCAAATTGGTCGAAGAAAAGCTAGGAAGGATAATAGAAATAATGAAGGAGATCACATTTTAATACAACACTTTGGTCTCATAAAAAGACATAACACCTTGCAGAAAGAATCCATCAGAGTGTACCATCAAGACGAGAGACAGAGGACGTTCTGCATTCACTGCAGCCGACCTTCGATGTGAAGATAGCTATTGATCACAGACCATCAAGACGAGAGACAGAGGACGTTCTGCATTCACTGCAGCCGACCTTCGATGTGAAGATAGCTGTTGATCACTACAGCCGACCTTCCATGTGAAGACAGCTATTGATCACTACAGCCGACCTTCCATGTGAAGACAGCTATCGATCACAGCAGAGATATTTCATCACCATTTATATGTTTAGTCCTTATGAAGCACCGAACCACCACTACATCTGGCTACTTTACTACAAGCCTGCACTGAACCACCACTACATCTGGCTACTTTACTAGAAGCCTGCACCGAACCACCACTACATCTGGCTACTTTACTACAAGCCTGCACTGAACCACCACTACATCTGGCTACTTTACTAGAAGCCTGCACCGAACCACCACTACATCTGGCTACTTTACTACAAGCCTGCACCGAACCACCATTACATCTGGCTACTTTACTAGAAGCCTGCACTGAACCACCACTACATCTGGCTACTTTACTACAAGCCTGCACTGAACCACCACTACATCTGGCTACTTTACTACAAGCCTGCACTGAACCACCACTACATCTGGCTACTTTACTAGAAGCCTGCATCGAACCACCATTACATCTGGCTACTTTACTAGAAGATTGCACCGAACCACCACTACATCTGGCTACTTTACTAGAAGAATGCACCGAACCACCACTACATCTGACTACTTTACTAGAAGCCTGCACTGAACCACCACTACATCTGGCTACTTTACTACAAGCCTGCACTGAACCACCACTACATCTGGCTACTTTACTAGAAGCCTGCACTGAACAACCACTACATCTGGATACTTTACTAGAAGCCTGCACTGAACCACCACTACATCTGGCTACTTTACTTAAAGCCTGCACTGAACCACCACTACATCTGGCTACTTTACTAGAAGCCTGCACTGAACCACCACTACATCTGGCTACTTTACTAGAAGCCTGCACTGAACCACCACTACATCTGGCTACTTTACTAGAAGCCTGCACCGAACCACCACTACATCTGGCTACTTTACTAGAAGCCTGCACCGAACCACCACTACATCTGGCTACTTTACTAGAAGCCTGCACTGAACCACCACTACATCTGGCTACTTTACTAGAAGCCTGCACCGAACCACCACTACATCTGGCTACTTTACTAGAAGCCTGCACCGAACCACCACTACATCTGACTACTTTACTAGAAGCCTGCACCGAACCACCACTACATCTGGCTACTTTACTAGAAGCCTGCACTGAACCACCACTACATCTGGCTACTTTACTACAAGCTTGCACTGAACCACCACTACATCTGGCTACTTTACTAGAAGCCTGCACTGAACAACCACTACATCTGGCTACTTTACTACAAGCCTGCACTGAACCACCACTACATCTGGCTACTTTACTAGAAGCCTGCACTGAACCACCACTACATCTGGCTACTTTACTACAAGCCTGCACTGAACCACCACTACATCTGGCTAATTTACTAGAAGCCTGCACTGAACCACCACTACATCTGGCTACTTTACTACAAGCCTGCACTGAACCACCACTATATCTGGCTACTTTACTAGAAGCCTGCACTGAACCACCACTACATCTGGCTACTTTACTACAAGCCTGCACTGAACCATCACTACATCTGGCTACTTTACTACAAGCCTGCACTGAACCACCACTACATCTGGTTACTTTGCTAGAAGCCTGCACTGAACCACCACTACATCTGGCTACTTTGCTAGAAGCCTGCACTGAACCACTACCATACTCTTGTCGAAATAGTTTCTCTAGCATTTAGTTTGACATGAGGTTGCCAGCCTTAAGTTAAGGGGCTGGACTACAGTGAAAACTAACTTTTGTTCTAATAACATTTTCAAACTTTTTATGTGCTCAATAGACACAGTGTATGTCCATGAACCAAATTCTACAGTTTATTTTGTTAAAAAACATGTGGTTACCATGGTAACCAAAAAAAAACATCCGCCATTTTGGATTTTCACAAATTTTCGAGAGCTAAAAACTCATGTTTCCCATTGACCAAACTTTATCAAATTGCACACACATGTTGTGACTGACAATTAAAACAATTTGTCATAGGCTTTTTTTGATAAGTTTAAAATTCTATTTTTAATGATTTTTAAAAAAAATACACTATATTTGTATGAAAAACAATGAAAAAAAAATATTTAAAAAAATATATCAAAGCAAATTACCAAAATATCAAAAAAAGCCCTTGTCAATTTAAAGGTATATATGTGTCCTACATGCATGCCAAATTTCAGATTGTTCTATTAGATAGTTTGTAAAAAATAACATTTTTTGTTAATAAAATGTTAGTTTTGAGAAAAATGCATTTTAGTCACCGAGTGACTTGTCTTGTCCAAAATACTCCATTCTGGGGGGCTGAATGTGTTTAAAATTGTCCAGCACTATATGCTGCACCTCCTTCAGCTTCCTGCAGCTCCTCCTCTCGCCTTTATCTTGCCTAATTTTTCTTCTTTCCTTCTACATGGTAACCAAAAAAAAAAAAACATCCGCCATTTTGGATTTTCACAAATTTTCGAGAGCTAAAAACTTATGTTTCCCATTGACCAAACTTTATCAAATTGCACACACATGTTGTGACTGACAATTAAAACAATTTGCCATAGGCTTTTTTGATAAGTTTAAAATTCTATTTTTAATGATTATTTTTTAAAATACACTATATTTGTATGAAAAACAATGAAAAAAAATATATAAAAAAATATATCAAAGCAAATTACCAAAATATCAAAAAAAAGCCCTTGTCAGTTTAAAGGTATATATGTGTCCTACATGCATGCCAAATTTCAGACTGATCTATTAGATAGTTTGTAAAAAAAATAACATTTTTTGTTAATAAAATGTTAGTTTTGAGAAAAATGCATTTTAGTCACCGAGTGATTTGTCTTGTCCAATATACTCCATTCTGGGGGGCTGAATGTGTTTAAAATTGTCCAGCACTATATGCTGCACCTCCTTCAGCTTCCTGCAGCTCCTCCTCTCGTCTCGCCTTTGTCTTGCCTAATTTTTCTTCTGTCCTTCTACCATGGTAACCAAAAAAAAACAACCGCTATATTGGGTTTTTCACCAATTTTCAAGAGCAAAAATCTTGTTTCCCATTGACCAAACTTTATCAAATTGGAACCCACATGTTGTGACTGACAATTAAAACAATTTTACTCATGATTATTTTGATAAGTTTAAAATTCTATTTTTAATGATTTAAAAAAAAAAAAAAGCTTTTTTGTATGAAAAAATATTTTTTAAAATATTTTTTAAAAATTTATAAAAGAAAATTACCAAAATATCAAAAATGCAGATGTGTTACTTTAAAGATATAGATGTGTACTACTCATGATTATTTTGATAAGTTTAAAATTCTATTTTTAATGATTTTTAAAAAAAAACTATATTTGTGTGAAAAAATTTTTTAAAAAATATTTTTTTTTAAAATTTATAAAAGAAAATTACCAAAATATCAAAAATGCAGATGTGTTACTTTAAAGATATAGATGTGTACTACATGCATGCCAAATTTGAGACTCCTCTGTTAGATAGTTTTAGAGAGAAATCGTGCATTTTCGGCACAAATTTGAAAATCATAGCATGGGGGTAGTGCCGACAATATGCTTTTTGATACATCAAATGCATTTTTAATGTTATAAAACCTTGCTCAATCGATTCCTTGATGATTATTTAATAAAATAAGCTCAAAAGTAAAAAATCGATATTTTGTACGTAAAATCCAGTTTTCATTGTAGTGGAGCCCCTTAATCGCATCTCAAGACAAGCTACAGGGAGAAGTAGGTTTATTCTTTCTTTGTCTCCACACAGAGCCCCGGGAACTGCACGCGCCCATTAGAATGTTTACCTCTGGGGGTCTTTTTTAAAACTTCACAGCTTCATTGTAAAGGGATTTAACCAGTGTCAAAATCCTAGATTGTTAAACTCGCAACGACTGTATAATTATTTCCCTTGCATTCTCTTCTATATAAAAAAATGAATTGTGTTTTGGCTATTCCGTTCGTCCACATGAATAGTGTGAGTACTTCTAAACGATATAGAAACCTGACATTTGGCATGCTGATAGGTCTTCAAATATGTTGCCATAGAAAGTCTGAAAACAAAAATTAAATAAGTCTGCTTCATATTTAGGCCAGAATCAATGAGAGAAAAGTGACGTAATTTTTCGGTTTAAAGAGAATTTAGCAAATTATTATAAAGCTAATGAATATATGTAATTTTCAATCTAAATTGTTTTTATATTACAAATGCAACTTTTAATAATCAAGCAAATAATTTGGTCTATAAAAGTATTTAAGAATATTTGTGTTTTTTACAGTACTAAATACTAATAATATTTTATACTTATACACACTATAAACTTTATAAAGCGGATTCCCATAATGCATAACAGTTACAATTACACTTTGTTGTGTGCATTTGGACCAGAAACTACTTCTTCTTCCTGGTTCGCCTTCAGATTTCCACATTTCCGGTTAATGGCCGATATATGGGAGACTCGTTTACGTTAACAAACACCACACACACAATCATGCAGTTGAAATCAAACCTGATGAAGATTCTTCCTCTTCTTATTGAGATGATCATGATGATTCGCCACCTGAACTGGAAGATACGGCAGCTGCTCAACAGTATAGCCAAGTAGCTACTTTCGACCCGAAAAGTAAAGCAAACATATGGACATGAGGTATAGAATATATATGTGTTCTTGTGCCACACTGTGTCTGCTAAGCCGTTCCTCTGGACCCACCAGCTTCGAGGGACATGATGAATGGGCTACAAATTGACCTCTTTATCCGACGTCCAACCTGGAGTCCGCCGAAACATCGTCTCGGGGGCGTGTTCCTATAGCCAGTAATGACCGACAGGGAAACTTCTACTACTACTCCTACCAGTATCCAAAGCTTTGCATAGGTGCAGAGATCTGTTGTACCAATCCTGTACTTGTATAGGTGCAGAGATCTGTTGTACCAATCCTGTACTTGTATAGGTGCAGAGATCTGTTGTACCAATCCTGTACTTGTATAGGTGCAGAGATCTGTTGTACCAATCCTGTACTTGTATAGGTGCAGAGATCTGTTGTACCAATCCTGTACTTGTATAGGTGCAGAGATCTGTTGGACAAATCCTGTACTTGTATAGGTGGAGAGATCTGTTGTACAAATCCTGTACTTGTCTAGGTGCAGAGATCTGTTGTACCAATCCTGCACTTGTATAGGTGCAGAGATCAATCCTGTTGTACCAATCCTGTACTGTACTTGTATAGGTGCAGAGATCTGTTGTACCAATCCTGTACTTGTATAGGTGCAGAGATCTGTTGTACCAATCCTGTACTTGTATAGGTGCAGAGATCTGTTGTACCAATCCTGTACTTGTATAGGTGCAGAGATCTGTTGTACCAATCCTGTACTTGTATAGGTGCAGAGATCTGTTGTACCAATCCTGTACTTGTCTAGGTGCAGAGATCTGTTGTACCAATCCTGTACTTGTATAGGTGCAGAGATCTGTTGTACCAATCCTGTACTTGTATAGGTGCAGAGATCTGTTGTACCAATCCTGTACTTGTATAGATGATACCCGCAGTGGTGGGGTTCTATCCAATCATACGGCTGTACGAGGCCTAGGCAGGACTTTGTTTTAGATAAGTAGCTCAGTGTTGGGCTACTTCAACTTTCAAATACCATAAACCCACCTACGAATAAACTATGTAATGATGAAAACACTGTGGTGTATATAGAAGACATTTGACAGTCACATGAGTCATAAAGTAACATTTATATTCATCTATACAAGAAAGCACAAAAATAGAGACAGATTCCATCAGGAAGCAAGAAAACAGTGAATATGAACTATATTAGTTTAAGACATTAACTGTAAATGTGTTATGTACAAATATATATGAAAGTGACCCATAATTTATTTTGCAATCAATTTAAATTTATTTGAAAATTAACAAAGAACAATGAAGAAAAGATCTTGTATTTAAATAAATTATAAATTGTACCCAGAGTCTTCCGTGAATTATTTAAATTTGGTTTAAAGTTCTTGTTGTGTAGTTAATTACCCCTAGCAGAGTTATTGTCTAAGGTTAGTCTGGAGAGGAGCCCATAGGAATCTAGATAGTACATTACCATCTCATCTATGAAACATGGCTAAACCAGAAGTACAAAGGGCTGGAAATGCATCACAGGCAAAACATAACACCAATTTGTGATGAACAATGTGGTTTTGTAGAAGGTAAAGGTACATACAGCGGCACATATATTATAAGAACATTTTTAGAGAGGACTATAGAAGCAAAAACAGATTCATATTTTGTGTTTTACAGACTACACTACGGCATTAGACAAAATGAATCACGAGTAAATTATCAATAAATAAATAAGTAAATCAATAAATAAAGATAATTAACAGGCACTCGTTGCACAGAAATGATGACACCAGACAACAGAAAAGAAAATATAAGTGATAGGCTTACCGGGAATCGAACCTAGGACCGACCAAACGGCGCCATCGCCTTGCTGTGAAAGTACATCGTGAAAGGATTTGAAACTCCGCCTAGGCCCGGTTGGAAAAGGAGGAGGGCGGCCTGCATGGAGGCCGTAAGGAGGCAGCCCCTCCATCATGCAAGGGCACAACGGGCCAATCACCTGTTTGCATTAAAACATGATTACAAGAAATGCAAGAGAAAACCAGACTGATTCTAAAGGCAACGAACTGGAACGGACTACGACTTATGGAACATGGAACACAAGGATTACACAGCCCTACCAAAAAAAAAAATTTTTTTGGTGCCAAACATTTTACTCTTGATTGTACATAAATGAGGCCTGCTCAATCCAAATATCACATTTACTTGTCTGTAGCAGCTCTAGTTTTTGAGATACAGACATTTTTGTATTTAGTTAATACAGGGTGACCCCAAAAAAAAAAAAAAAAAAACGGGCCCGCGCGCACACTTAAAACTAGGTGACCAGGACATGTCTTGGGCTCCTCATATTGTTTGCAAAACATGTGTTGAACACCTGCGACAGTGGACTTGTGGGAAAAGAAAATGTTTAAAATTTGGAATTCCAATGGTTTGGAGAGAGCCCAAGAACCACTATGATGACTGTTATTTCTGTGTTGTGAATATTAAGGGAATTAATGGAAAAAATCATAAAAAGTGGAAATATCCAGATTTAGATTCTGCTAGGCGACCTGTTCCACACGGAGATGACATACCAATTCCAACTTTCAGTCAGATTTCGGATTCCCTGCTAGAAGATGAGACAGCAGTGGCATGTGGAACGACAAGTGACAGTGATAGTGATTTCGAAGATGATTTTTCAGATGCTCAACGCTTCGACCAGCTTGAACTAAATGATCTAATCCGAGATCTATATCTCTCCAAGGAATCTTCAGAACTTTTGGCTTCAAGATTGAAAGATAAAAAATTACTGACTGCTGAACCAAAGGTTACATTTTATCGCAGCGGAGAGCAAGGTTTTATTCCATTCTTTTGTAAAGAAAACAACCTTGTGTTTTGTACTAATGTAGGAGGTCTTGTTAACAAAATGGGTGTAAGTTATACACCAGATGAGTGGCGACTTTTCATTGACAGCTCTAAAAGAAGTTTGAAGGGTGTTCTCTTACACAATGGTAACAAATATGGCTCAATTCCAATTGCTCATTCTACTACAATGAAGGAGGAGTATGCTACAATAAGCACAGTTCTGGAAAAATTGAAGTATTTAGAACATAACTGGATGGTTTGTGTAGATCTTAAAATGATGAACTTCTTGCTTGGCCAGCAAATTGGATTCACCAAATATCCATGCTTTATATGTTTGTGGGATAGCAGGGCAAAAGATATGCACTGGACAAAGAAACAGTGGCCGTTGAGGGATGAATTTAAAGTTGGAGAAAAAAATATTGTCAATAAGCCTCTCATTGATCGAAAAAGAGTTCTACTGCCACCATTACATATAAAGCTTGGCCTGATGAAGCAATTTGTAAAGCACTGAACAAAGATGGTACCTGTTTTAATTACTTATGCAGAAAGTTTCCAGAATTGAGCATAGACAAACCAAACTTAAAGCTAGAATTTTTGATGGACCTCAAATTAGAAAGTTAATAAACGATCCAAATTTTATTGATTCCATGAACAAAACAGAGTCCACAGCCTGGTCATCATTTGTTTTAGTTGTGCAAAACTTTCTGGGTAACTTTAAAGCAGACAATTATTCTGAATTAGTTGGAAACATGCTGTCGAGTTTTTGTGAACTTGGATGCAACATGAGCATACAATTGCACTACCTCCATAACCATTTACATTTATTTCCGGAGAATCTTATCGACTTTAGTGAGGAGCAAGGTGAATGATTTCACCAAGATATAAAAACAATGGAAGAGAGATACTAGGGACTTTGGGATGCCCACATGATGGCAGATTACTGTTGGACCCTTAAGCGTGACTGTCCGAGCATATCACATTCCAGGAAGTCCTCGAAAAGATCCTTTTTGCGCGTTGACTAAACAAGTGCTAGTGATAACGTTTTATTAAATTTTTGGTAATATATGCACAGTAATTACATATAATATGAATGCAGACTAAAGTCAAAATGCCACTGATAGCACCTAACTCTAGGATTGTACATAACATTTGCCCTACTAATATGGTCATTCTTAGTTATCTCAAAAACTAGAGCTGATAGAAAAAATCTGATTACATTTTTGGAATCAGCAACCTAAAATTACCCAAGAACAGCTATAAATTTAAGAAAGACAATAACATACGTCTTTGCGTCGATTATCGTAAATTAAACCAAGTAACGAAATTCGATGCCGGACCTATGCCTTTATTAGAGGATCTACTCATTAAGCTTTCTAATTCTAGGTTCTTTACCAAACTCGACTTGTCCAAAGGTTACTGGCAAGTTCCCCTCACTGAACGCGCCAAACCTCTTACTGCTTTCTCAACACCTAGGGGTCTGTTCCAATGGAACTTCATGCCTTTCGGTCTCATGAATGCCCCAGCTACTTTCGTACGCATGATGTGTCGTATCCTTTCTTATCGTTCTGATGTCATTGCGTACTTGGACGATATTTGTCTCTTTAGTGATTCATGGGAAGATCACTATCAAGGTCTTGTTGATCTTTTGTCTACTCTGCGCTCCCATAATTTGACGGCCAAACCGTCAAAAGCCTTTATTGGCTTTAGCGAGATTTCTTTTTTGGGTCATCGTGTTGGTCATGGTCTCTTACGGACGGAGGACGACAACACCTCTAAAATTCTCAAAATCACTATTCCTAAAACAAAGAAGCAAGTCCGTAGCCTCTAGGCTTAATATGGTAGATTTATTCCTAATCTATCATCTATCACTGCACCTCTCTCTACACTATTGAAGAAGGGGTCACCTAATACGGTACGCTGGTCCCAAGAATGCCAATCCTCATTAGATATGATTAAGGATCTGTTTTCTTCTCATCCTATCCTAAGACTACCCACTGCAGATAAGACTTTTGTTCTTCGCAGTGATGCATCATCCGTAGGAATTGGGGCCGCGTTGATGCAAGGGTATTCTGAAACTCTGCATCCGGTGATGTATGTCTCTGGGAAGCTAAATGCGGCAGAACGGAATTACTCTGTACTAGACCGAGAATTATTAGCTATGGTCTGGGCGATTCTTAAACTTCAGAGATTCCTTCTTGGTGCACATTTTATTGTAGAAACCGACCAAAAGGCCCTCACAGCTATACAAAGTAAGGATCTGAAGAGCTCAAGATCCGCTAGATATGCTATTGCTCTTCAACCTTTTCACTTTTCAGTGCGAGCTATCCGTGGTTCGGATAATGTAATGGCAGATATACTGTCCCGGTGCCCACATGATTCTACGTAACTCCCATTTCCTAGACCTCTTTATAGGTTTCAGGGTTAACTAGATACCGTGGTTATAGATTAACACTCGAGTAGTAGATTTCTATGATCTTGTTAAGTTAAGACTCTAGAATAGTCTGTACTACTTTCTCTCTTCTATTGTTGTAGAGTAGCGGAGGAAGGTTTGGTTATATCCATACATAGGCCAAAAGTTTACATAGCCACATTTTATAAATAAAGATGTAGGATTGACTGTTGTACATTGTGAAATCCTACAGTTGTCAAACATAGTGTATCATTTGTGTTTTCTCACAGCGAATCTGTGCTGTTAAATGAGGAGTCTCAACTGTTTGCCAGCTATGTTAAGATGTGACATCCTTGCTTATCATGTGACATTGGACGCTTCGTCAGATGTCGGTGGTACCCACTTCTGTACTTTATGTTCCAGAACTCCTGCAAACATCGAGGATTCCTACTTGTTAATGTACACTATTTTACATTGCCATATGATATTATGTTAATATGAAATGATAACCTTTCGAGGATATATATATATCGGTGTCTCTATATTGCTGTACATTGATGCAAAAAGGATAATATGGTAATGACACCTCTATTTTGTAAATCATCATTGCGAGATATGGCTATACTGTAATATTTTTTTTGGGGATATATGAAGTCATATTTATGTAATTTCCCCAGCACTTCATTGTGCGATTGTGAGGACATGGTTTCTCTAAGGTTGTGAGATATTTTTTTGTTCTCACCCGACGCTCTATTGTGCGTCAGTATTGCCTTATGTTATGGCGATATATGTGTTGATGCCCTCTAGCTGCGCTTCATTTATGCGTGGTGGGCCGGTTATCTAGATTATCATGTTTTTGTTTTGGTGTGTATATTAATTTAGTTTGTCATGTACGCGGTTATATTATTTTTATATGCATTGCTTATTGTATATTGATTACCATGTCTGAATTTTACTGTCTTCTTCTTTTCTCCCTCTTTTCATATCCCATCTTGTCTTTGTTTACTCGTCGTCCTTTTCTACATTTTCTTAGTACTATTTATACGCTTGTGTTTATGACTTTATATACTTGTAGGTACATATGCCTATGCTTACGCCCATCCTTTGTTTTTCCAGTCATTATAATTTTGTGTTAAAAAAAATGATGTTATTATTTTTTTCCCCGGGGGTGCGGTAAACTGTTACAGTTAGTTTAGATAAGGATTTTGTACTTTTGTATTCTGTGGTCTAAGGGAAACAATTGGTTGTATATTTTTGTTACGAGGTGAGATTTAGTGGTTATTTCCCTTGTCTGGACAATGTCCATTTTTCGGATGTCCATATTAGGATATGTATTATTCTGTTGGCCATATAGGGAGCGTTCTTGCACTGTTTTTGCGGAACGTTCTGGATTGTCCGTGGGTAGCTCTACTCAGGGCTTACGCATGCGCAATGATTGGCGTGGGGCGAGAAGACTGTCTTTTCGCAGTCGATTTGGGGTTTCCGAGCTGAGAAGTTCAACGTTTTGGTCTCTGACTGTTTTTCGGGGAATGGAGCCTTGTGTTAGAGGATATTTAAGTTTCCCAGTGATAATTCTGGCTTATGTATGTAAAGCCATGGATGTGAAAATTGTGTTGTGTCTTATTCCTGGACGGCAGTCTGGTAAAGATACCTTTTGAATCTAATCTTGTAGCCCTGAACTTAGTTATTGAGGTGGCTTACTCCGAATTCGGAGATGTATTAAATATAGGAGACGGATATTAGACATTTTGAAACCCCACCATTTAGGAGGCGCTTATTTTGTAGCCCGCCATTTGTGCGGCTTATTTAGTAGCCAAGATCTACATGACCGGTTTGGTCACAAGAAGTCAGAGAACAGTAGTCTTTTGTAGCCCGCCATTCGTGCGGCTTATTTAGTAGCCAAGATCTACATGCAGAGTCTCCATGGTGTTGAATATTATGAGTTGATGCTATTTACATGATGTTAAATGTGCTCATATGACAGTGTAATTGTCTGATGTCAACGTATGTCACTATTGTCCAGTATTAAACTATGTGAAACGTCACCAATCGTTTCCAACGTTTCATTGACTTTTGAGTGTGGTATGTACGGTGTATCGTGCTATGAAATAACCACCCACACTCCTACATATAACAACTTTAACAACCTTGACAACTAGTAGCCTGTGTGGCGTTGATAGAAAGCCTTTACCTCTACATTGATGCCAGGCTACACATATGAGAGTTTAACAAAGAGCACTACACAAAAGGGAATGCTTAACAGCAGGAACAAGCATTTAACACACCAAAATGTGTGTACACCAGTGTTATAAATGGGAAGGAAGAGGAGCTAATGGAAGAAGAAAGCAAAACTAGAAATCCTGGCTTTAAGGGAAACGAAGAAAAAAAGACAAGGAGTTATGGATCTCGATGGCGACACACTGCTCTACAGTGGAGTCTCCACATCTGAAAGAGCTAAAGCACATTCATAGTAAAACTAAAATCCTAAAGTTATATTAAATATATACAGGTGTAGGTTATTTTCAGAGAGGACACCTTGGTGGACAGAGGAAGTCAAAGAGAAAATAAGAGAGAAGAAAAAGGCATGGAAACAATAATAGGAGCTAAAAACACAGCAGAAAAAAAAACAGAGAAATATAGAGAATATGTGATACCCAGAACAGAAGCAAAGAACACGGTGCTAGTAGCAAAACAGAAGTCCTGGGAAGAATTAGGAGAAAAGCTAGAAAAAGATGCCCAAGAAAACCAGAAACTGTTCTATAAGACCCTAAAGAACATGAGGAAGGAAAATCAGTGCCCTCTTAAATTTATAAAGGACAAGCAAGTCAAATTGCTTACTGCCCCAAAAGAAGTAATTGAAAGATGGAAAGAATATTTCTCAGAACTCCTTGATGGTGAGCAAGGTCAAGCATCAGAAATGATAACCACTAGCACAGAAGAGGAAACTAATGGTGGTGAAGATGGCATAAAGATGGAAGAACTGAAGGCAGCACTGGAGAAAATCAAGATGGGCAAAGCAGCAGGGCATGATGATATAACACCAGAAATGGTTAAGTACATGGGAGCATCAGGTGACCTATTACTCTTAAGGGTTTTATAGGCAGCGTGGTACAACAAGACCATACCAAAGGATTGGGAGATTGCCATCATAACACCCATTTTCAAAAAGGGTGACAATCGACAATGTGGAAACCATAGAGGCATATCCCTTCTCAGTGTCCCTGGTAAAATCTACTCTAGAATCCTGGAGCAGAAACACAGACGCCTAGCTGAGCCACATATGAATGAGGTCGAAGTGTGGCTTCCGAGCAAACCGAAGTACTCAAGACCTAATCTTCACACTCAGACAGCTGAGTGAAACGGCCTTTGAGTTTAAGAGTGAGATCCATCTTTGTTTCTTAGATCCCGAAAAGGCGTTTAACAAGGTCACCTGGAGCAAACTTTGGGAATGTTTGGCAAGGAAGAACGTTCCAGCACCTCTGATTCATGCTTTACAAAGCTTCTACAAGTCTTGCAGAAATTATGTGAGGACGACAAACCATAAGTCAGAAGAGTTCAGGACCACCATTGGTGTAAGACAAGGTGATATCCTGTCACCTTATCTTTTCATAATCCTCATGGACGATGTCATCAAGGCATGTAAGGCGAGGACAAGAAAGTATTCAGTGGAGTACTGGAAGATGAGACAGGTCTCTATTTCAGAGCTGGCATTTGCTGATGATGTTGCCCTGATTGCTAATTCAGAGACACATCTTCAATCCAACTTGCAAGTCTGGAAGGAATAGCTGGAGGTGAGAGGGATGGTCATACGCAGATCTAAAACAAAATCCACGGTGATATCACGAGATGAAAGAAGGCATCAGGTTAAGCCGGGAGAACAGGTCCTGGAACAAGTCAACCACTTTAAATACCTTGGAGCTGTCATAGACCGGAAGGGAGGCATCAAAGAAGAGTTGGCTACCAGAACAGCAGCAGCTGGGAGACTTTTTCGGGCCATAAATGGAGGATACCTCAGCACAAGAGAAGTTGGTAAGAAGACGAAGATGCTGTATACCGCTCCACCAATGTCGCAGTCTTGACGTATGGATGTGAGTCATGGGCAATGACTACGGCCCATAAAAGCCAGATCCAAACGTCAGAAACGAGGTATTTGAGGAAGGTGGTTGAAGTAAGAAGAGACATGGTCTGCAACCAGACGATACGTCTAGACCTAAAATCCCAACCTCTGCAGACCCAAGTAGAACAGTCCCAACTAAGTTGGTTTGGCCATGTCTGCAGAATGGGAGAAGATCGGCTACCACGACAAGCATGAGGAACTAAGAGCCAGTGATCTAGACCTCCTGGACGACCCAGAGTCCGCTGGGAGGACAACATTAGACAATCTTTGAAGGACCGAGGACTAGAATGGAACCAGGCCAGGAGGAAGACAGCCGATAGGATAGTATGGCGCTCTCTCTTCCAAAACCTCTACATCTCACGGTAGAAGAGGAACGACTAAGTAAGTAAGTAAGGAAGAATTTGACCTGAGGACCTTCTTGTGTTTTGGATAGCTGATTTGAATTGTTATCTTTAGTTGACTTGTTCTTATTGTTTATTGTCTTAATTTTGGCTTCACGGTTTTTACAAGATGGCGTAGGCGGTCCCAGGCCCCACCCTATGGAAGGTAGTTATATGGACATTAATTTTCTTGTTTTTCAACTGTTTTTGAATAGTTAGTTTAATTTAATTTTTGTGTGTTTACTTTTGGTCGCTTTGTTGTTGTGGTTGTTGTTGATGTGGTAGTTGTTGGTGTTGTTGCTATGGTTGTTGTTGTTGCTGCTGGTTTTGTTGTTGTTGCTGCTATTGTTGTTGCTGCTGCTGTTTTTGCTGCTGTTACTGTTGTTGCTGCTGCTGCTGTTGCTGTTGTTGTTGCTGCTGCTGTTGTTGTTGTTGCTGTGGTTGTTGAAAGAGTATTTCTAAACGACTTTTAAAACGTGTATGTATTGTCATCATCATCATCATCAGCTGCCACCTCCACATAAAAGTCAGCTGCAATGGATCTCTAATATCTTCTGTCTCTTGTCTTGATGGTGCACTCTGATAGACTTTCCTGTCTCTTGTGTTGATGGAGCACTCTGATACACTTTGCTGTCTCTTGTCTTGATGGTGCACTCTGATAGACTTTCATGTCTCTTGTCTTGATGGTGCACTCTGATAGACTTTCCTGTCTCTTGTCTTGATGGTGCACTCTGATAGACTTTCCTGTCTCTTGTCTTGATGGTGCACTCTGATAGACTCTTTCCTGTCTCTTGTCTTGATGGTGCACTGTGATAGACTTTCCTGTCTCTTGTCTTGATGGTGCACTGTGATAGACTCTTTCCTGTCTCTTGTCTTGATGGTGCACTGTGATAGACTCTATTCTGTCTCTTGTCTTAATGGTGCACTCTGATAGACTCTGTCCTGTCTCTTGTCTTGATGGTGTACTCTGATAGACTCTTTCCTGTCTCTTGTCTTGATGGTGCACTCTGATAGACTCTTTCCTGTCTCTTGTCTTGATGGTGCACTCTGATAGACTCTTTCCTGTCTCTTGTCTTGATGGTGCACTCTGATAGACTCTTTCCTGTCTCTTGTCTTGATGGTGCACTTTGATAGACTCTTTCCTGTCTCTTGTCTTGATGGTGCACTCTGATAGACTCTTTCCTGTCTCTTGTCTTGATGGTGCACTCTGATATACTCTTTCCTGTCTCTTGTCTTGATGGTGCACTCTGATAGACTCTTTCCTGTCTCTTGTCTTGATGGTGCACTCTGATAGACTCTTTCCTGTCTCTAGTCTTGATGGTGCATTCTGATAGACTCTTTCCTGTCTCTTGTCTTGATGGTGTACTCTGATAGACTCTTTCCTGTCTCTAGTCTTGATGGTGCATTCTGATAGATTCTTTCCTGTCTCTTGTCTTGATGGTGCACTCTGATAGACTCTTTCCTGTCTCTTGTCTTGATGGTGCACTCTGATAGACTCTTTCCTGTCTCTTGTCTTGATAGTGCACTCTGATAGATTCTGTACTGTCTCTTGTCTTGATGGTGCACTCAGATAGACTCTTTCCTGTCTCTTGTCTTGATGGTGCACTCAGATATACTCTTTCCTGTCTCTTGTCTTGATGGTGCACTCTGATAGACTCTTTCATGTCTCTTGTCTTAATGGTGCACTCTGATAGACTCTTTCCTGTCTCTTGTCTTGATGGTGCACTCTGGTAAACTCTTTCTTGTCTCTTGTCTTGATGGTGCACTCTGATAGACTCTTTTCTGTCTCTTGTCTTGATGGTGCACTCTGATAGACTCTTTCCTGTCTCTTGTCTTGATGGTGCACTCTGGTAAACTCTTTCTTGTCTCTTGTCTTGATGGTGCACTCTGATAGAATCTTTCCTGTCTCTTGTCTTGATGGTGCACTCTGGTAGACTCTTTTCTGTCTCTTGTCTTGATGGTGCACTCTGGTAGACTCTTTTCTGTCCATCTCGTGATGTTATCTACCATTGTCTTCCTTCTGCACGTCTGTCTTCAACTCTTCCCTCCATTATGGTCTTCAGTAAGGTGTTGTCTTTTTACATGACCAAAATATGGCCTTTATTAATTCTCTTTTATTCCAAATGTTTCTACGACCTCTTTGTTAGTTTTCTTCTCTTTCCAAGAGACACGTCCCATTCTTCTATATATCTACATCTCCAAGGCCACGTTTGTTTCTTCTGATTGCTTGTTTATTGTCCATGTGCATACCGTATTACCCCAATTTAATTCTTACTTTTATCATAACGTGTAAACCTTGCTTAAAAATATAAATTTAAAACAAATGTTCACTGTTATGGAAAAATTTATAAACTCTCTGTATGTTGACTTGTCCTATCTAAATGATTTACTTAATTTGACGTAAAAAATTCAATGGGTTTACTGTAATGATGTTAATCCAGTTAGACCGATTCATTCATTAATTGACACCCCAGGGACTTATAAATGTGGGGACGAATATGGAACAACCGTAAAGCTAATTTATCAAGAGGCTTTTCCCAGAATTTTGTGACATGAGACGATGTGATCCCTCACTAGCTTCATTTCCTTCTCTATTGAACAGCCCGAAACGTGGGCAACCATTGAATAAATCTCCCGGAATACCCTGGGTTCAACACTAAATTAAGACTGTATGAGAGCTGTGTACTTTCTGTGCTTCTCTATGGTGCGGAATGTTGGAGAGTAACAGAGAAGGAAATGTCGAAACTGTCCTCCTTCCACACAATCTGCCTAAGGAAAATTCTCCGAATCTTTTGGCCAAACACCATCAGCAATCAAGAACTACTTATTCGGAGTAACCAGGAGGACATGCACACCATCATAGCTGGCAGACGCTGGAGTTGGGTTGGCCATGTCCTCAGAAGGGACCCTGATACCATCACAAGAACAGCTATGCTATGGACCCCCGAGGGAAAGCGAAAGAGAGGCCAACCAAAAACAACTTGGCGGAGAACTGTGGAAGCTGAGATGCAAAGAATGAACCACAGTTGGGGCACTGTACGAAGGATGGCCGCCGACCGAGCAAAGTGGAATCAATTTGTTGCTGCTCTACAAGACGCCACCAGGCGTGATGGCCGCTGACTGCTTTGACGGTTGGAGGTTATGGATCAAAGAAGAAGAAGAATACCCTGGGTAATCGATGTATCTTAATTTTCTGATATGTACTTTTTTAACTTAAGGGTTAAGTATATTTTCTTTTAAACCTACAAACAAAAATGTCTCATTCAACCTCTTATACGTTATATTTGGGATATGTAGTGTCTATTACTCGTAGATAATAGATTTTTTATGTGCCAAAACG
>JAMPIV010002413.1:342500-480753 GCA_024509875.1 Oreohelix idahoensis
AGATTAGAAGCTGAGACTGAGCAGAAAAGATTAGACAGAGAAGCTGAGGAGAGAAAAGCAATGAGAGAACATGAACATCAAAAAGAACTTTTAGCATTTGAGTTAGAAAAATTGAAATTGACAAATATGAGTAATGTTAATCAGTCAAATGGTAACAGTGGTAAACCCTTTACTTATAAGGTCAAGGTACCAGCGTTCAATCCTTCAAGTGACGATATTACATTCTGGCTGGATCGTTTTGAACGTTCTTGTCGAGCTCATAATGTGGATAAATCACAATATGCAAACCAGTTATCAGAAAATTTGAAAGGTGATTCTCTGACCAGTTTAAGTTTGGTTGAAGAGGCTGACAAGGATAATTATGATGTTATTAGAGCAGCCTTATTGAAAAAATATCAATTAACAGAGGAAGGTTACCGTATTTTGTTTAAGAAAATGGTACCTGAATCAGGGGTAGAATTCTCAGAATTCATTGCTAGGACACGTCTTACATTTAATCGTTGGATTGAATTGTCCAAAACAGAAAAGACATATGAAGCTCTTATGGACTTGTTGCTCAGGGACAAGATTATGTCAAGTGTTAATAAACCATTCCTTGAATTCCTACATGAGCGGAAACCCAAGACACTAAAAGAAATGGAAGAATATTGTACCCAATACGTCACGGCACATCCGGACGTAGCTTTTAGCAATGCTAAGGTTAAAGAAAGTATGCCAGTTGCATCAGCAACACCATACAATCCTAATTATTCACACAAATTTCAGGGGCCACAAAACAGGTTTGATAAAAAGGGTAACAATAATAGTTATCAAAACCAAGGTAACCAATCATTTCAGGGTTCTTCTTCGAAGAACTTTAGACGAGCCTACAGCCCTCGATTCAGGGGTGGTCATAATTATAGAAATTTCCGCAGAGGAAGTCATTATAAGAACTATCCAAGTTATCCATCATGGAGACAATGGTAACCATGAGAATTATGACTCAAACCCAAATAGGGGTTACAATAGAGGAAATAATAATGATTACAGAGGCAATAATAATCGAGGTAGAGCACAATACAAAAAACATAAATCTCATTATCAGGCAAACTCTGCACAGCAAGAGTCACATGAAGCCTATAAACAGACCAAAGATAATAATGATGCTAATAATATGGCATGTTCCGCTTTTGATTTTGGGAGAGCATCTCAGTGCTCCCAATGCAAAACATTATTTGAACCAACTACGGTATCCACTTTAAGTTGTGGCCATCCTCTTCCCGCACTTCCTGCGTCAGTCGCGCATGATGGAAGAGGTTCTCTTGTCTTACATAAAGGTTTAGTATATGACAATCCAGTCTCAGTTCTTTTTGATTCTGGATGCACCACAATTGGTGTTAGGCAGTCGCTTGTAGATCCTTCTCGTGCCACTGGAAAAGTAGTCAAATGTATAACATTTGGCGGCACCTTAGAGAAATACTCTACTGCTATCATTAGGATTGCTACTCCTTTCTTTACAGGAGATGTACACGCATGTCTTCTGCCGAATCCGATCGCTGATCTTATCATCGGTCGTATTCACGGAGTCAAAGAATGCACTCCACAACAAATTTCCGCGTGGGAAAAACAAAATATGCAAACTGCTAATGCTGTAGTCACTAGAGCTCAAGCTCTTAATATGCCTCAAACTTCATTTACTGAAGATAATGAAGTGCATAACCAGGATGATCCCTTGGTAATTTCTCGTGACTCTTTTATAAAACAGCAAGAAGATGATCCAACTCTAAAGAAATTCTTCACTCTTGCAACAAAAGGTGGTCCGAATAAAGATACAAAGCGTAAATCTTGGATTACAATGAAGAATGGCGTACTTGTACGTTTGGTGCAAGACTCCGCTAAGTCAAGTCATTCTCAGATTCTTGTGCCCAAGAATTTGAGAGTTAAAATTTTGCAACACGCACACGACTCTCAGTGTGCTGGACATATGGGTTTTTCCCGTACAAAGTCAAGAGTTCTTGCGGCTTTCTTTTGGCCTTTTGTGAACAAAGACATACGGATTTATTGTCAATCTTGTATAGTATGTCAAGAAGTCAAATCCAAAGGTCCACGCCATGCTGCACCTATTCAGGCTGCAGACATCCCTATTCGACCATTTCAGAAAATGGCGATAGACATCATTGGTCCATTTAAGATCAAATCTGCTAGAGGACATCAGTTTATCTTAACGTGTGTGGACATGTGCACACGTTGGCCAGAGGCTGTTCCTCTGAAGAGCATTACTACTGCTGACATTGCAGATGCTCTTTGGCTTATATTTTCTCGTCTGGGATTCCCCGGAGAAATATTATCAGACCATGGCACCCAACTAATATCGGAGACCATGTCTCAAGTGATGTAGACTCTGCAGATAGAGAGATCTTTGAGTAGTATCTATCATCCTATGTCCAATGGGATGGTCGAACGGCTAAATAGAACACTCAAAAACTTGCTAGGGAAGATAACTGAGGATCATCCTCAAGATTGGGACAGGGTTTTACCCGCGGCCCTTTTCGCTTACAGAGAGGTCCCCAATGAACATACAAGATTTTCTCCCTTTGAACTTGTCTTTGGCGCGCGACCGCGCGGCCCTATGTCTTTGCTTCATGATCTCATAACCGCTGATAATATTACCGATGACACGAAATCTTCTTACGAATATGTCATCGCGCTGAGACAAAAGATTATCGAAGCATGCAAATTGGCAACTTCTTCTTCTGAATTTGCTAAGCAGAAAGCAAGACAATTTGCCAATAAGAAAAGAACCTTACGACAACTTTGTCCTGGTGACAAAGCATTTGTTTTACTACCTTGTAGGGAAAACAGACTTCTTATTTTTTGGAAAGGTCCGTACGATATAATCTCGAAAATTTCCGATGTTGACTACATTGTCGATATTGATGGAAAGCATAAAACCTTCCACATCAATATGCTTACGGAATTCTATGAACGTCCGGATTATTTACAGCCTATTTTCCAGGCAACGGACGATTCACCAGTCCAACATGGTCATTACTCATCACTGTCCGTAATACAGGATGAGGAAACAAGTTTTTCGGATGTTAATCTTCCGCTTCCGATGATTCCACTTCATTCGAGTGAATCATGGAAAAATGTTACTGTCTCTCCTGATTTATCTCTAGGAGAACAGCGACAAGTTTCGGCTATGTTACAAACATTTCAGGATGTCCTTACTGACATCCCTGGACAAACTCATGTCATTGAACATGACATTATTCTAACTGACCATAATCCTATTAGAGTCAGACCTTATCCTATCCCTATACATTTTCAAGCACAGGTTGAGAAGGAGTTGGATGAGATGATAGATTTAAAAATAATTGAACCATCCACTTCTGCATGTTCTTCGCCGATGGTTATTGTTCGGAAAAAAGACAATAACATACGTGTTTGCGTTGACTATCGCAAATTGAATCAAGTTACGAAGTTCGATGCTGAACCTATGTCTTTACTAGAAGAGCTACTTACTACGCTTTCTAAATCTCATTTTTTCACTAAACTAGATTTGTCTAAAGGATATTGGCAAGTTCCTTTATCTGAACGCGCCAAACCAATTACGGCTTTTTCTACACCTAGAGGCCTTTTTCAATGGAATTTCATGCCTTTCGGCCATATGAACGCACCAGCTACATTCGTACGCATGATGCGTCGAATTCTATCTTATCGGTCAGATGTCATCGCGTATCTAGACGACATCTGTCTTTTCAGCGATACTTGGGAAGATCACTATTCGGGGTTAGTTGAATTACTGTCTACTCTACGCGAGTATAACCTGACAGCGAAACCCTCTAAAGCCTGCATTGGTTTTAGCGAAAGTTCTTTCCTAGGCCATCGAGTGGGTCATGGTTTCCTAAAGACAGAGGACCATAATATCACTAAGATACTTAACATCTCTATTCCTAAGACTAAAAAGCAAGTGCGAAGTCTCTTAGGTCTTATTCAATTTTATGGAAGATTCATTCCGAATCTATCCTCTATCATGGCACCTCTTTCTACACTACTAAAAAAAGGGTCGCCAAATATGGTCCACTGGTCACAAGAATGCCAATCCTCTTTGGATAAGATCAAAACTTTGTTTTCATCACCACCTATTTTAGTGTTACCTACTACAGATAAGACATTTGTTCTTCGTAGTGACGCTTCATCCACTGGGATTGGAGCGGCACTAATGCAAGAGTACTCTGGAACTCTGCATCCTGTAATGTATATCTTCAGAAAACTTAATACTTCAGAAAGGAATTATTCGGTTTTAGACCGTGAACTATTGGCTATGGTTTGGTCAATACTCAAACTACAAAGATTCCTTCTAGGCGCACATTTCATAGTAGAAACCGATCACAAAGCTCTTATTTCTATACAGAGTAAAAATTTGATGAGCTCGAGGTCTACTCGATATGCAATTGCTCTTCAACCTTTTCATTTTTCGGTACGAGCTATCCGTGGATCAGATAATGTGATGGCAGACATTTTGTCTAGATGCCCACATGATTCCACCTAACTGTTGGGTCTTGGACTTCTTAACACTTCCAACTCTACAACAGTTTTTCTTTTCTATATCAAGATAAATACACATTGTAATTTGTAATATAGTGATTGTATCACTACTATCACTGCGTTCATTGACATATATATTCACCGATACTCGTTGATGATTTTTCTTTTTGTCAATTATGTACTTATAGTGCTTAAATATGAAATTGTTATATGCATTGTGTCATTGCCAGCATTGTAGTATACGTTGGTGGCACCTCCCTGGAAACATTTATGCTTAAGAGAAATGCTTTCTCTGTGATGTTGGGATGTATTCTCCAAGTCGATCTATGCTTCGACTTTAACTTAATTTGAAATTATAAATTGCTCTTAGTCATCTGCGCATTATTCGTGCGTGGTGAGCCTATTGTATGTTGCTCTCGGATGAAAAAAAAAATTAATTTTTTTCCCCGGGGGTTGCAGTAGTCTGTTACCAACAGATTACTGGTATATATATATATATATATATATATATATATATATATATATATATATATATATTATATATATATATATATATATATATATATATATATATATATATATATATATATATATATATATATATATATATATCTATATATATATATATATATATATATATATATATATATATATATATATATATATATACAATGTATATATTTATTATTATATTTATCTGTCGGAGGGAAGGTATTTGTTTTTAGAATCAGGATGCTTTCCTGTTCAAAGATATATCACTCATGATTGATTGATACTGTTGTTATATGGATTATCTCCCCTGGAGATCGAATTTGGCGTATGAATCTGGATTTTGTTAGTCTGTGCCTTGTTGGGCCAGAAAACAGATTGTTCTTGTTTAGGTTTATGCAAGAATGTTTATGGTAAGAGTCTATGTTTACTCTGTGTCTATTTCAGACGATTCGGTCTTATATCGTGATATCTTGGTATGTCTATATGGAACTATTTTTCCTTGTACTGTACTTTGGGGTCAGGTGCTTTCGGCGCATGAAGATACGTTAAGGAGTTCTTCGGTGATGAAGGAGCCTGGCGGGATGTCATGTCTTAGACCTGTCCAAAGTTTGTGATCTCTTCGATTGATTATGGGGACGAAGATAGTTTCTTCTAGGATTGTTAAATCCATGAGTTCCCCAGTGTTGATTCAGTAATGCCAGGAGAGTGTTTGTGTTTGTTAGTATATTTCGTATGGCAAGGTAAAGAACTGTTCACTGAACTCTTTCATTCCTAGGCTCAGATGGGCAGACGTCGATATGAATTTACCTATATATATGTCGTGACGACATGTTTATCTAGCAGCACTGTATATGTTTATATGCAGCAACTATGAGGACAGAATATGCTGATTCTTGTAGAATCATTTATTGTTGATGAAAAAAGCTTCGATTGAAGATTTACTATACATCCGTATAGTGAGCGATGCTCAACAGGGAACCAGAAGCCATTTTGGAATCCTATGTATTTTGGGAATCCTATTTATTGTCGATCATCAATCAGAGAACGGGGATGCCCCCTTATTATCAGGTGATGATTAAGAGATCACAGTTATTTAAAAAAAACCAATACTAATGGGTTAACATTATCTTCACATAGATTTGCTGTACTTTACCTAAAGGAATCTTCGCTAGAAAAGAGGTCCTGTTTAGGAGACAAGTTTGAACAGTATTTATTCACTGACATGCTCGGTCAGTAAGGCCTGATGATTGTATTGATAAACAATGGAAATCTAAGTGCTTGTTTACAGATGTTCCTTTGCAATGTTAGTCAACATGAATGCTAACTTATGATGGTAGACCATTGATCAACAATATGCCATTTATGTCAACCTGTGTTCCTGTAACGATGCTCGTACTGTCCATGTGTACGTCCTATTAAATAATATGAAACGACCACAGTAGTCCAGCCATCCTTGACTTCCACCTGTGATTGGAGTGAGTGATCTGTGCACCTGTCGAACTGTCATCCATTCGCGTTTGTCATCATTGACGTCTACACTCACCCATTACATCAGAATATACGCACTTAACAGTACACCTTGTCAGGGCCCCAACAGTAGGTAACCTGACCCATTTACAGAACATTGTGACTGGACGAGCTATTCACCCCAAAAAAACCAGTCCATACTAATCTGGTGCGAGAAACAAAGCTTTATCAGTGTGATGTCCAGTACCAGACCTTATCATTAATATTGGCAAGTTTTCTACTGATGTCTATTCGTAACACCTGTTATGCAAGTATGGTGAATTGCAGACCTGTAAACCATCTAATACAGGTATTCTGTCATTCATACTTCTTACATTTAAGTAGAAAATACTCTATGCTAGTGCCTCGAAGGCACTCTGCACAATAAGTGTTTTTTTTTTTAATTTCTGAAATAGACCATGAGTTAAAATATATATATCGTTAACATTGTTATAACAAATAACTGTTATATATCAAAAAGGATTCTAATGCGGCAAGAGCTGTAAAAATTATTGACATAGCACACATGTTCTCTGTACATAGCATGATACGTTGCCATATCTGTTTATTCACTTGTTTTGGTAATATCTGTGGCGTGACGCATCCCAACGCATTGGGAACGGCTTCTTAATGTATATATTTATGTTTTTTTGTGTGTGTGGCCAGTGAAGATTCATCGTTCGTCATAGGTGAAGATTCTAGGCTTTCGTGCCACTGTTTCTATACTTCTGAAGCCAAACGGAAATGAATGAAATGGCCAGAGGCGAATTTAGTGACGTAATCAGGGTTTGCAACAGAAAGAGCACAACATTATTGTTAGCCCCATATTTTGGCGAATGGCGAACTCTTTTACATTCTAATCAAATCTAGGATTTCTCGTTACTATCAAGTTTTGTTTTCCTTTCTCCTGGTGGTCCGATTCCTTAAATATCGTTCTCTGCCCTGCTTCCATCGTACGCTATTTTCAGTTCTCTTGAACCGTCTCTCACTATCAGCCCGGAGGAAAAGGAGCCTAGAGGCAGAGGCTGGTACTTTTTTGTCAATGTGGAACAACCTTGGACTATTCATTTTATTTTTATTTTAGACTGAAAACTCCCTGGCTAGTGGTGCATTCAATTAGTATTTGGGCTATAATTTGAGTTCGACACCCAAACTAGTCTATTGTGTGTACTGGATTATGTAGCTATAGACTACTTGTGCTTTGATACTCGCCCAATTAAATGTAAGGCGGGCCCTCTCGTGGCACATTCAAGTCAGTAATTTGTGTGCCCGAAGAGTTGTCGTGTTTATCA
The DNA here is from genome assembly GCA_024509875.1 of Oreohelix idahoensis. Taxonomy (NCBI): domain Eukaryota; kingdom Metazoa; phylum Mollusca; class Gastropoda; order Stylommatophora; family Oreohelicidae; genus Oreohelix; species Oreohelix idahoensis. The sequence goes on from JAMPIV010002413.1 coordinate 350,321, forward strand.
GCTGAGAGGTGAAATGGCAGCAAAATAAACAACGAGTTTATCCAGTATCAAAATAACCAGGGTTTTTCATATTCACATCTGCAGATTACGTTCTTTAAGATCCACCCGACAGGAACATAAAGACATAGAACGTAGGAAATTGTCTTATCATCTATGCCAGTTGTTCGAATTTTGCCACATCTGTGCACATTTTTAACGTCTTAAATAAAACAGATGTGTGTAGTAAATAAATAAATATAGGTAATTAACAGGCACTTGTTGAACATACAGGATGACACCAGACAACCGAAAAGAAATATAAATGACAGACTTACCAGGAGTCAAACGGAGGACCATCCAAACTGTGCCATCGCATTGGTGTGAAAGTAAATCGTGATAAGACGCACACCCAAATTTGTACCCCAAAAAAGTGCGCATTTGGCTGAGGTCTTTCTCACGACACCCACACAGCTACGGTATATAAGACCTGTGAACGACACAGACAATTTAAAGAGGCAATCACTAATATAACTTTCCTATGTGTGTTTTACATCTGTCGTAGATTTATGATAGGGGAATTAAGACACAGATTGGTCCCTTCTGAATAGACTAGAACCTGAAGTGACTCAGTGAGAGATAATAATAGAAATAGATTTTTCACGAGTGAGATGGTGGAAACTAGGTAATTCTGTCCCTGAGACTCGAGGAGATCCTCTCGCTCAGCCTATCTCTACAACAGAAAGTATTTGTCAGACAGATAACTCAGTTATATAGATGTACTATATATCAACCACTCACCGACACACACACATAAGTGACGACAGTTTGACATACAAATCTGAAAACTATAACAATGGAATACAGATATTTTGGGTCGAGCTGACCGACACACTTGAATAAGTTTATGGAAATTGTATTTATCATAAAGAATCTCAGAACACAGCAAATAAATTTAGATACAGCCCATCCAAAAGCCCCAGCTTCTCCAATGCTAATAAATTCAAATTTTGGGAAGCGCTCGCTTTACTATGGTACGTAGGATTCTGATAAATGTCACTTCAATTTTTGTCCAGGTAGTAAAATAATTAAGATTTCTAATGTTCACAAGGGTACAGTAGCTTGAAATAATCGATCGTTACCTCGAGTTGCAGGTAAATAACTTTGTTTAGGATTTATCTCCTTCTCAACACAGTGGTTGTTATACAAGTAATGTCACAGGTTTGATTATGTTAAATGTTTGATTTAGTCGCCACCACGGGCCGACTGTAAAACTTTGATTATTGGAAAAGAACTCTGGAACTCAATGCCAGGTACAATATAAATTTCAGAAAAATAGTTCTTTTCGTCTAGTTATTCTCTGCTTTACATAAACAGAAACCGCTGGTAGGTTTTGGGCCTGACCCAGATACTGTATATAGGGGGAGAAAAACATAAATACTCGACCTTAATATAGTATACACAATCCTACGCGTAAATAGAATATGTTCACTTCGGTCATTTAAATTAAATTATAAACTGCAAACTTAGAGCTTGTCTTATCGTTTAAAACTCCCGTGAAATAAATTCTAGTCATTAAAAAAAATCAATCATCATGAATTAGAAATAAATACATATCTCGTCAACACTCATGATGAATCAGTGCATTTACTTAGTTAGTTAAAATGTTCTCTGACTGGTTACTAGCAATTTAATTAAATTTATTTATAGCTGAATGAGTTTTAGCTAGAAATTATAATTTATTCTGCTATCCACTGTAACACAGTAACTTAGAGAATTTATAATGACGATTAAACTAGTAAATCACTCTGAACACAATCTAGTGAAGATATAATTCGAACTAACAATTCTATCACTCGACAATATAGTCCTATATATATTTACCTTCACACAAACTTCTAAGATTTTCTCCACGAGAAACTAAGACTCTACTATTAAAGTGTTTTCTAGAACTCGCGCTAGCTGTATCTCTAAAGCTGTGGCAGTACTGAATGAATGAAGTCTAAACTGCTGGGGTATAAATATCTGAAACTGACAAAGAATCAAAGCGAAAGTTGTAACTAGCAGACTCTTGCCAGATGTTGGCACCTATGGAAAATCTACATAAATTCTATCTCATTCTGCGAATCAAACAACTTTTATCGCACCAATGCCGAAGCCAGGTCTATATTAAGATCTAGATGAAATAGAATCTACATATATTATCGCCTCACTCTCGCCATCTGCAGAAGTGGTCGTAAATGAATTATAGCGAGAGTCTTTGATATGGCGGTTCGCATCTTGTAAATTAACTTACAACGAACGAATCCAGGCAAAGGTAATAGACAAATTGTCTCCCCTTCCCGTCACTGACTGATCTCATTACGGCGAATTTTATGATCGCTGCCGAGATAATTACAGGTGAGCGGTACCAGGTCTGCTCGCTAACCTGCATCAAAGAGAATGCAATTAAATGCTAACAGCCATAAACTGCTTGCTAAATTATAAGAAAGACAGAGGTTTGAATATGGGAGGGTTAAATTCCTACAGGCTTAGGTGACAGAGAAGGTAGAAGAAAAAAATGAAGATAAAGAAAAAGATATATGAAATCACTTAATCATAATCTACCACAAAATCACAGAATTATGTTTCTTTTTCAAGATGGGGTAACTCTGGAATAGTGTCTTAGTTGTTCATGTTTATAATCTCGACCACCTAACATTAAAATGGTAGTAACATAGAAAATACTGCAATAGGGGAGTGAAGTATTAGAGACTTAAATATACTAGTTACAGCTCTATAAGGTGGGGCGTCCAGTTACTTTTATCACTGCCTTTGCCTTCCCTAACTCAATAGCAGAGTCAGGTACCCGTTTACAGTAGAGTAGACTGCAGTGTGACGCTACAAGGTTTCAATACAGATTCCCAGCAGATTGCCGCGATAGGCAAGCGCTTTAACCACCTAAGGGAAGGGCACAAAAAGACAAAGAGATAAAAAAAATGATAAGAAGAATAACCAGAAATAAAAGGCCAGAAACGTTCAATGAATCATCTGTTTTTTTTTTCTTCACTGGTGTTTTTTTTTTGTCGTCCTCCCGTCTCACCCTGGAAATTCCATAACAGCCACAGACGAACGCACAGACAGACAGATTGAAAACAGACACACAAACAGACAGATAGAGTCCAGTGAAACGTAATGATAGCACTGAAGACGTATTTTTAAAGCACTGATCGTGAATTGTCCTATCGCGCGTGGCCTTTCAGAAATAAAGGTCCATCCAGGTCCGGAAGCAGAATTTCGCAACCTGCGTCGTTGGTAACCAGCCTGGAAATCCCAGTCTTAAATCTTCGAAATGTTAGTGACATAAATAGCACTGTAAGCGTTACAGGTTAAAGCAAACGATGGCTGACTACGAGATGTAAGGAAAATAAAATGGTTTGAACGCTTGAACCAGATCAACCGGCTTTACTTCCGTTTATTCTAGAACAGTCATGATGCTGCGCAAGTGGAAGACCACGGAGAAATGGATCGCCAGAGTTTCTGAAAACATACAATTGTTCCCGGGGGTCTGTGAAGAGACAGAGAAAGAATATGACTACTGTCCCCTCAGGCATGTCGCAGAAGGCGACTAATAATGAGGTAGAGCATGGGGATGACAACATTATCATGTAAGACAAATTGCTTCAGAAACTTCTGCCAGAAGATCATGTGACTTAACTTGGTACCCGCTAGAAGATCATGTGACTTAACTTGGTACCCGCTAGAAGATCATGTGACTTAACTTGGTACCCGCTAGAAGATCATGTGACTTAACTTGGTACCCGCTAGAAGATCATGAGACTTAACTTGGTACCCGCTAGAAGATCATGTGACTTAACTTGGTACCCGCTAGAAGATCATATGACTTAACTTGGTACCCGCTAGAAGATCATGTGACTTAACTTGGTACCCGCTAGAAGATCATGTGACTTAACTTGGTACCCGCTAGAAGATCATGTGACTTAACTTGGTACCCGCTAGAAGATCATGTGACTTAACTTGGTACCCGCTGTGGTGGTTTTTGATGGTATGCAATGTTGTTGTTCTTTATTACTATTGTACTGAATGAGGTCAGCTGTGAAGGTCGCTGATTATAACAAATTTTGGGTTGAGTTATCAGGGTACCTTTCTGCTACCACTTTATGACCTCAATCAGACCTATTCTTGACTAGTATGTATGATAGCTACGTCTAATGTCTAGGGTTATGCAAGTGTGGTGTGATGGTAATTCGACACTAACACACACACATATAAACAACTAGTAAAGTCTATGATCAAATGAACTAACACATGGGTTAAATTTTGATGTGTAAATATTTTCTATACAATTTTATTGGTCCTGAACCTAGTATTCTTCTAGTCAGGACTTTCCAAATTAACAGAACTCAAGGTATATACATAAAATGCAAATCTTTAACCCAAAGGGACAGTTTGTCCAAACATATACTGTTAAAATATACTAATAGTGTTACTAAATTTTTAATATTACTGGTTTCTAACACTGGATGGCTGTCTGGGATTCTTTAATCATCCCCAGTTCTTTAATACACAACTGTCAATGTTTTATTCTTCGGGGAATATCTTTATTATGTTACACAGGGGTGCACTAGTCTTTGATGCTGATGAAAAGTCGGGTGCCAGATATTTTACTTATCTGGCACAACTTGAACTGTCCGTATTCTTGCTTTAAAACGATCACTTTGATACTGGCCCAAAAGTAACAGGGTGGACTCTGTAGACCCCTGTCACTACTGGAAATGAAAAGACTTCTCAACTGCTTTTCACAGACATCTGGCACCGCGCTAGTGCCAGATTAAAAACCCTGTAACAATGAAATAATGTCTCTGATACAGAGTAAATATTAGCAAGGGGAGGTGATCTTGAAAATGTTAGGCGAATAGATTCGATTGCGGGTTACGTTGCTTGATTAAGCTGATGTTAAGTTAAAATTGTGATAGGGGAATTCCCTCGTATGATCGAGAAGTTTCCAAGTCGGTAAGCGTGGCGAACACTGGTCAGTTCAAATTGCGGAGATGTGTTTTCTCTGAACTGTCTTGAGCTGTGAGTAAGCTCGTGTGGCTAGTCCATGCAAGTATTGAGACTGAGTTGTGTTTTTTTAAACAGCCGAGTCTCGTGTCTTTTTTGGCGGGACTAGTGTGTGAACTAATTGCAGTCTGTTTTTGGGCACCGACTGGAGAGGTCGGCCCTACAGTGTGTGTTTTGAGTATGCCTGCGCAGTGCAAAAGTTATAGAGGCCATTATTTGTGTAGGCCAGTAATTCCTGAGTTTATTGAAGAATTATGTTAGTGAGTATTTTCGAAGAGGTAAGGATCCATGAGGGCGAGATTACTGCAAACTGCCAGGGAGTGCAGTCTTGCGAGAAATTGTTGTTGTTGTTGTTGTTTTGATGAATTGATGGGTGGAGATCGGGCACTCAACATCTGATCATTGTTGCCTCTTCTCGTTCCATCTTGGTCTACCCTGTTCAACCTGAAAGTTGGTTATAATTGGGGTATTTAGTGTCATTTTATTTACTAATTTTGTATTCAATTTAAATAACTGTTGTCTTTTAAAGAAATTGCCGCGAGTATTCACCATTTATGTTGTTAGCACGGCGAGGATGATGTCCGTTTGCTAACCGGATCCATTGAGGTGATTTGAAGAGGCCATTGTTATTATTGAAAGGATCCATATTTACATTAGAGCTCCAATGTTGAGAGCGTCTTTGATGAGGCATATTTGAGGAGGCCGTTATTTATTATATTAGCACGGTGATGCCGACAGTTGCTGAGAGGATCCAGTATTGATGAGGGGATCCAGTATTGATGATGTATAGCTCTAATAATTCTGAGAAGTGGAGATGTGACTGGAGTACTGTATTATTGTATTGCTATGACTTGTAATTGGATTATGACTGTGTATTCTATATTAACGTAACGTGTTGTGGTGTAATAAACGTCATTAACTTTCACCTGCCGTTACACCATTCCATGCCTCTGATGCGTGTACCTGTAGTGTGTGAATGTACCCACGCACACTCACTGCAACATTTAACACGGTAGGAAAACAGTAGTCGTGACAGTAGTAACGCATGACCATAAATAGCCTATGTGGCGAAATCTATGTCAACAAACAGATTGAATTCACTAACAGTATCTCGTGTGTAGCAGTGGTATGTTAGTCTTATAGAATTTGATATTTTCGACATTCGCGTGATATAAGAATTATGTTCTGCTCTGTGTGGGCGCATGAACAGTTTGACCATTAAAGTAACACCCATCACCATTTATTCCATCTCCAAGACCAGTCATCAGTTATAATATTTAATAATTCATTGGTGACTTTCAAAGTAATCTTCAACATCCTTAAATCAATCGGTTACATATATTGGTGGTCTTCATTAACATACCATGGAATTAACATAACTCATGAAAAAGGAACTTTTCTTCGGGTAGCATTTGGTGGGCCAGTTTATTTAACGGAATGAAACTCACGGAGTTCGCGTGATAGGAGAGCCCTGTGTGGGCGTGGCTTATGTATCCTCGCATTGCTTCATAGTCCTCGACCTAGTTGGTTAACTGTGTCCAACGCGGTAGAAGATAACAGTGGGAAGTTGACAGGTTGTTGGTAGACAGTCAAGTTTAACTAAATGTGAAGTGTTTTTGAAGAGTCGTTTGCAGATTATCTCAAGTCAAAAGTCACGGAGGTTGCTGTGCTTCGTTTCCTGTGTGCTGATGCTGTGTTGAGCGCATTCTACACTTTGGCAAGAACCTGAAGAGAAGAAAGTCTATTTCGTGTACCTTTCTGCGCTGGAACGTTTTTATCTGCAGAACTTTGTGATATCTGGTGTGTTGGCGGAAGGGACGGAAGTATATTAAGATAAGTGATTTTGTTCTGTGTAGATTGTGCCACTTTTCTGCATTTCAGCAAGTCTGCCTGTACTATCCATCGCTATTTCCTGTTGATAAGTGTCGTTTTGTTTCGATAACACTGACAAACAACATTTTTCTTTCTTATATAAGAATAAGTGTTCTTAGGTCAGTTTCTTGCGCTGATTTCAAATCTGAAATCCGTTTATCTCTATCACGTCGGGTTCTTAAGATATTTGTGAATAAATATATTTTTGGGAAACCGTTATTTGCTCCGTTTCATCTTTACTATATAACTTATTAAAAATTAATAAAAAGCAACATAATTCTACTTTTTATACTGCTAAAGGATGCATGACATATGTTACGCGATTTTTCAAATAGTTACTGTATTTTGAAATAATTCTGAGCAAAATATGGCTTCTAGAAGTTGTAGAAATTCGGCTGATCTGTTCTGTTACGTGTGCGGATATTTTACCGATCGTGTTGACCAGAAAAACTTTACACCATTACTAAAGAAAGCATATGAACTTTATTTCGATTCGAAAGTTGATGATGCAAATAAATCTTGGAAGCCAAATGCAGTTTGTTCGATACATTGGCAGGTTGGTTACGAAAATCGCCGAAGCATAAGTCGATGCCTTTTGGAGTGCCAGTAATATGGCGTGAACATACAAATCACACTACTGATTGTTACTTCTGCTTGACAAATATCCATGGTTTCACTTTTAAAACTAGAAAGTCTGTGGTTTATCCAAATATTGAATCGGTTTCGAAACCAGTGCCTCATGATCCAATCACGTGTCTGATCCAAGTACCACCAGAACAATATCCGCTGGACGTGAATGAACCATCAGAAAGTGATAGTTTACCTGCTTTAGAAACTAATTCTTACTCAGATTACATACCGTTGAATGATGGTGTTTACTTAATTAACCATTCAGAACTTTCAGATCTAATACGTGATCTCGCTCTTACCAAAGGACACGCGGAATTACTCGGTTCGCGACTCAAAGAATGGAATCTTTTAGCGCCCAATACTCCGATATTTAAATTTTGACATAGACACAGAGAACTTGTTCAATACTTTGAGATGGATGATGACATTTGCTATTGCAAAGATGTAAACGGTCATGAGCACATAGTCAACGAATGGCGATTTTTCATCGATTCTTCCAAGACTAGTCTAAAAGCCGTGTTATTGCATAACAGAAATTTATTTTCATCAATTCCAGTCGCCTACTCTATTCATATGAAAGAAACTTATGACAATATGGCTATATGTTTGGAAAAAATAAAGTACAATGACTACCAATGGCGGATTTGTGGAGACCTAAAGGTCATTGCAATTCTCACGGGCATGCAGACTGGGTATACTAAATTTTGTTGCTTCCGATGTGAATGGGACAGCCGCAACAGACAGGAACATTATGCAAGAAAGGTGTGGCCTATCCGGGATCGTATGCAGCTGGGGCATAAAAATGTAATACACGAGCCATTAGTTAACAAAGACAGCTTCATTTTACCACTGTTACATATAAAGTTGGGGCTCATGATAAAACGAGCAAAGCTTTCACTTATCTTCGAGAAAATTATGACGGTGGAGTGTGACCATGCTTGCCGATTATTGTTGGATGCTTCATCGCGATGAATCACATGCGATTCACCGACGAAAGTCGACTGCAAAGAAATTCATGCCTACATAACTGTTATACTTATTGTACGAATGATGTTGTAATACTGTATGTGTTGTTAAAAAACCTCAATTGCGTATTTCTAGAGATCCCGACCTGATAGAGAAAAACGGTTTGCAGATTTAAAAACAGCGCATTAAGATTGACCAGAAAAACATAGAAATGTTAGAGAAAGAAAAAAAAAGTTTTTTTTTGTTAGTCAGTGTAATTACATCGATTGATTGTACAATATGTTGATGCATAGGTAATGTATGCTATATATAGGTACTATAACAGAAGTTGGTGTACAGTAATTGAGAAATAATTGCAATTTCTTAAAAAGATAATTGGCTTGGTGAGGTGAAAGTTTAATTAATACATATATAGTTGTCTAAGTAAGTAAGTCACTATGGACTATGATACAGATCCTGAGTATAAAAAATACCGTGAACTATTAGGATTTGGAGACCGTGAGCTGACTGAGTCTGAAATAACAAGATTGATATGTGAAAAGCTAATTCATGAAAGTGATGAGAGGATTCAGAAAAGGACGCTAGAAGAGAAGAAGCAGCTGGACATAAAACAGAGTACCCTAGAGCAAAGGGAAAGTTTCATAGAATGTACTGCTGAAGTAAGTGAGTTACATGAAAAAGTCTCTAAACTTACAGATAATTTAGGCAAATCAACTCAGAACTTGCTAGTGTTCAAGCAAGTTTGGATTCAGCATTGTTGAACATAAAGCAATTGGAAGTTCAGCTGAAAGAGAAGCAAAGTGAGGTGGAAAATATTACACAGGAGGCCCAACAAAATAAGCAGAGTTATGAGAAATTGAAACTTGAGACCTATGAACATGATAGGACGTATACAGAAACGCTCCTTGATTTATTAGATGATATTGCAAATCTCGGTGGCGAACATGAAGAGAAAAAGATTCATGAGCTTAATAAGAGCAGTGATGATATTAAGATTCGGTCACTACAATTAGAGTTGACTCATTTGAGAGCAAATAAAGAACAGTATGAGAAAGAGACATTAGTAGAGTTGATGGTTGAGAAAGAGAAGGTCACTAAGATTAAAAATTTACTAGCAGAGGAAAGCTGTAAAGTTTTAAGAGCTGAGAGCTTAAGCAAGAAATTAAGTGCAGATATTGCACTTAAAGATATTCAAATTTCAGAAGCCAGAATGAGAATAGATGGTCTACTTGACATTCTCTTAAAGAAAAAAAGGTGGTCTTCTGTCAGTGTTGACAGTGAAAGACATAAAGCAAAAAGTCAGTCCTATACACTTTTTGCAGATTCTAAAGTCAAGAATAGTGGAAGCAAATCTTTTCGTGGGAAATATAACTTTCAACGCAATGCCAATGATTCTAACGATATTGGTTCCTGGCGGCAAGCTAGCAAAGGAAAATCTACAGTATTAGACAGTCCTGTAGATAATGAAAGAAACAGGAATAGATATCAAATCAGGGTGTTAAAAACAAACCAAGTATTAAGTGAGAACTCTGATGGCTTGATAACAGGGAAGAAAAATAGCACTCCTTGTTCCAGGAAGGAAACATATTTTGTGAAAAACAATAAAGATATTGTTAAATCTTTCGGTCATACCCAGTCAAGTCAGTGTGACTCATTTCTTAAACACATTGCCTTAAGCAAAGATAAAAACACTTTTATTAGGAGATATAACCCGGAGGTTAAAATGTACCAAGGGAGTTCTTCATATAGTAATGTTTCTTTGCCTAAAAACATGAAACAATTTGACAGATCACAACATCGTGATTCTAAGAGTATTAGAAATTATAGTGGAAATAATTATGTGAAAGTTTGTCAATCTGGTAATAAATTTGTTTATAAAAAGCCAGTTCCATCTAGTAGATATTTTTATCCAAGAGAAAATGCTAATCGTAATTATGCTAACTGGGATGTAAAACAGTACAACTGTGTCAATAGAACAAATAACAATGTTCTTAACAGCAATTATAGAAATTGTAACCAGGTTAGCTGTACTCCACATGAGAGCAAAGTTATTAACAAGCAAAGTAATAATACTATTGATTGTCACACTAGTGGTGTCGAAAGGTCATCTCGTTCTTGTGAACGTAGTAATTTTTTTCAGCCTACAACAGGGATGAACTTTCGTTACGGTCAAGTGGTCACTAAGCCTTCTGTGATGTTTACACGTTTAAGGAGGACTTGTTGAGTGTGTGAAAAGGGGCCAAGACTCTACTCCACCACAAGGGATAGGTAAACGTGAAAGTTGATTTTCCGTTTTTCCTTATTAAATCTAACAGATGATTATAAGAGATTTTCATTTGTATTATCTCGTAGCGTGCGACGTTGTGATGAGTTGGCGCCCTTGTTGACATTATTCGGGAAGAATGTGGATTATCTATCAAGCGGAACCTATGAGCGTCTCGCTATACATCTGACGAGTCACTTTTTGGAGGATCAAGAATTATTGACAGATTGTCGGGAATATTTTTTTTTTACAGCTGATTTATTTTTTAGAATAGTACATGTTATTGTATTCTGTGGATAATATATCATATGATGTTGTATTAAAATATTGGTAATTTCTTTGAAACATTATGAAGTTCATTTTTATGCATCATTTGATTGCTACATATATATTTTTTGTAGAACATATATGATTGTTTCGATAATGTACCAGTCCAATTTTTTATGCCATTTGTATGCTATTCTGTTTTGATTGTGTGTAACATATGTGTTGGTAATAATTTGTGTGTAATTTTTGATAAATGCAGTGAGCGGTGTCAAACCTGTGCTCATTTAGATCATAATTATTGATCTGTATATTTTTCGGGTTGTAGCTGTAATTGTTAGGATAATTATATAAATTTATTGTTATGTTTGTATGTTGGAAAGTTGATATACAGATGACATTGTATTTTTCTTAGGTGTTTTTTGGTGATGTATTTTTGAAGAAAAAAAAGAAAAACTTACATGTTTGGATTTAAGTGTTTGTCTAGAGATAATATATCTTATGCATATCTCGTTTTGCTAAAAGTTAATTTCATTGTTAGTTTATTAGTTATGACTTAGAATTACTTAAATAATAATTTTATTTTTTGATAACTTATCGTTCTGAAATATTTTGTATGGTAATTTTAGGAAAAAAATTGTTTTTTGGCATTGTAATTTATTTTTGTGTGCCCTATGATTGAAAGGGATATTACTTCTTTGGAAACTTGTCTTATTTGATATTATGATGTATTTTTATTATTTAGCGGTTGATTGTGCGTTAGGTCAAAACTTAGTTATTGCAAATGCTATTATTTGTTTGTGTAAGGCTTATAATTTATTTTCAGTTAAGTATAACTTTTGTAACTTAGTTAAATTACTTATTCGACTTTGTTTAGTTATGAATTATTCTTTTTGTGGTGTTAGTATGGATATACTTTGACATTTTGTTTTGTGCCTTGTAATCATGTTTGTATTTAATTTTTGAAAGATATTGTCTGATTTAAACATTTATTAGTATGTATTGTTATTGATTTTCTATGCGTTCATACCTTTGCTTTCCATTCGTCTTTGTTGACTATCCTTCATTTCATTCTATCTTTTTGTCGTCTTTTCGATATGTGTTCATATCTTGTTTATATTTCTGTATCACATCTTCGTTTCTCTTCATTCTACTTGTATACTTCATCTTCTTTCGATATTTATAATTTCATTCATTGTATTCTTGAGTGAATTATATAACTGAGTATAATGAAACTAGTATTTTGGAAAATTTGTATTTATTTTTCATGAAATCGTTTTACTGTGGTATTGTTAATTGTTTCTCATTTTCCGATTTCTTACTTTCCTTTACTACAGATCATTCTTCTGTTGCTTGATCTTGTTCTTTCACTTTCTATTGGTTGTTGCTTGTACTAAATGTACTTAGCTTAGTGTTCTATTAAGATTAATTTTGGTATGCTTGTATTATGATTGATGCTTTTGTTGTAATTTACATCGGTAACATTCATTGGGATATTTGATTGATTATGTTTGATGTTTTAGTTGTAATATTATATTTATTGCTGATATTTCTGGTAGATGTACTATTTTCATTTGTTATAGGTATATTTTTTGGTAGCCATATAATATAATTTCATTTATCTCTAAATTTTTGGGACTTAAATTTTCAAAAAAAACAATAAATCATTTTTTTCCCGGGCGGTGTGGCAACTGATACAGAGTAAATATTAGCAAGGGGAGGTGATCTTGAAAATGTTAGGCGAATAGATTCGATTGCGGGTTACGTTGCTTGATTAAGCTGATGTTAAGTTAACATTGTGATAGGGGAATTCCCTCGTATGATCGAGAAGTTTCCAAGTCGGTAAGCGTGGCGAACACTGGTCAGTTCAAATTGCGGAGATGTGTTTTCTCTGAACTGTCTTGAGCTGTGAGTAAGCTCGTGTGGCTAGTCCATGCACGTATTGAGACTGAGTTGTGTTTTTTAAACAGCCGAGTCTCGTGTCTTTTTTGGCGGGACTAGTGTGTGAACTAATTGCAGTCTGTTTTTGGGCACCGACTGGAGAGGTCGGCCCTACAGTGTGTGTTTTGAGTATGCCTGCGCAGTGCAAAAGTTATAGAGGCCATTATTTGTGTAGGCCAGTAATTCCTGAGTTTATTGAAGAATTATGTTAGTGAGTATTTTCGAAGAGGTAAGGATCCATGAGGGCGAGATTACTGCAAACTGCCAGGGAGTGCAGTCTTGCGAGAAATTGCCGCGAGTATTCACCATTTATGTTGTTAGCACGGCGAGGATGATGTCCGTTTGCTAACCGGATCCATTGAGGTGATTTGAGGAGGCCATTGTTATTATTGAGAGGATCCATATTTGCATTAGAGCGCCAATGTTGAGAGCGTCTTTGATGAGGCATATTTGAGGAGGCCGTTATTTATTATATTAGCACGGTGATGCCGACCGTTGCTGAGAGGATCCAGTATTGATGAGGGGATCCAGTATTGATGATGTATAGCGCTAATGATTCTGAGAAGTGGAGATGTGACTGGAGTACTGTATTATTGTATTGCTATGACTTGTAATTGGATTATGACTGTGTATTCTATATTAACGTAACGTGTTGTGGTGTAATAAACGTCATTAACTTTCACCTGCCGTTACACCATTCCATGCCTCTGATGCGTGTACCTGTAGTGTGTGAATGTACCCACGCACACTCACTGCAACATTTAACACGGTAGGAAAACAGTAGTCGTGACAGTAGTAACGCATGACCATAAATAGCCTATGTGGCGAAATCTATGTCAACAAACAGATTGAATTCACTAACAGTATCTCGTGTGTAGCAGTGGTATGTTAGTCTTATAGAATTTGATATTTTCGACATTCGCGTGATATAAGAATTATGTTCTGCTCTGTGTGGGCGCATGAACAGTTTGACCATTAAAGTAACACCCATCACCATTTATTCCATCTCCAAGACCAGTCATCAGTTATAATATTTAATAATTCATTGGTGACTTTCAAAGTAATCTTCAACATCCTTAAATCAATCGGTTACATATATTGGTGGTCTTCATTAACATACCATGGATTTAACATAACTCGTGAAAAAGGAACTTTTCTTCGGGTAACAGTCTCCTTGTTGATATCATACTTAAACTGTTATTTCTACAAATTATAATACATAAGAAATAAAGATCTGGGTCATATCTAATTGACCAACCCAGCGCATCCATTACAAAGTGTACCAGTGTTGTTCACATGTCTCTCCTCTCAAGGAGGCCCTACATCTGCAAGAATAATATTAATCTTTCTTTTCTTCCATACAATAGGATAGGTGAGCTGTGTCCATCTGGCCACCTAAGAAAACATTTTTATTTCACAAAACATGTGCATTTTACAAAACTGGCAATGTGTTCTAGCATAACTCTACCTCTAGGCCCTGCATATATCAGCTAGGGACCTAATTACTTACTGTCGTAATGGCAGTATCTCTCACTCACATTTTTAAACAAAATATATATGAATAATTTCTGCCTTACCATAAATTCAATGAATAAACACAGGTACGTTGATTAGCAGACTTCAGATGTCCTGCTGGCTGGACTGTGATGCCTTTTTTGGTTTACTTTATATATATTTAATTTAATAAGGCAAGTCACACTTCACAGAATTTCAAACGTCCTGTTCAAGGGACTATATTATGACAAATGGCGTCGAGACTTTGAATTCTTCAATATTATAAATGGCGTTGGCCAATGAGCGAACGATTACTTTTGAATTTGAAAATAAAAGCAAAAACAGACTTGATTTTTGGACATAACAAGTTTTCTCCTCACTCATTCTTAGATTTCTACTGCTAAAATATATTTCGTGTTAAGCCATCCCATAATTTCTCTCCCCTTGTCTACCCTTCCTCCAACAGAATACATGCTTGCTTGTCTCATTTCCAACAACGCGTTCAAAATTGTAATCGTTAGTGAATGCAAAATGAATGCAAAACCGCCAGTCTGTCCGTTTGTCTGCACGAACAAATACAGTCTTTTGTCAATAACTTTCTTATCTACTGGGGGATTTTGTATTTTTAAACATATTATTTATCAGGAGAAGATAAGCCATCAAAATAACTAGGTTTTATGATCCTAAACCCCATTAATAAAGAAATCCATATTTTTGTCAGAGTTAGTTTCAATTTCCACTATCATATAAATTACGCCATCTTTTCTCCTCTCCCGCGTTGTCCAAAACTGAAACTACTAGTCTGTTACGTCATAAAATGGACTCTTTTGCAGCGAAAGCGCTGTCTGTGTGTTTATATATTTTCTCAGTGTGCCTATAGTCCGAAAAAGTATTGGGTTTTGCGGGGTATTTTTAAATTCTACAAAGCTTGCGACACGTTACCGAACACCTGCCACTGTATCGCTTCGCACTGTCGTCTTGGGTAGCTAGTCCAAGAATCTAACGCTTGACAATTTGTGGCATGTGTTCGCTCTCTCTCTCACTTTTATGCGTTCGTTTATGCCTCCCCTGTTTTATTCTTACTATCTTTCTTGGAACAACTAAGCTTGTCGTTTTCAAAATTTTTACCGTTAACCCTTGACGGGCGTGTTATAAAATCCAATACCACTAGCGCGGCAATAAGGTTTCACACTACCTTCTTATCTCAATGCAATGACTGGCGCGGGGAAAGAAGACGCGTTACAACTTTACTATTTCTATTTCTACTCACATTATTTTAACTTTTATACTTATAATTAATAATTTTATCGCTGTATCAATGTACTTTATCACACCCGCTAGAAGATCATGTGACTTAACTTGGTACCCGCTAGAAGATCATGTGACTTAACTTGGTACCCGCTAGAAGATCATGTGACTTAACTTGCTACCAGCTAGAAGATCATGTGACTTAACTTGGTACCCGCTAGAAGATCATGTTACTTAACTTGGTACCCGCTAGAAGATCATGTGACTTAACTTGGTACCCGCTAGAAGATCATGTGACTTAACTTGGTACCCGCTAGAAGATCATGTGACTTAACTTGGTACCCGCTAGAAGATCATGTGACTTAACTTGGTACCCGCTAGAAGATCATGTGACTTAACTTGGTACCCGCTAGAAGATCATGTGACTTAACTTGGTACCCGCTAGAAGATCATGTGACTTAACTTGGTACCCGCTAGAAGATCATGTGACTTAACTTGGTACCCGCTAGAAGATCATGTGACTTAACTTGGTACCCGCTAGAACATCATGTGACTTGACTTGGTACCCGCTAGAAGATCATGTGACTTAACTTGGTACCCGCTAGAAGATCATGTGACTTAACTTGGTACGCGCTAGAAGATCATGTGACTTAACTTGGTACTGGTATCCTACAAGAGGACCAGCTGCAGTGGTGGTTTCATGCTTGGTAAGGAGCGTAACCGATACTGACTAAATTGATCACTAAGTGGTCCATATTGGAGTTTGAGTTTATATAATTTCATCAGATTTTGTCTTCCGTTACTCGATTTCCTCTCTTTCTTAATGATGAAAAAACTAGATGGCAAGAGATAATGTGACAAACTCGATACCTGTAACTGACACCCATTTATCATTACGTTAGTGTAAGAAACAGAATAATAATAGATAAAATATAATAGAATTTCTTGTGATTACTAATGATTGTTCAGCAACATTTGTTTTTTAAGGACTAGCTAAAGCCACGTAAAAATAAATTTTTTTTTTTTTGACTTATTGACTAATGAAATCAAGGTTTTAAGGATTTGTCTTGTTACATTTTAATTAAGTTAGTTTGTTAGTTGCTGGTAAGTAAGCATTGGCTAGAGCTGCTGCAGGAAGGAAAAGATTGGGTATGACAGGAGATGCTCTAATTCGATATATCACAACTGAAGTGGATAAATATTTAGATAGAGAGACCAAAAGAATGGAAGTTGAGGCTGAAGCTAAGAAATTAGAGGCAGAAAGAGAGACCAAAAGAATGGAAGTTGAGGCTGAAGCTAAGAAATTAGAGGCAGAAAGAGAGACTAAAAGAATGGAAGTTGAGACTGAAGCTAAGAAATTAGAAGCAGAGAGAGAAGCCAAAAGACTGGAAAGAGAAGAAAAGAGACTAATTTTGGAAGCTGAAGAAAGAAGGTTACAAAGAGCGCATGAGTTAAGTTTAAAGGAACTTGAACTCCAGGGAGCAGCTAGCAATCATGGTGCTAGCTCACCTCACTCTGAGAGTAGCTCCAAGTATCTTCACCAGAATGATGAGGAAATTGTTGGAACCATTACAAAATCCTCATATCACCAACTTCATGGATGATATTCTGATTGCTACCACTACATTCGAGGAACACGTAGTAGCACTCTCCATGTTGTTAGGTAGATTAAGAGAAACGGGATTGACAGCACGCCCAACTAAGTGTCATATTGGATGTGAGACATTGGAATTTTTAGGTCACACTATCTCTACAGGGCAAATGTCTCCGGACCCAAAGAATGTAGAGAAAATGAGAAAAGCACCAAGACCACAAACTAAGAAGGATGTAAGATCCTTTGTTAATATTCATCATTGTGCGCGCCATTACTTAACCAAATAAGGTCATAAAATCATACAGAGTTGAAAATAAGCTGACCAAAGATATCCTTGCCTTAATCAAATAGCCCCCCTTCCAAGAATTCGTACTAAGAACGGATGCTAGCAATGTAGGCATCGGAGCAACATTACTACAGCGGGCAGACACACCGCCACATATGCTATTACCAGTAGCTTTTGGACAGACACAGTAGTTAAAGTATAATACAGCTGAGAGAAATTATTCTACCGTTGAACGTGAATGCCTCGCTTTGGTCTGTCGATCAACAAATTCGCCCCTTTTCTTTACGGGAAACACTTCATTGTGGAAAGTGATCACCAGCCTTTGATGTTTTTAGCAAGTTTACTGTTATCTCCATATTCGTTCCCATACCAGGACGGGGGACAATCTTGGACCCGGATATAGAGAAACAGAAAATTAAGAGGAGGAACTGCAGCATGTGTTAGCAAAAAATTAACCGTGCATGCACTATTTTAAAGGAGAGAGCTCTGTAGCGAAGATTTGGTAAACAAGTGTAGCGCGACACGGCCCACGCGACACACCACACACACCAGCGCAAGGTCAGCGCTGCGGTCTTTCTTTGAAGTTGGTAGACAGCGGAAATGTGACTTACGGTTAAAAGCCATACAGTATTACTGAAGAATGAGGAAATAGCTATATAGGAATGTATGGCCGACTTTAAAAGTTTGCATTTACTGGACATTAAATTATTCACTACAGGAGAACGCATGGTTGGAATAATATTAAATAAATATAACTCAACAAAGGAGATAGGCTAGGAATTATATCCAAAAGGATATTATTCAAATATAAATAGTTTTAAAGATAATTAATATTTTTCACCTTCATCACATCGGCTAAAAGTTAGCTAATAATCTTTAAAAATTTATTACCCTAACAAGCCTCAACGGAATTGTATAAAACTTATATGTAATGAAAGCCCCATATGGGGAAAAGGAAATGATATATAGGAAGGAAGGAAGGAGATAAGTGTGGGAGTGACAGAAGAGAAAAACGAGTACAGGAAAAGCACAGATTGTTTCAAATAGCTTCAAAACAGGAGATGAAACTAAAATCTTTTGGGGAATTTGGGAGCTGCTTTCTCGTAGCCAGAGTGAGAAACTGGAGGACAGCCTCTGCAAGAAAAGTTCTATTTTCACGCTGCATGCAGGGCAGATTAAGTTAAGCCAATACAGTCTCACCGTGAGCTTATTAATCCTAAGAGGGTATGTAAGTTTATTAAAAATATATGTATTACTAATATCATTTTATTTCAGATTTTATTTCTGATTGATTGTAGCAGATATAATAAAAAAGGGAATGACGCTAACCAGAGATAACCTTCACCGGCATTGTCAGGAAGCATAACCATTAATTGGTTAGCCAAATATATTATGGCTAATTCTTGCCTGGAAGCTTACGACATACCAGCAAGTGACTTGACATCCATAAGTGGAAGGCAAAGGTTTTTTATATCGTAGCCCTCATTATTTTTCATACAATTCTGTAAGAACATGGTACGCATCATGAACAGCAGATGTGATTGTTTATACATGGACACCTATCTTTTGTTCCAGGTTTTTTATTGTTTGTGAACTCACTTCTTGATGAGGTGTACAGCCCTTTAGTCATAACTGATAGAGGGCTTTACTGACTTATACCATTAAGCCATTATATTACATACAAACACTGAAGACATGGTCGCATCATGAACAGCAGAGGGTGGTGAGATTGTTAGAACAATGGCCACCTATTACTTCTTGTTCCAGGTTTTTATGATCAATGTTTATGATCATTCCTGAGCCCTTCAGTCAACCATCAACATGTACTATAGGGCGGGGAAGGAATGCGTACTCCTGTCGGAGGTCGAGCAGACAGCAAATCCTGTGAGCAGTTTCTCATGAAAACTGTGGAAGATAAATCCAAGACTTTTTCTATTATGTAAATTAATCATACATTTTACCATCTTCACCAACACCCATTTAGTCATTACAAGAATATATAGATTTACCTGGATAATTGTACTCATTTGACTTGTTAAATTTTTAACTTCACATAGGGTTACGATTGCGAAGTAGCATCTTATACTTCTGAAGCCTAAATCTATTGTCCAGCTCAGAGTTATTCACAGCTGTAACTCACTTGTGATACCAGTGTACTTCTCGGGCACGACGTTTTCTCCCCACTTTCTGCTTGTTGTGAGAGCATCTTTTCGCCCAATCTGAGGTGGCGCCGCAGATAGCATCGCCACTTGGTGCGATCGGCAGCTTCATCCTCCCAGATTACTGGATTTATGTCCAGTGCCCTCATGTCTCTTACACACATCTTTTAATCTCAGCTGCGGTCGCCGAAATGTTCTTTTGCCATCTGCCAGTTGACTGTAGAAGATATCTTTCAGGATGCGACCATCTTCCATGACGCGGACATGGCCAAGCCAGCGTATTTGCCGCTGTCTAAGCAATGTATACAAACTTTGAAGGCCAACACGTGACAGCACCTCGACATTTGTCACTTTATATTTCCAAGAAATGCCGAGGATGTGGAGTAGACACCGTAGATGGAAGGTATTGAGCCTTCTTTCTTGCTTAGCATAGGTTGTCCATGTCTCGCTGCCATATAGAAGTGCTCTGATGACGCAGGCGTTATATACCGCAGCTTTGGTCTTCATTGTGTTGGAGTTTACCCAAACATGCGATGTGAGGCTCTCAAAGTTAGCCGCAGCTTTGCCAATGTGGTAGTCAATTTCTGTGTCCAAAGAGAGCTTATCATTGATGGTAGACCCGAGGTATGTGAAGTGGTGCACCACTGCCAACTCATAGTTATCGATAGTGATAACTGGTGCAGCACCCACATCCTGACTCAGCACATTTGTTTTCTTTAGACTTTTTGCGACTGCAGCCTATTAATGAAATATAAATGTGGTGAAATTCTTTCTCTAAATTCAACAACAGCAACGCGGGCAAGTCAGACAAACAAAAGCTTTCATAAATTCAACTCAGCCATTCAAGACGGAAGAAACGTTTCTGTTGGGTGTCAAATATGTTCATTAACATAATTTTAAAAAAAACATGAAAACATGACATGTAGAATTCTCAATGAAATAAAACTTACATAGCCCTTTGAGATAAGGACCGGACTGCGAGAGAGATGTCTCTTGTCACCATTTTTCTTCTAACTGGCTGTTGCCTGGATTATGAATAAAACAAAAGTCAGTCAACATGAATGGTATCTACTGGACTCTGACACAACAGCTGGAGGATCTGATACTGCAGACAACCTAGCTCATTTGACTTATAGCCGTATGGCAAGATACATTTGTACATCATTTTTTCATTTACGTGATGAAAATGCACAGAAAATGGGTCCGAAAATTCATATGGACAAAATTTTTTATTATGAGACTAAACGTGTAAATATATAAATACATCTTGATGTGATATTTCTGCCAATGCAATCCGGCTGTGTATGATGTTACCGAAACATGAGCTGAAGGATAGTTATTCTACTAACAATTAGTTAAAGAATATATTGTACACATAAATGTATGTTAAGAAGCAGAAAATTAAACAACAGAAAAATAACAGAAATGAGTGGAATACCGGAGAATCGAACCCAGTACCTTCCGTACGGCACTCCCGCTTAGCTAAAGAAGCGAATCCTCCCTGCCAGCTTGTCGTAAAGTTGTGTGTAAACCCTCTGCTTTGTTAAATACACTACGTCGAAATACAAATATGCACAGCCAATCCGCGTTCAAGGAGTCACGCAAGATGGCTGGCAGACTCTGAGACAGAATAAATTACGCGAAGTCACGATCACGCAAGATGGCGGCAAACAGAATAAATTAGGCATAAAACACTGTTGGTTCGGAACTCGGAAAAACGAAAAGTACGAAAACACAAATAACCAATCAGCGTGTCCCTGCAATCGAAAAAGACGGAAACGCTGCGAACCAATCAAACTTACTAACTACTCATAGGACAAGAAAAGACAACGAGGTTTAAATAAAAAACAACTCAAAAATAACAAATACTAATACAAATTAAAACCATGTGTAAAGGACAATAGTTATCTATAAACAATACAAAAGAGAAAATAAAATGACAAATACTAATATAAATTAAAACCAGCAACTGCAAAAGACAATAGCTATTTATTGAATACAAAATTAGTAAATAAAATGACACTAAATACTCCAATTATAACCAATTTTCAGGTTGAACAGGGTAGACCAAGATGGAACGAGAAGAGGCAATAACGGTCAGCTGTTAAGTGCCCGCTCTCCACCCATCACCTCATCAAAACAACAACAACAACAACGAAGAATTTCACTCACGCCGCCAAATTTAAACACAGATAACACCATACTGCCACCAAGCCACCTTCGCCTTCTGCATGTGTGAGCAGACTGTTTGGCCTTTTAAGCCCTGTGTATCTGAGATTGAAGGTAAGAGAAATATATAAGAATATGTATATATTTTGGTAATTTCCTATTACTCGTACCTTTTTGCTCCGCAGTGAATATGTGCAGATATGTCTTGTTTCGTAGCAGTTAGGGTTAGGTTAAGGGTTAGGATTAGGGTTAACACTAACCTTAACCCAAACCCTAATCCTAACCCTAATCATAACCCTAATCCTAACCCTAAACCTAACCCTAACTGCTACGAAAGAACACTTAACTACACATATTCACTGCGGAGCAAAAAGGTACGAGTAATATGAAATTACCATATATTTTATATATTTGTGCTTAGTAGAAGTGTTTATTTGTGTAGAATCTCATTGTGCAATTCCTGGAGGGAAAACCGCCTTGTGCTAAATAAATTATGTTTCGAAATTAAATCAAAGGAAGGATGGAAAGAGAGCTGGACCGGACAATACCATCAGGAATAAGGAAAGAATGAATGTAATTGATTTCATGTATTGTTTGAGTATACACTTAACACTTACCATAAGGCCTATGCGTTCCTAGGGAAGTCAATCATGGACATATTGGGAAAGCGATTTTTATGAATGATAAATTATTTTATTGAATAAATCTACTTGTCACTGACTTGATCTGTCTTTACTGATTTACCATCAATTATTCTGAGCTTTCTCCCTACATCTCCTATCTGTGTAGGAAGATTCTAGAGCCAGATGCTATGAAGGACATACTGTGTTTTACGTCATATCGTATCCTGTCAATCACCTTGTCAGTATTGAAGATAACTGGTGTTCTACTGTATCGGTGTAAGCAGTGTTCATGCACCAAGTATTGACATCAGGTGTGATAGTGGAAACCCTCAGCTTTTGGTGTTCCATTCCTTACTGCTTTATTAACACAGCAGGCAGAGGCATTGAAGATAAGTCCTTTAAGACACGACTGCCTAGCTGAGCATGACGTACCACATCACAGTATAGTTATGATGAATTTTATAAACAGGTAAAACCATGAGTGAACAGTGACTATAGATACAAGTCCCAGTGACAGTTTAAATATATAAATACCTTGATTATATTTTCAAGTACTAACATTGACACTGAATCCAGAGTGAATTAATTAAAGTGAATATGAACATTCATCTAACTAGTGACCAAGATCCGACAAGACAGAGACATTAATATCAGTAATTAATTATCAAATTGGTGTATTATTTTATTTGTAACTTATACAACAGCATCATCATATTGTTTTATCCCCATCACCATTTTTGAGTTTCCAAAGAAATACAACAACACAACACAAAACCAGATTAATGTAAATAATTAAAACTAAGAAATTGTACCGCACTGTTTTGAGAACTTTATTCCAGTTTGAGTTCAAGTTACTTTGAATTTTATTAATTACCCCTAGATACTTTAACAGCCCATAGGTTGGTCTTAAGAGAGGGCACCATAGATTACTGGACCGCATATTACCATCTCGTTCAGTAACTTTTACAGCCAGACTTGAACCTATGAACTCTATCCAGCATTACTCTTTTCTGAGAACAGGGTATTACTTATAAGACCAGTCTCTTATCTGGCAACTATCCTAGTATCATCTGATACACCTTTTTGTCAATCAACATCATTAATATTATCTGACCTCTAGCGACATCCACTCCACCAGTATTTAGTTACATTTTTGAGTGTACTAAATTACGTGGCTTTTTTTTTTTTTTTTGAACAGAGACCGATGATGTCGACCAGAAATTCAACACCATCTCAACAATATACAAGGAACGCAGCAAGTCATGCTTGGGATTCCAGGAAAGAAAGAGCCAAGACTGGACAACACCATAAACGCTAAACACCATAGCGAAAAGAAAGGAAATGAAAAGAAAGAAAAGAGAAGCTAAGTCTCCCAGGTTAAAGGCAATATATAGTGAACAGTACAGTCAGCTGGACAAGGAAGTAAAACGTCAAACCCGTGCTAACAAAAGAACATTTCTGGATGACCTTGCAAGACAGGCAGAAGAGGCAGCACTGAGAAATGAACAAAGCACAGTTTATAAAATAACTAAAACTATCAGTGGATAACGAGGTGCAAACAACATAACGTTAGTAAGAGACAAGCAAGGAAATCTCATCACCACAGCACATGGGCAGGAAACAAGATGGGCAGAGCACTTCAGAGAAACACTGAATAAGGAACCACAAGAGACTCAGCTGAATGTTCCTAAGACTGAAAGTGACTTAGACGTAAATACAAACATCCCACGAAAAGAAGAAATCATCACAGCTATCAAAGGGTTACAAAATGGAAAAGCGCCTGGTCACGACAATCTAAATGCTGAGTTATTCAAGGCAGACCCTGAACTAGCAGCAGAACTATTAGAACCACTATTTGCACAAGTCTGGGAAACTGAGACAACACTAACAGAGCGGAGTAAAGGAATAATTGTCAAATTGCCCAAGAAGGGCGACCTTGCAGACTGCACCTACTGGAGAGGAATTACTCTCCTCTCAGTTCCCAGCAAAATACTAGGCAGGATAATCATCCAGAGAATTTCAAAAGCAGTTGACCATAAACTGAGGAAAGAACAAGCGGGCTTTAGAAAGAACAGAAGATGAGCAGATCATATATTCACCCTCAGGAACATTATAGAGCAGTGCTCAGATTGGCAGAGACAGCTGTACATTAACTTTGTTGGTTTTGAAAAGGCTTTCGACAGCATACACAGGGACATCCTATGGAAAATACTGAGGGCTTATGGAATTCCCAGCCGCATTGTTTCCATCATAAAAAGCCTATATTCTAACTTTACGTGCAGTGTCGGATTGAGTAATGTAACTTTCGAAGTGAAAACAGGAGTACGACAGGGATACCCCTTATCAACAACATTATTTTTGACAGCCATAGATTGGGTGATGCGCCAGACAAACAGAGGGCAGTCCAAGAGGAATTAGATGGACAACATTTTCTACACTGGAAGACCTGGAATATGCAGATGACATTGCACTACTCGCGCATTCACAAATGTGGTACACATTCAAGACAAAACCGATAGACTGAGTAAGTATGGCCAGCAGGTTGGCCTGAACATCAATCTGAAGAAGACAGAGGTCATGACACTAAATGTGGGCAATCCTGAGCCAATAACAGTAAGGAACCAGAAGTTAGAACAGACAGACACATTTACTTACCTAGGAAGCATAGTAACACCTGACGGTGGAACAAGCAAGGACATTAACAACAGAATGAATAAAGCGAGAACAGCCTTTGCTATTCTCAACAACATTTGGAAGTCTTCCCATTACAGCACAAACACCAAATTAAGACTATATGAGAGCTGTGCACTTTCTGTGCTTCACTATGGTGCGGAATGTTGGAGAGTAAGAGAGAAGGAAATGTCGAAATTGTCCTCCTTCCACACAATCTGCCTAAGGAAAATTCTCCGAATCTTTTGGCCAAACACCACCAGCAACCAAGAACTACTTATTCGGAGTAACCGGGAGGACATGCACACCATCATAGCTGGCAGACGCTGGAGTTGGGTTGGCCACGTCCTCAGAAGGGACCCTGATACCATCACAATAATAGCTATGCTATGGACCCTCGAGGGAAAGCGAAAGAGAGGCCGACCAAAAACAACTTGGCGGAGAACTGTGGAAGCCGAGATGCAAAGAATGAACTAGAGTTGGGGCACTGTACGAAGGATGGCCGCCGACCGAGCAAGGTGGAATCAATTTGTTGCTGCCCTACAGGACGCCACCAGGCGTGATGGCCGCTGATTGCTTTGACGGTTGGCGGTTATGGATCAAAGAAGAAGAAATTACATGAATTTTATAGTGGTCAGCACATTTCCTTTCCCAACTTTCTATCAGGTATTAGCTATTTCCTAATCAATTTTACACTCACTTTAAGCTTCTCGTCTTTGGTAAGATTAGGCACAGGTAAAACACCCAGATGGGCTGGTCAGTTTTCACATAGTGACCGAGCGTTGTGTTTACCTAATTCGTGCCGGGCGATAAATCCTCCGCTTGCGGACAGATTCCAGACAAACACTTGACAGTCGGAATGTTGTAATAAACTTCCAGGAGAATTATAGCGGAGACATTACTTGTGATAATATAGGTAGTGGTATTTGTAATCATTGACGAGAATATTCGAACGCCACGATTGCCATATGGGGATGACGTGACCTTTACAGTCACACACAGAATTCCTATGAGGAAATATTTGAATAAACCCCATTCTAAACACGCATGTTTGAAACGATTGGCAGTAATTCAAAATGTAGGAATAACAACCTTCCTGAATGGTTCCTCGTCTAATAGTAACAAACAAATGCGGAAGAGGAGGGGGGGGGGGGGAAAGAAAACTTGCAATATAACCGGTACTTGTGCGTTAATTCACCGTCAAATTAATATTTTGGCAATTTATTACCCAAACCGAGAACCGTACTATTTCTTACATTTCTTTTCTTACAATTTTTTTCTTTTTTTCTCGCTTGAATCCAATCGCAGTCTAGGTGATATTTTTTGCCACCCACTTACGCGACGTCACAAATCTCTTACCCACCCCGTCCGTCCTTTCTTTTTTTTTGTAATCCGGAAAAAATACAACTTACTCGAATTTTTTTTTTTTACACTTTTGTCTCGTTTTGGTGAGGCGCGTCCCGTTCAACCTAGTCGGTTATATTAGGGCGCATGTCCAAATATAAAAGACCCTTAAGTCTAGGCAATTGCTAGTCATCATAATCATCATCATCAGCTTTCAAGTCCCTATCAGAGTCAGGTACCCATTTACAGCTGAATAGACTGATGCGTGACACCTGTTCCCTTCCTCGCTGCCGTTCCCTTCTCTAACTCAAGATCAGAGTCAGGTACCCTTTTACAGCTGGTTACACTGATGCGTGACACCTGTTCCCTTCCTCGCTGCCGTTCCCTTCTCTAACTCAAGATCAGAGTCAGGTACCCTTTTACAGCTGGTTACACTGATGCGTGACACCTGTTCCCTTCCTCGCTGCCGTTACCTTCTCTAACTCAAGATCAGAGTCAGGTACCTATTTACAGCTGGTTAGACTGATGTGTCACGCATTTATAGCTACGTAGGCCCCACCTCTCGAGCTTGGTAGTGTCACGCATCAGTCTAACCAGCTGTAAATGGGTACCTGACTCTGATCTTGAGTTAGAGAAGGCAACGGCAGCGACTTCCCTTGTTTCCTGTGTACCGTTAACTTGTAGAACTGATTCAATACCGTTTTATTGGTTTATAAACTTAAAATACGGGGGGGGGGGGGGTTGAGGGCGGGTCTGTCGTAAGCGTGTCAACTATGAATGCACGAGGAACGTTTTTTTTTTTAACTTGCCCTCCCAAACCACAATGTGAAATCAACTTTTTTCAATCAAGAAAAAGTACGGTTCTCAGTTTGGGTAATAAATTTCCAGAAATTGATTTTAACGGTGAATTAACGCACAAGAACCATATAACCAACCAGACACTTTTGCAAGTTTAGAGGACTAAAAATTTGCCTCGTCGAGAAAACATCTAGACCTGCCAGTATTAAGACAAACAACATCAGAATTCATTTATCGGACCGGACTTGTTAGGGACCCAAAGATGCAGCAATAGTGAATGCCGTCAGCGACCCATAGCTTGACTGCTTGCATCAGGACCAGAGAACCAGAGCTGGTCAAGACCGTACTCCACCTCCACGTGGTGGTCCTGGAAACAGTCTGCAGCAGTGCAGTCTGGCTGAGCGAGTACGGATCGAAATGGGAAGGCAAACCCGGTCCCTAAAAAATGCCGTGCTGAAGTCGGATGTGTCGACCGAAAGGTGCAGATATCACAGCTACGGCGTAAACAGACACAACGCAACCACCGTCCTTTTCAGGGCGAACGAGGAAGAAGAAGAAGAATTTATCGGACCGGACTTGTTTGAGCCTCTTGAGGACTAAAAAGCCCAGGAACACTCTTCCATTATTAGCAAGGAAAACCGGAATCTGAGGAATCTGAAACACGGAGACAAAGTGGGAGCTTATTATAAAGTAACGTCTCCAGAACACGTGTAAGAGGCATCTTCAACAAGTTGCATTAACTCTACTCTATCTCTGAGCCAGAAGTCTGTGACCCAAAGTCAATTTTGGGGTAAGTTGTATATATATATATATATATATATATATATATATATATATATATATATATATATATATATATATATATATATATATATATATATATATATATATATATAATTCTATGTTTTGTATTATTAACACGAGAAATAATGTGTATATATTGACACATGAATATTAATATGTGAAAATTGCTAAGTGGATGTCCTAGTCATTTGAGGCTTAGCACCCTTAGCATGATGATTTTATGAACCACCACTGCAAGCACTGGTGACTGCTTTATGCGAGTTTTTTTTATAGAGAACTAAAAGCAGAGGTAGTCCCAAGTTCTATATGGAGCAGGAAGTGAAGTATGAAAGAAATGATGTACATATTATTATATTATTAACATTTTTATCCAGTGTAGATGTAAATGAAAACATTTTCAATCTATATTATTAACCTTTTCAACCAATGTAAAGTTAAATCTAAATCTATTCAATTTAAATGTAAAGAAAGTTTTCGCTCAGTGGGATTAAGATTAATTCTCATCGAGGGTCAAATTCTGAGATAGATGGGATGGTGGAATAGGAAGAGGGTACATATAAGTATGTGTAGGGAAACTCAATACTCAGGGGGGTATTTGTTTCTCTTCTCTTGCTATACTTGTCTGTTGTACCAACTGAGGGTACTATCTCTGGAACAAGTGAGGGTATAAGTGGCCGGAAGTCAACACTGGATACCATCATCAGACGGGTCTTAGAGACGGAGGACCAGCTTGGTAGTTACTCCCTGACACTTCTTGGAACGTGCTACAACTTTCAAACTTCACCAGTGACGAGTGTGATCCAGTCATCTATCTGCAAAGACCCAAACATCAGCTGGAGCAGAACCCCACTTGCAGCTAAGTAGAAACATAAAAGCTGCCAAGTGAACTCTTAACCAATACTGCATAACATCACTCGATGATGATCATTGTTTGTTGAAGAATTATTCAATTTTTAAAACTGTTAGCTATAATTGATTATAAAATTTGTTATTCGTATATATATACAAATCTAAAGTTGAATTTAATCATTTTGAATGTACTACATGCGTATGTCTCAGACAATTTCTTAAATACACTTAAACAGAGCTATACAATAATAATAAGAGGAATTTCGCTGAATTAACTCAACTGGGGGCTTGAACGAGCTAAGTATAAGAAAACCCTATTCTTCACAAAAGTTGACGGCAGATACTAGTGTTAACATTTGCTCAGCCTCATGCAGCATTGTTCTCGTTTTTCTGAATATCTTGTGAAAACTCCCTTGAGATAGAAGCATCATTATCCTTCTACCTACAACTCTGTCAAGAGTAATCTTGTGCGAAGGTAGACACCTTTGAAGACCCACATTAGTTACTCTTGAGTTTTGGTCACTGTTGGACCACTACTGCAGAGCTAAAGGGAGGCAATATAAATAATGTTACACTAAAATTGAGTTAAAAAAAGAAACAAATGTGGAGACGTTATGTTATTACTGTCGTAGATTTTCGATAGGAGAATTAAGACTAGGTTTGGTCCCTTCTGAATAGGTTTGAATAGGTGATAGACTCAGTGAGAGTTAGTGAAAGGTAATAGAATTTCCACACACGTGAGATGATAGATTTTGATATAGTGGCTGTCTCTGAAAGCGAAAAGAATTCTTCTCTCTCTCACCTATCTTCTACAACAGTTGTTACAGCGTCAGACAGACTACACCAATATACATATTACGTATATTTCTATCACTCACAGGCACGCACATACACGTGACGACAGGTAAACACACAGACGTGGGAAAACTATAACAATGATATATATATTATCTAGAACGAGCTGACCAAACACTATTATTAAGTTCAAGAGCGATTTTAATATCAGGAAAAAATCGGCTCACAACATCAAAGAAAGTACATCAAGGAGAATACATATACACATAGTCATAAAAATTCAAGGAAATGTTGCAAGGATGATAGCCCCCTTATAGTGTTAACTCTAGGTTTAGCCCAGCCCCGTTAAGAGAACAGATGATGGCGCCAGAGTCACAGATACATAGGGTTTGGTTCTAAGAGAGTTCGTTGTTTTATCTCGTAATTATATGCACAGAGTTTGAAAACAAAAATCTGATTTAACCTAAGACAAAAACACAAGAACTCTAGCCTTAGCAACAAATTATGCAGATTGAAAAAAAAAATTAGGACAGCAACAGGGTGTCAAAAATATAATAGTGAAAATATCACTCAAACCAGCGTACACTCATTCATTCCGCCATGGCCTCTCATACATGTACTCACGACTTTGCTTGCTGCCTCTTGGAACACACTGATTTTAGATTTTCACACAGACTCAAAAAATGCAGTCTTCTGCCAAGAAGTCCCCAGTTCCAAAAGACGTATTTAACTCGGAGTCTCCGGGAACGACTACTTGGGTGTGCAAATTTGTTCAAATGTCTGATTAAGTCACCTAACAGTTATTCCAGGCGCGGGAGTTAGCAGAGCACAGTGTCAATAGCGTAGGTTTCTAGAAATGATGAATGTCAGGTCGGTGCCTTCCCTCAGTATAGGATTCACTTTAGTCACACCACAGATTTGTCCACAAAAAAAATATATATATATAGTCGGGAAATGTTAGTTAATACTTGAAGTATTTCGCGCCACCAGGCAGAAAAATTACGTAGAGTTTCTAGAAGAAATTAAGATCTGGCTCCAAGGTCCAGTATTTATCATTACAGTCTTTGAAAACCCGTTATTGGGAGATAGTATTTCTGGATAACTCGGGTTGCATATGCACTGTTAGACCAGTGGTACTTAAGAAACCCACGTGGTTCAAAATAAGGACTGTCTATTTCTTCACAAGTATGGAAACTACTACTAGGTGCTGGTAAAGTTAGGGTCACCCCAAAACTTTCACTGTGTGGAGGAAAAATAACACATATAATATAATAAACAGAATCTGTACTGGTTATAACTTACATTTAAACTTGCAAGCAGAGAGCTTTGCTTATCATTTAAACTTCCCGTGACGTAAGTTATATTTAAAAATCAGCAATCCTCATGAATTAGGAACACGTGCGTATTCCGTCACCATTCATGAGGCTCGATTCTAGAGTTTATACGTTAGTTTAGAAAAATACACTCGACTGAGTATTAGCGGTTAAATTAAATTCATAAATAGCTACAATTTCCGTTATAAGCTAGAAATTTTAATTTTATTCTGCTTTCCACTGAATGCTTCCCTAGAAAATATAATAGCCTACCACTTTATTTCTCTTCTGCGCTAAAGAAATAGATTAAATGAATTAAGCGATTTAACACTTTAACACTCACCAAATCTATATATCTATCATATTAATTACCTCAACCACAGAATTACAGGTAGTCGCACAACTTAAGAATAAAAATGCTGAAAATATTTCTGGAAGTCTAGAAGTTCGACAAATTGCCGAAACAAACTGAGATACTTCGCTAACAGCTATTCTGTTTACGAGCAACCTATCTACTGTGAGTCTATGAGCGAGAATGAAATTAAAGTTTCAAGCTTGGCCAATATCTTAAAAATCGGACACAGGATCCTAATCTTATTTCGCCAAGCGAAATAGTCTCCCCTGTCCGTATAACCTTCGTCCGCTTATCGCGTGACGTAACAGCCATCAGTGGCCGAGGGCTTGCATGAGTTGCAAATCTCAGACCACCGTCTGCAGTGCGGAGTGGATTTTCACGCTAAGCCGGGTTTTTTTTCTGACGAAAAACCTCATGCGTTTACTGAAATGCAGACTCTCTGTCTACTTTCCATGTCCCTCGGGTGAATTTTCACGCCCCAGGCCAGAGACCCTCAGACGAATGTCTAGCGAATGCTGTAAATTCACGCCTATCGTCCGACCAGCGCGACTGACATGTACGCAATACCACCCAGGTGCGATTCTCAGTTTTAGAGAAAGGAAAACAGGTAAAGTTTGCGAATTATATGAAAATAATATTCGCAAAAACGAATGGATGAAAAATATACAGGAAAAAAAGAAATACAGAGATAATAAAAGAGAGAATTCAGGTGAAAGAATAGGAAGAAGATGTAGGAAATTAAATGAATATAAACCCTACGTGACAATTACTATGTCCATTTCAAGATTGTACACGGCCCATATGGTTCCCTTAAGGTGTCTGAGGACTCAAAGAAAGAATAGGACTACCTATCCCTCAGGCATGTCGTACCAGGTGACTCATACGAGGTTGTGTATCGGGCTGCAGTGTCAGTTTGTAAAACACATTGCTATAAATATCCCGGCTCCAAGAATATATAAATGCTTTTGTGCGGGTTTTCTGTAAGTTCGGTAGCTGTTTATATGCGAAGATTTTGAAATTACCTGTATCATGCAGAATTCCATGAGAAGTGGGGGGAGAAGATATATACTAAAGTCAAACATTCGAATCTGTTTGATCTAGAGGAAATATATTTACCTACTGTTGCGTGATAAATTCTCGCAACATCATTTTATTACAATATCTATTTTATAACGCAAGGGCAACAACTGCTTGAAATTTATAGTTACTTTTCTCGGTAAGCATTTGTCTTCTCGCGTTGGTATCGAATGCAGTTAAGTTTGAGCTGTGGTCATTTTGCGCTGGACTGCGCATGACTTGTCTTGCTTTTTGGTCGATCGGTTTCCGCCCACCACTAGTGGAGTGAGCGATTTGGAATGGCGAAAGAGATGCCTCGTTGAAGAGGGGATCTCCGCTATTTTTTGTTCTGTCAGGGATGTGTAGTCCTCTTAATGGATATTTCGTTTATTCGAGATAATACCTCTAGTGTTTCCCACATGCCGGGAGGCGTGATATTTCTGTGTATTTCATGAAAGCAAGGTAAATTAACATTTTCATTAACTCTATCGATTTTTGGTCGTGAACGATTTCTGGCTCATAGCCTGTCTTCGAAAGTCGTCGTCACGAGATGTTTTCCTAGCTCACATGTCGCTGTATTGTGCTGCATCGGTTGATGCAGGTCCCAAGGACTATTACTTGCTACTTGATTACCTGAACTAGGTTTGAAAAACCTTTGTTATCTAGAGGATATTTTTGAGGACATTATTTATACTTCGGCAGACGTGTCTGTCTTGCTGAAGTCAGATTAAGGAGAGTGAACTGATCTCATACATCTGGTTATCTCCTGGCTGTTATAGAAAAGGATGGAGTTTTTCCACCTGACTACATTTACAGCACTATGAAATATAACATGCATCTGACTCATCATTGTAATGCTGTCTACCGTCTATTGCTGTATTGAATGTTGCTGTGATAATGACTGTTTGATGTGCCTACACATTTGCGTAACCATTTTGTCACTGTGGCGTCCACAATAAATAATGAAGAAAAACGTCAACGGCTGTTACAAGAATCATTGACTTTATACGTCGTGAGTTTACTGACGTCCTATGTGGATTGCCCTGTTATTTTTGTATGAACATTGTTTTGACTGAACACATCTGCACACCACACAAAACCAGACATGCGGATACCATCCATCATCATATGGCATCACGCATCATTTGGTGGCCATAAGCTGGTTTGATTCTGGTACCAGCAAACACGGGGTCCCTTACCCACTTCATTTTCAACAAGAATTCATCAACATCCTTCAAGAAATTAACATTCTTCAATACAGTCAACATCTTCACCATTTTCAAAGTACTCGGCGTTGCCCGGTAAAAGTCAAAATTTCAATTTTTTGACGGAAACAAGAATTTGACAGTACCCGGCGTTGTTACATGTTGCCGGATAACTCGGACTGCTGTTATCTTTTACGCAAGTCAAGCAAGTTGCTGCTGTCAAGGTTCCAGTGCTGTCGTTTTTGTGAAGGTCAAGTGCCGGTTGAAACGGGTTGTTTTCTGAAGAAGGCCAAGTACCGATTTCCATCAACTTACTTTTGGATTAGAAGGTCAAGTGCCGAAACAACTCAACACACAGTATGTCAGAAGCTCAAGTACCATCGTGTTAGCAGTGGAAGCAGTTCAGATGTGCCATCATCGTTGGAGCTTCGCTCTTTAGGACGTTGATTGACATCCGTTTTTTCTGCTGTTCTACGATTGGAAGCCTATAAGTTAAGTGGCCTGTTTGTATGTAAACTGTGCCCTTATACTTCTGCTGAGTCTTCTGTGTGTATCATCTCATTCTATATGTTATATGTCTATATGTTATTTGTATATTTATATGTTTATATTTCAGCGGGTTCTCGGTTGGGTGGTGTCTCCGTTAGATTATGCCACGTCATAGAGGTCGTCTATTGTGAGCGTTTTCTGTAGGGTAAGCAAATTTCCGATACTGGAATTTGCTAAGCGACTTCTGTTGCTATTTATGTTAGCTGTGATGACATGTTTTAATATTGTTTTCGTTATTATTTCGCATTCTTTAGTTTTGTTTTGATTTGTTTGTATTTGTTAGCCTACTCTTGTCTATAATTTAGTTTCATACAACATTTTTGTTTATACACTGTGGTGTCATGTATTTTGTTTAATTCTATCGTAGATATCGTCACATTTTTTGTGATATTTCATTAATTTCTGCTTTATTTTTAGTTGATTTCTGCGAACGTTTTTGTATTGTTGCTGATCTTTGTTATTGTTTACATTGTTATTGTTTACATTGTTTGCATTGTTTACATTTTCAATGTTTACATTCTGCATGTGTTTACATAGTCATTGTTTACAGTTATAGTAATTAGTTAATGGGCTATGCTAATGCACTGTTACTACTACACTGATGATAAATGAATGATGAATAGTGTTGTGCACTATTGAATGAGAAGTGCACTTATGATCAAGAATTGATTGGTGATATTTCATATACAAGTTCTTTGATTGGAGACTTGTTTCCCACAGAGACTGGGATAATATAAGGTGATGTGAATATACAAGTGCTTAATTAAGACTTGTTACACTTAGGTTTGAAATAAATTAGTTAATTATTTCAGGTTTTGGACTCATATGTTAGACAACATGTCTACATTTGAGCACTTTATTGAGCAGGGTAAATTGCTTGGGAAGACTGGTGATAAGTTAGAAGAATTTGCAACTGCTCGATATGATAAAGCAATGGAAGCTGAACAAAAGAAACTGCATATGGAAGCTGAACAAAAGAAACTGCAGATGCAGGTGATGAAAAAAGATTCCAAATGGAAATGGAAAAACAAAAAAGGGAATCAGAAGCTGAGGAAAGAAAACTCCAGCTAGAGGCTGAAAATAAAAGACTTGAAAAAGAGGCTGAAAATAAAAGACTTGAAAAAGAGGCTGAAAATAAAAGACTTGAAAAAGAGGCTGAAAATAAAAGACTTGAAAAAGAAGCTGAAAGACTTCAAATAGAGGCTCAGGCTGAGGAGAGAAGATTACAGAGAGAATCTGATGAGAGGAAAGAGAAAGCAAAAATGGAACATGAAGAAAAGGTCTTAGCTTTAGAGTTGGAAAAATTGAAATTGATGAACATGAGTAATGGTAATGATTCAAACAAGGGTTCATCTTCTGGTAAGGCTAATAATGATACTTTTAAGATTAAGTTGCCAACATTTAGTCCTTCCAGTGATGACATAATGTTCTATCTGGACAGATTTGAACAAGCATGTACAGCTCATAACATAGACAAAGCAAAATATGTTTATCAGTTATCAGGGATACTGACAGGTAAAGCTCTAAGTATATTAAATATGGTGGATGAACCTGACAAGAACAATTATGAGGTTGTCAGGGCCGCTCTGTTAAAGAAATATCAGCTTAACGAAGACGGCTATCGTCTACAATTTAAAAACATGTTACCTGAAAATGGAGTTGAATTCTCCGAGTTTATTGCAAGAATACGCATTACTTTCTCACGATGGGTTGAACTATCTAAGACGGAAAAAACTTATGAAGGACTTATGGACTTAATACTTAGAGACAAAGTCATGTCGTCTGTCAATGAGTCTTTCCTTGCTTTCCTTCATGAACGTAAACCTAAAACAATAAAAGAAATGGAAGATTTCTGTTGCCAATACGTAACTGCACACCCACACATAACCATGGGTAACTCTAAGGTGAAAGAAGGTTTACCAGTTGCTTCGGCAGCTCCGTATGGTCAAAACTTTGCTCGTAGATTCCAACAAAATTTTGATAGAAAGAGCAGCGGTAATTTCTGTCAAAATCATGGAAACCAATTTCATGGTGATTCTTCTTCGAAGAATTGGAGACAACCTGATAGTGGTCGTTACTATCACCCTAATAATTATAGGCATTTCAAAAGAGGATATGGTAATAGAGGTTATTCCTGCCGAAGACCTCAGAACCAAACAAATAGATGTTCGCATCAATGTGAACATGATAGTAATCGTGGAAACTGGAATTCGAACCAGGATAACAATTACAATAGAGACAATAATAACTGCAGAGATAATAATAACTCTGATAACTTCAGAGGTAATAATAGTCGGGGTAGATCTCAACACAAAAAAAAGAGATATCAGCAGGCTAATGCTGTACAACAGGAAACTGAGGGAGCCTGTAATCATGTTGTTGATAGTAAAAACTTTGACGCTGTCACTGGTTCTGCTTTTGACTTTGAGAGAGCAAACAAATGCCCCCAATGCAGTACTTTATTCGAACCGGGTACCATAACTACTTTGAGTTGTGGTCACCCACTTCCCGCTCTTCCTGCTGCTGTTGCGCATGACGGGAGGGGTTCTTTAATTCTACATAAGGGTCTTGTTAATGATACTCCGGTCTCACTACTTTTCGATTCCGGATGCACCACTATTGGTGTTAGACAATCGCTTGTAGATCCATCTTGTGCTACAGGAAAGGTTATTAAATGTGTCACATTTGGCGGCACTCTAGAAAAATATCCTACTGCTGTAATTCGCATTGCCACTCCTTTCTTTACTGGAGATGTGCATGCTTGTCTCTTACCTAATCCTATTGCGGACCTTATTGTTGGTCGTATTCACGGAGTTAGGGAGTGTACCCCACAGCAGATTGCTGCTTGGGAAGATAATAACATGCAAGCTACAAATGCAGTAGTTACAAGAGCACAAGCTCTACAAACACCCGAAACTTCACTGAATAGTGATAATGAAGTTGATAGCCAAGATAGTCACTTAGTAATCACTCGTGACTCTTTCATAAAATTGCAAGAAGAAGATCCTTCTTTAAAAAAATTCTTCGTTCTTGCGAAGAAAGGTGATCCGAATCAGGATACAAATAGAAAATCTTGGATTGCAATGAGAAACGGCGTACTTGTACGTATGGTACAAGATTCGACTACGTCGGCACATTCGCAAATTCTTGTTCCCAAGAGCATGAGAGTGCAAATATTACAACATGCTCATGACTCGCAATGTGCTGGACATATGGGTTTTTCCCGTACGAAGTCGAGAGTCCTTGCGGCTTTCTTTTGGCCTTTTGTCAATAAGGACATTCGTATTTACTGCCGATCATGCAAGGTATGTCAGGAGGTCAAATCTAGAGGACCACGACATGCTGCGCCTATCCAGGCTGCTGACATTCCTATTCGGCCGTTCCAGAAAATGGCCATAGATATTATTGGCCCTTTTAAGGTCAAGTCGGCCAGAGGACATCAGTTTATCCTTACATGTGTCGATATGTGCACACGTTGGCCAGAGGCTATTCCTCTTAAGAGCATATCTACTACAGATATCGCAGATGCTCTTTGGTTGATATTTTCTCGCTTGGGGTTCCCCAGAGAAATATTATCAGACCATGGCACTCAACTCATATCTGACACTATGTCACAGGTAATGTCTACCTTACATATTGAACGATCTCTCAGTAGTATCTACCATCCTATGTCTAATGGGTTAGTTGAGCGTCTGAATAGAACGCTCAAGACTTTGCTTGGTAAGATAACTGAAGATCATCCTCAAGATTGGGACAGGGTTTTACCCGCGGCTCTCTTTGCCTATAGAGAAGTCCCTAATGAAAACACAGGATTTTCTCCCTTCGAACTTGTCTTTGGCGCGCGTCCACGCGGCCCTATGTCTTTATTACACGATCTCATCACTGCCGATGATATTAGCGATGAAACTCAATCCTCATATGAGTATGTCATTGCTCTTAGACAAAAGATCATTGAGGCATGTAAGCTAGCAACTGCTTCATCAGAAATTGCTAAAGAGAAGGCAAGACAGTTTGCTAATAAGAATAGATGTCTACGACAACTTTGTCCAGGTGACAAAGCATTCGTCCTACTCCCCAGTAGGGAAAATAGACTTCTTATTGCATGGAAAGGTCCGTATGCAATAGTCTCTCGGATTTCCGATGTTGACTATGTGGTCGATATTGATGGAAAGCATAAAACTTTCCACATAAACATGCTTTCGGAATTTCACGAACGTCCGGACTATTTGCTGCCTATTTTCCAGGCAACGGATGATGCTCCTGCACCTCACGGTCATTATTCATCCCTGTCTGTCATACAGGATGAGGAAGCTACCTTCTCTGATGTCAACCTTCCCCTTCCAGTGGTTCCATTACATTCCACGGAATCTTGGAAAAACGTTTCTGTTTCTCCTAATCTTTCTGGTGACGAACATCGACAAGTCTCGTCGATGTTACAAACATTTCAGGATGTTCTCACTGACATTCCTGGACACACAGATGTCATAGAACATGACATAATTCTTACCGACAATAATCCAATTAGGGTTAGGCCGTATCCTATTCCTATACACTTTCAGTCGCAGGTGGAAAAGGAATTGGATGAAATGATTCAATTAAATATAATTGAACCATCGACTTCACCATATTCTTCTTCCATGGTTATTGTCCGGAAGAAGGATAAGAACATACGAATTTGTGTTGATTATCGCAAATTGAATCAGGTCACAAAGTTCGATGCTGAACCGATGCCTTTGTTAGAAGATCTACTGATTAGACTTTCTAATTCTAGATTCTTCACTAAACTTGACTTGTCTAAAGGTTATTGGCAAGTGCCTTTAGCAGAGCATGCCAAACCTCTTACTGCTTTTTCTACACCTAGGGGTCTATTTCAATGGAATGTTATGCCTTTTGGTCTCATGAACGCCCCTGCACTTTCGTTCGCATGATGCGTCGAATTCTGTCACATCGTTCGGATGTCATCGCATACTTAGATGACATCTGTCTCTTCAGTGATACCTGGGAAGATCACTATTTAGGGTTATATGACTTACTGTCCACTCTACGTGAGAATAATTTGACAGCAAAAACCTTCTAAAGCTTTTGTTGGTTTTGGTGAAATCTCTTTCCTGGGTCATCGTGTTGGTCATGGTCTCTTGAAGACAGAAGACCACAATACTTCCAAAATACTGAACATCTCTGTTCCTAAAACGAAGAAACAAGTTAGGAGTCTCTTAGGTTTAATTCAATTTTATGGGAGATTTATTCCAAATTTATCTTCGATCATGGCACCTCTATCAACATTGTTGAAGAAAGGTTCGCCTAATCTGGTCCGTTGGTCTGAAGAATGCCAATCTTCACTAGACCAAATCAAGAATATATTTTCTTCTCCTCCCATCTTAAGATTACCTACTCTTGATAGGACTTTTGTTCTTCGGAGTGATGCTTCATCCACTGGGATTGGAGCAGCACTGATGCAAGAATATGCAAATACTCTGCATCCTGTTATGTACATTTCTAGAAAACTAAATGCGGCAGAGAGGAACTACTCGGTTTTAGACCGTGAGTTGTTAGCGATGGTTTGGTCAATTCTAAAGCTACAAAGATTCCTCCTGGGCGCACATTTCATTCTAGAGACTGATCAGAAAGCTCTTACAGCTATTCAGACTAAGAATTTGAAGAGTTCGAGATCCACTCGATATGCTATAGCTCTTCAACCTTTTCACTTCACGGTACGAGCTATCCGTGGTGCGGATAATGTGATGGCTGACATTTTGTCTAGATGCCCACATGACTCTAACTAATACTTCTGTCCTATATTCCTATATATTACAGAGTCATAACACACCTATATTACTACAATAGATTAGCACATCTGTACTCACTTTATATGTACACACTATCGTGCTTTGTTGTCATCTTCTTCTGTTCGTTTTTAAGATGATAGAGGAGGACTGAGTAGTTAATATAAGGGCCGTTAGTTTACTAAACAGCCACAATTATTAATAATGTATTGTACCTTATGAAGCATATTAGTTATTAATTAGCATTATATTGCTTGTACTTTCTCAGAATGTCATTGTTGAGCTGAGGACTTACCTTACTAGTATCAAGCATGACGAGTTCTAGATTGTGTACTTACCCTCGGAATACCAGAGCATATGTCCTGGATCGTCATGTAGTTTAACTTTACTATGTACTTATGTCATTACATGTCAAATAATGTACTATTTAAATTTTCCTATCAGATTTGTACATCCATTTTTAAAGACAATATTAGAGTATGCTGTTTAATGATGATTATGGTAACTTGCATACGTATATTGTGTTTACATGCTAACGTGATGTGTGTTGGTGACACCTCCCCGATGTGAATATTTTTTGAGACATATTTATTTTTCTGTTGAGGTATATCCTCACCAGACACTCTATAATTAGCCTCATGTTAGGCAATTTAATTAATTATCAGCGCATAATTCGTGCGTTTTGAGCCGCTTATCGCATGCTCTTTGATATTTAAAAAAAAAAAAAATATGTTCCACATTTTTTTTTTATCGGGAGGAGGTGGTGATATGTTGCGTGATAAATTCTCGCAACATCATTTTATTACAATATCTATTTTATAACGCAAGGGCAACAACTGCTTGAAATTTATAGTTACTTTTCTCGGTAAGCATTTGTCTTCTCGCGTTGGTATCGAATGCAGTTAAGTTTGAGCTGTTGTCATTTTGCGCTGGACTGCGCATGACTTGTCTTGCTTTTTGGTCGATCGGTTTCCGCCCACCACTAGTGGAGTGAGCGATTTGGAATGGCGAAAGAGATGCCTCGTTGAAGAGGGGATCTCCGCTATTTTTTGTTCTGTCAGGGATGTGTAGTCCTCTTAATGGATATTTCGTTTATTCGAGATAATACCTCTAGTGTTTCCCACATGCCGGAAGGCGTGATATTTCTGTGTATTTCATGAAAGCAAGGTAAATTAACATTTTCATTAACTCTATCGATTTTTGGTCGTGAACGATTTCTGGCTCATAGCCTGTCTTCGAAAGTCGTCGTCACGAGATGTTTTCCTAGCTCACATGTCGCTGTATTGTGCTGCATCGGTTGATGCAGGTCCCAAGGACTATTACTTGCTACTTGATTACCTGAACTAGGTTTGAAAAACCTTTGTTATCTAGAGGATATT
Organism: Oreohelix idahoensis; assembly: GCA_024509875.1. NCBI lineage: Eukaryota > Metazoa > Mollusca > Gastropoda > Stylommatophora > Oreohelicidae > Oreohelix > Oreohelix idahoensis. Next base: position 391,770 of record JAMPIV010002413.1, read on the forward strand.
TTTGAGGACATTATTTATACTTCGGCAGACGTGTCTGTCTTGCTGAAGTCAGATTAAGGAGAGTGAACTGATCTCATACATCTGGTTATCTCCTGGCTGTTATAGAAAAGGTTAGAGTTTTCCACCTGACTACATTTACAGCACTATGAAATATAACATGCATCTGACTCATCATTGTAATGCTGTCTACCGTCTATTGCTGTATTGAATGTTGCTGTGATAATGACTGTTTGATGTGCCCACATATTCGCGTAACTATTTTGTCACTGTGGCGTCCACAATAAATAATGAAGAAAAACGTCAACAGCTGTTACAAGAATCATTGACTTTATACGTCGTGAGTTTACTGACGTCCTATGTGGATTGCCCTGTTATTTTTGTATGAACATTGTTTTGACTGAACACATCTGCACACCACACAAAACCAGACATGCGGATACCATCCATCATCATATGGCATCACGCATCAGTTACATACCCTGTGGCCCTACATTATTCGGAAGTCTTCATGAGCTAGACGTCTGTAAAAAATCTTATCAGACACGGGGTAAGTTGTAACATATGCATTTTATACTTTGCATTTGATATGTTTAACTCGTTGGTGGTTGTACAGGTTCATACGAGGCTGGCAACCTCAGCATATGAAAATGATAGAGTCATGAACCACCGCAACAAGCCCTGGTGACTGCTTCATGCAGGTTCTCTCACAGGGAATCAAAAGCAGAGGTACCCGAGGCTCCCCGTGGAGCATGGAGTGAATGATTATGACATTATGGTGTACATATTTATTATATTAACATTTTAATAAGTTTATATGTATATTTAAAACATGTTTAAATCAGACAAAGGCCATTTTCCGCTGTCCAGTCACATTTTTCATCAAATTAACTGACAGTAACGATGATTTTTCATCAAGTTCACTGGGTTTATGTTTTATGCGCAGGGAAAAAATTACTGAGAACACATTTTTTCTCGGTGGAAGTGACAGCGGGAAGGCGCCTGACTAGTGTCAGGAAACCTATACTAAGTAGAGACATCTGTTTATTTTCAAAGTTTGTGCTACAAGTTGGAGATACTTTGTGTGATACCAGCTTGATACGAGTCTGTTAATCAAGATCTTGTCACCTACGCTAGATGCCTGCCTTTGACCGCTTGTGAAAATCCTTGCCTTGACTTTCGGAGCGGTTACCCCAGCAACTAGGCATTGGACGTGCCCTGATCAAAGAGGTCGATAACTGACAGAGCAGTCGGCAAACCAATTTCAAAATCTGGCCAGTTAAGTTATTTTAACCAGGCTACTGCAAAAATAGTTCTCACCATCTTATTAAACCACCTTAAACATTTTTCTGTGAAGAAAAACGTCACATTTTGCAATTCGCCAACATCACTTATTTATTTACTCGTGTTAAGCAATAATTGATTATTAAATTTGTTATATGTATTTACAAATTAATAGTTGATTTAATTATTCCAGAGAGAAGTGCACACGTATGAATCAGTTATCGTAAATATATAATACAGCAGAGCTCCGTATGTAAAATTTTACTGAATAATTCAGTTGGGGGCTCAGAAACGAGCTAATATATTTTTATCTTCATAGAAGGGGCAGGCATATACAAAGTTCACGATAGTTTTGATAAATTCAGCGTTGTGATTGATTTCTGAAAAATCCTATGAAGACTCCCTAAAATAGAAGCATCATATTTACAATTCTGCCAAGAGTCATCTTCAGGGAAGGTAGAAATCTTTAAAGACCATCATTGTACACTCTAAAATTTGGCCATTGTTGGACCATCACTATAGAGCAGGGGAGGCAATCCAGTGATATACCGTATTAGTCTCGGAAACAGCAAACATGTTAGCAGCCTGCACGTTATTTGTTTGTTGCGCCTCGCATACTGCTCTTAATTTAACATTCATATCGTATCGTCTACTCATTTGCTTTTCACTTGAGACGCCGAGGAAGCCTTCTTTTAAACACCATCACACACTTGCTCATCTGCGATAGTTACCGTAATTTTGTAATATCAGCAACACAGCACAGATTCTGCCACTAACTAATACTGACCTACTGAAATACGAGTTCAGTGATACTGAAGGGTGCAAATCCTCACTCTCTCGCTTCTTTTTGACCTGGAGTTGATTATTAGATGCGCGCGGTGATTCCTGCCCACGCCGGCCGGTACAGTTCCAGCATTCAAAAAAATAGACCTCTGCAGGAAGGTGCCATTTTTGCAGTGAAAAATGGTGCCTTGCGCATAAAATAGGAGTATAGTTTTCGGAAGGACATTTTAGGAAAAAACATCGCACTATATTCGGGCCAATAAGGTAAATAAAATAACAAAAAATACCGACTGGTAGAGAATGTTGACTGAAACCAGCATGGAAAAATAAGTATATGGACAGAAAACATTTCCAGAAAATCAACTGACGAGGAATCCATGAACAACCGGAAGGTATGGAGGAGACAGGGGGAAGACCATCTAAACTAGGGATTGGTGACAAGAAACAGTTTATGCGTAACGAAGAAAGGTAAGAGACGATAGTGGTAATGATGCTAATGATGATGGAAACATGTTGGTGACAAGAAACAGTTTATGCGTAACGAGTAACGAAGAAAGGTAAGAGACGATAGTGGTAATGATGCTAATGATGATGGAAACATGTTGGTGAGGATTCCCGCTCTCACTGATACACCGGGGAAAAAAACAATGTTAGACAAAAAATAGTACAGATATGTATTTGTATATTAATGGGAACGTTTGTGTGAAATGAGAGAATTTGTGATGAGGAAATGTGTGAAGTAACAGAATATTTAAGGAAAAATTATGTAAAGTAAGTAAATGTTTAGTGACAAAAAAGTGAAATAAGAGAAACTTTCGTGAATTAATATGTGATATAAAAGAATGTTTAGTGAGAAATTGTGTGAAAGAAATTTTTTAGCGGGTAACCCCGTGAGGTTCCAGGGGGTATATGAACAGGGAAATAGATAATAGGACTACTGTACCTCAGGACTGTTGTACAAAGCGACTAATATGGGGTTGTGTATGAGGGCCTGACATTATCATCATGTTAAATATATAGCTACAGAAATGGCAACTACATGAGCATGTGACCGCTTGTTGAATACGTGACCGCTTGGTGAACACGTGACCGCTTGGTGAACACGTGACCGCTTTGTGAACACGTGACCGCTTGATGAACAAGTGAGTTTATGAATCGTTATATGTGGCTATCGCAGAGTGTTTACCAGAAGGCATGAATTAAAAATGGAGAAAGAGAGAGAGAGAGAGAGAGAGAGAGAGAGAGAGAGAGAGAGAGAGAGAGAGAGAGAGAGAGAGAGAGAGAGAGAGAGAGAGAGAGAGAGAGAGAGAGAGAGAGAGAGAGAGAGAGAGAGAGAGAGAAAGTATAGTGATAATTTGGATTTGTTTTAGATAGGATGCATACACGTGTTGGAAAGAGAATCAAGTGAAAAGATTCAACAACAACAACAAAAGTGATAGTGTGAGGGAAAGATTAAGAGAGAGCAAAATAGAGACGTCAGTAGGGTACGTGCGAAAAGGAGATAAGACAGAGAAGAAATCCGTGACGGTCAACAAATCCAATTGTGTTAACCGCCATGGAAGTCACGTGACCCTACCAGGCAGACGTCTTCAGATATCTCGTTTCCGATTGGATTACCAATTCCGGAAACAGAGTCGTCAATATGGCTGGATATGTAATGGCAATAGCTTTAGAAGAGATCCTTATCCAATCATAAAACGGAAAAATTTGTGGAGGGAAAAAGCGTTAGTATAGTGAATGTGGTTATCAGATATAGAAGTGGATAATGGCGGAGTGGGGGAGGAAAGAAGAAAGTGGGTATACAATATGGACAAGTGTTGAGAGGGGAGGGAGGAGACAGTAGTGTAGTAGTCATACTATGTTATCTGTATGTGTGTAGTAAACGTGTAAAATATGAGTGTGTATAAATATGTGTGTTGTGAATGTGTAAAATGTATTTGTTTGTATAAATATGTGTGTAGTGAACGTGTAAAATGTATTTGTGTGTGTTTAAATATGTGTGTTGTGAACGTGTAAAATGTGTGTGTGTATAAATATGTATGTTGTGAACGTGTAAAATGTATTTGTTTGTATAAATATGTGTGTAGTGAACGTGTAAAATGTATTTGTATGTGTATAAATATGTGTGTTGTAAACGTGTAAAATATGTGTGTGTGTGTATAAATATGTATGTTGTGAACGTGTAAAATGTATTTGTGTGTATAAATATGTGTGTTGTGAACGTGTAAAATGTATTTGTATGTGTGGATGTATAAACATGTATTGTGAACGTGTACATTGTATTTGTGTGTGTGTATAAATATGTATGTTGTGAACGTGTAAAATGTATTTGTGTTTGCATAAATATGTGTGTTGTTTGCGTGTAAAATGTATTTGTATGTGTATAAATTTGTGTGCTATGAATGTGTAAAATGTGTTTGTGTGTACACATATGTGTTGTGAACGTGTAAAATGTATTTGTGTTTGTTTAAATATGTGTGTTTTGAACGTGTAAAATGTATTTGTCTTTGTATAAATATGTGTGTTGTGAACGTGTAAAATGTATTTGTGTTTGTATAAAATATGTGTGTTGTGTTTCATAAAATTAACAGTGATACAACGTAAAAATATCTCCAAAGGATAAAATGTAGGGATAAAAAGAATGCGTAAGTTACTAGAAGGCATGATCGCCCACGCCGCGGGTCATCACCCGCCATGGAAATTAAATTGCTGAAACGGTTACCATTTGAACGGGATGAGAACGGCGGATCAAAAGGAAAAAAAAAATATATGACTGAAAAATTGCGTGAGACTAGCAAGGCTAAGGAGACGCAATTGGGGGGGGGGGGGGGGAAGGAAAAATTCACGTCCCCAAATTGACACGAGGTACGGAAAGGGACGCTTATGCGATACCAAGCCTTTATTTGAATTCAGCGGCAAAAGCATTACAACGCAGATGCTTGAAATATTACAAAATTAAAAAAGTAATTTTTTCTTAATACTAATGTTAGGAATATAAAAATTAGCTGGCCGGATGGCCCATTTTGAGCAGTGAAATAATATGCTTTTATTTATACAGACGGATAGATAATAATGAAGACATTGACAAAAGACTGTGTTGTTCACATCAGCGAAAGACTGCATTGAATCAAACATGTCACTAATTTGCACAAAAACCGCGACCTTGAGACTCAAGTGTTCAAATCTAGTTAGAATGAAAGAGAGGGACATTGGTGGGAGCTGTGGCTAAAAATAACTTTACAGACAAAATTTGTAGAGGGGACGGATAGGTTGGTTCAAAAACCAAGTACGTTTTTTGTGAAAACGCAAGTAGAGACGGACGGACTAACAGATAAAAATCCATACTTGACTGAAGCATGACTGAAATGACTTTAGTGTAGGAAATTTGAATTTGAAAAAACACACGGCATTGATTGGCCACAGACAATCATATTATCAGCGCTCAGACGCGCTTTTTGCCATTCCTCAATAGTTGTCCAGTGATAGACACAGTAAATTTTAAGTGTGGTGATTTCCAATGAAGTAAATTGAAATAAGTTCAGGGACGCCATACTATAGCCAGCAGCTCAGCTGAGTTTTGCTAGCATTTCTGTGTTCTTTATTCATAATCTGAGCTGTGAGTTTTTTATGTTGACACCAAAAGGTGGTGTCAAATGCTGGGTAAATAATTGACAGTGAGGACCCGTGCAGTGTCGCATCTCGGCAGAACAGCCTTGTATTGCCCCCAAGCACGGAGAGGTGGGGCCACCCGATATATTGCCCCCAAGCACGGAGAGGTGGGGCCACCAGATTCGAGCACCAGAACTACTCTTTCAAAGTTACGTAAGCAGGCTGGTCTGCTGGATTTACACCAACTTCATAGACATAGCACCCAAAGTGAATTATTACTAAAACATCCCATTTCCTTCCATCATTAATGGACAATGTTTGGTAGGCTTAGACAGGGAGGGATGAAGCCACCCCAACAGCACATCTATTCATCGTTCTCCCAGGGAAAATAAAATTATGAACTGTAGAAATATTAACTAATTGTGAACATTGTATTCGCACACACCTTTTATTTATCATGCCATTTATTCATGCCATTCACTCATAAATTCCAAAATCATTTCATATGTTCTGGCCAAAATAAAACCTTGGTTCAGAACAAATAAATTTAAAAAAGATTTACTTTCTAAAATTTCACCAGCTGAATTTAGTTCATTGTGTTCTAAATTTTATTGATAATATTATATTATTTAATATCTGTGTGTGTGTGTTTGTATATGTCAATACAACACATTACATTCAGTACCCTAGATTTTAACGTAGCCACATTCATTAGAAAAAAAGATAGGTGTGAGGTCGTAGTGGTAGCAAGAAAGGCCTTCTGAAAATTCACAGCTACATTTTATCTCAGGAGCCTTCACAGCTGACCTCATACATCACACTTAGTAATATCACCATCATACAATACCATCAAAACCACTACATATATTGGGGTCTTGTCCAGGGATAATTAGCATAAACAGTAATATAAGGATCTCCTGGTGGGAGAAATAAAATTAGGGGAACAAAATTGTAAAATTCCCTTAAAATTAAAAGTGTCCCTTTAAATTAAAAGGGCAATTAGAAGTTGGTGAATCTTCACAGCCAGTGTTAGTTAATTAATTAATTAGAATTATTTTAGTCTAGAGTAATTATAAGTACTTAGTGGTTGGAAATTTTACTTTGCTTATTGTTAGATTTGTTTAAAAAGTATGGCGGAGCTGGCAAAATTTAGATCAGCTGCTGTGCTGACCGCAAAGGAGATGGGAATGGATGGTCAGGTTTTAGTTCAGTACGTAACGGCTGAATGTGATAAGTATATTGAAAGGGAAGATAGGAAGGTACCTGAAGAGAAGAGGTTACAAATTGAGGCGGATAGAGAAATTAAGAGGCTGCAGATTGAGGCAGAAGACAAACGACAGCAAAGGGAGGCAGAAGAAAAAAGATTGACTGCCGAAAGGGAGGCAGCAGATAGAAAGGCCGAAAGGGAGGCAGAAGATAAAAGGTTGCAAAGGGAGCATGAATTACGACTAAGGGAGCTGGAGTTACAAGGCCAGGCTCCTGAAAATGGTGCCAGCCCTTTTGCCTCAGATGCTACGCCTAGTCTGGGAGCCTCAAACTCAGCTATGGGGTTTCATTTAGACCATTTTGTTGAGAAAGACGATGACATAGAGGGGTACCTAGGACGTTTTGAGTTATTAGCTACTACATATGGGTTAGAGAGAGAGAGGTGGAGTTTAAAGTTATCACAAGGACTGAGAGGTACTTCTTATGAAGTCTTTGCTAAAATGAACAGGGAAGACCAAGACAATTATGACATGTTAAAGCAGGCTCTGTTATTAAGGTACGAGAAGAATGGTGAATTTTATCGTAAGAAATTTAGAAATGCCAAACTGTTGTCTGGGGAGACATACCACCAATTCTCTGCTAGACTGGAAACCTATTTGGAGAAATGGACTGCTCTGGGGAAGACCCAAGATCTTAAAGAAATGATCATGATTGAGCAATTGAGAGAGTCCATGGCTCCAGACATGAGAAAATTCCTCATGGAACAAGGTGCAGAGAAATTGGGGGAGGTTTTAAATGTCGCTGAGAGGTATCAGGCAGCCCAGGCAGAGGTAAGTGGTGCTAAAAAGAAGCACATAGATAATTTTAAAGCTCCACAGCCATTTAATAAATTTGACAATAGAGAACAGGGTAATAGAGGTAGGACAAACTTTGAGCGGCCAAGAAATGACTATCGCGACAGAAACTCACAGTTCAATGACCAAAAAAATAATGAAAGGAAACCGTTTAACCAAGGAAAAAGATGGTGTAAATGGTGCAAGAAAGATAACCATAACACCGAATTTTGTAGAAGGAAACCTTCAAACATTGCTGCAATGAAGTCGGGGACGCAAAGATTAAAGGTTAATCCTAATGGACAACAGGAACCTTATCACCCCCCAGTTTGTGAGGATGTTATTTGTAATGGGGTCACCATAAGGTGCCTTTATGATACAGGTTTGGATTATGATTCAGTTGTGAAGTCTAGCCTAGTGGACCCAAGTCAGTATACCACAGAAACAGTGGAAATACAAGGGGCGACTAAGGACATACCACTCATGACACTTCCCATCGCAAGGATAACGGTGAAAACTCGCTATGTGGAAGGAGAAATCAGAGCAGCAGTGATAGATGAACCAATCTACCCTCTGATATTGGGGTGTAGATACGTCTTCTTGGGGAATCCCGAGAAACCTGTGATCATGGCGACAGTGCAGACCAGGTCACAGAAGAAGGAGGAAGAATGTGAACCTATAAATGCTCATCCAGAGGAGATGAGAAAGGCGCAGGCTGAGGATAGGACACTCAAGCCATGTTTTAAAAAATTGCCCAAATGCCACACACCTCCGAGCAAGGGGGAATATTTCATGAAGAACAAACTATTATATAGGAAGGCCGGAACTGGAACAAATGGTCACAACCAGCTGGTTCTTCCCACTTCATATAAGGATAAAGTGATGGAACTCGGGCATGCGATTCCCTTCAGTGGTCACATGGGGATCAGCGCCACAGGACAGCGTATAGCTTGTCATTACTTCTGGCCAGGGATAACGGAGGATATAAAAAGATATGTCAAATCCTGCCCTGAATGTCAAAGGGTAGCTCCAAAGCACTGGACTGCTCCTGCAACTCTAGGGGAAATGCCCATAGTGGGAACACCTTTCGAGAGGGTTGCAGTGGATATTGTGGGACCTCTCACTCGGACCAAGAGGAGGAACAGTTACATCCTTACTCTGGTGGACACTTGCTCTATGTGGGGAGAGGCGGTAGCCCTGCCATCAATTGATTCAAAACACGTAGCAGAGGCACTACTTACAATATTCACCCGATTAGGATTCCCGCATCAAATCTTGACGGATAATGGATCTCAGTTCAAGGGGAAACTAACGGAAGAAGTTTTTAAACTATTTCAAGCCAGACACTTTCATTGTAGTCCGTACCATCCACAAGGGAACGGCCAGGTAGAGAGGTTCAACGGGACTCTCATTTCTATCCTGAGAAAGCTGGCACACGAAAAACCGGATCTGTGGGATCAATTCCTGCCCGCCGCATTGTTTGCGTATCGGGAGGTACCACATAGTTCAACCGGGATGGCTCCCGCAACTCTGCTATTTGGGAGGCCAATAAAAGGTCCTTTAGAAGCTTTATTAAGGACCTGGACGGATGAGAAGGCGGAAGAACCTGTTACCTCATCTTATCAATACGTGAACGAACTGACCACTCGTCTGAAAGCTGGATGGAAACTGGCAAATGATAATTTGAAACAAGCCAGGAAGAAACATGCAGCATATTTTAATAGGAAGGCAAAGGACCGAGAACTAGCTGTGGGAGAGAAGGTGCTCTTCTACTACCCGGTAGCCAGAATAAATTACAAATTGGATGGCAAGGTCCATATACGGTTCTAGAGAAGGTGTCTAGAACAAACTATAAAATTGACAAAAAGGGGAAGGAGAAAGTTTATCACGTAAACCTGTTAAAGAAGTATCTGGACAGACCACTCCAGGAAAGCACCCCCTTACTGACCTTAGCTATCGCAACTCAAATGCAAAAGGAACCACTCACCTCACATGAATACCCATTACATCCTTGTGAAACAGCAGCACAGGTAAAAGTCAGTAAGCACCTGACTAAAAACCAGAGGGAGAGAGTTCAACAGGTTCTGGAGGAACATACAGATGTATTAACGATAAACCAGGCCATACAAATTTGCTACAGTATGACATGAAACTGGTAGACTCAAACCCAATCTGTATGAGAGCCTATTCTATTCCGTTCGCGAAGGAGAAGGCATTGAAGGAAGAAATAGATTATTTATTGAAGGAGGGGATCATTTCACACAGTGAATCACCCTTTAGTTCCAGTGTCGTCTTGTTGAGAAAACCGTCTGGGGAACACCGACTGTGCATAGATTATAGGAAACTGAATGCGGTCACAGAAGGACAAGTGGATCCATTACCAGACACCAAACAGTTATTTGCCAGATTAAACAAGGCAAAATACTTTTCAAAGGTGGATCTTAGTAAAGGCTATTACCAGATCCCAGTGAAGCCTGAAGTGAGACCTTATTTGGCTTTTAGCACTTCGGATGGACATTATGAATTCAATATGCTACCATTCGGACTGAAAAATGCTCCGAGTGTATTTTCAAGGATGATGCGCAAATTGTTGGATCCCCTGAATAACCCATGTATCACGAATTTCATGGATGATATTCTCGTCGCCACAGAGACATTTGAAGAACACATTGAAGCTCTAGAGATGTTATTTAATAGATTTAGGGAGGCGAACTTAACTGCTAGGCCAACAAAATGTTGTATTGGATGCAAAGAGTTGGAATTCTTGGGACACACTGTATATCAGGGTAACATGACCCCTGACCCCAAGAACTTGGAAAAACTGCAGAGAGCACCTAGACCACAAACAAAAAAGGACGTGCGATCATTCGTGTCGTTATGCGGATTTTATCAAAAATATATCAAAGATTTTAACTCTATTTGTGCTCCTCTGACTGATCTGACTCGCAAGGGACTTCCAGATAAAATTATTTGGACTGCACAATGTGAACTAGCGTTCCAAGACTTAAAGGAAAAACTCACTAGCAAGCCTATTCTCAAACTGCCTGATTTGACACAGGACTTTGTCTTAAGAACCGATGCAAGTAATGTAGGACTCGGAGGGGCTTTGTTGCAAAGATCATCTTCACCTGATGGGGAACTGAAACCAGTCGCTTATGCAAGCCGCAAATTGAATAAGGCGGAACAAGGATACTCCACAAGCGAAAAAGAATGTTTAGCGTTAATCTGGGCAATAAAGAAGTTTCAAATCTATCTGTATGGTAGGACTTTTGTGGTCGAGACGGATCATCAGCCTCTCGTATTCTTATCTCAGGCTAAGCATGAAAACGCAAGATTGCTGAGGTGGTCTTTATTGCTTCAACCTTATCAGTTTAGTATCCAATATATCCCAGGCAAATTGAATGTCGGTGCAGATTTCCTCAGTCGGCACCCCTGTGATCAAAATTAGAGTAATGGCAGACGTGAGGAGAGATTTTATCTATGTGTATCACTGGTTTTAGAACTTGCCGTAGGCATGTTTTCAAGTGGGGAGATGTGTCATAAAATTAACAGTGATACAACGTAAAAATATCTCCAAAGGATAAAATGTAGGGATAAAAAGAATGCGTAAGTTACTAGAAGGCATGATCGCCCACGCCGCGGGTCATCACCCGCCATGGAAATTAAATTGCTGAAACGGTTACCATTTGAACGGGATGAGAACGGCGGATCAAAAGAAAAAAAAATATATGACTGAAAAATTGCGTGAGACTAGCAAGGCTAAGGAGACGCAATTGGGGGGGGGGGGGGGGGAGAAAGGAAAAATTCACGTCCCCAAATTGACACGAGGTACGGAAAGGGACGCTTATGCGATACCAAGCCTTTATTTGAATTCAGCGGCAAAAGCATTACAACGCAGATGCTTGAAATATTACAAAATTAAAAAAGTAACTTTTTCTTAATACTAATGTTAGGAATATAAAAATTAGCTGGCCGGATGGCCCATTTTGAGCAGTGAAATAATATGCTTTTATTTATACAGACGGATAGATAATAATGAAGACATTGACAAAAGACTGTGTTGTTCACATCAGCGAAAGACTGCATTGAATCAAACATGTCACTAATTTGCACAAAAACCGCGACCTTGAGACTCAAGTGTTCAAATCTAGTTAGAATGAAAGAGAGGGACATTGGTGGGAGCTGTGGCTAAAAATAACTTTACAGACAAAATTTGTAGAGGGGACGGATAGGTTGGTTCAAAAACCAAGTACGTTTTTTTGTGAAAACGCAAGTAGAGACGGACGGACTAACAGATAAAAATCCATACTTGACTGAAGCATGACTGAAATGACTTTAGTGTAGGAAATTTGAATTTGAAAAAACACAAGGCATTGATTGGCCACAGACAATCATATTATCAGCGCTCAGACGCGCTTTTTTGCCATTCCTCAATAGTTGTCCAGTGATAGACACAGTAAATTTTAAGTGTGGTGATTTCCAATGAAGTAAATTGAAATAAGTTCAGGGACGCCATACTATAGCCAGCAGCTCAGCTGAGTTTTGCTAGCATTTCTGTGTTCTTTATTCATAATCTGAGCTGTGAGTTTTTTATGTTGACACCAAAAGGTGGTGTCAAATGCTGGGTAAATAATTGACAGTGAGGACCCGTGCAGTGTCGCATCTCGGCAGAACAGCCTTGTATTGCCCCCAAGCACGGAGAGGTGGGGCCACCCGATATATTGCAACCAAGCACGGAGAGGTGGGGCCACCAGATTCCAGCACCAGAACTACTCTTTCAAAGTTACGTAAGCAGGCTGGTCTGCTGGATTTACACCAACTTCATAGACATAGCACCCAAAGTGAATTATTACTAAAACATCCCATTTCCTTCCATCATTAATGGACAATGTTTGGTAGGCTTAGACAGGGAGGGATGAAGCCACCCCAACAGCACATCTATTCATCGTTCTCCCAGGGAAAATAAAATTATGAACTGTAGAAATATTAACTAATTGTGAACATTGTATACGCACACACCTTTTATTTATCATGCCATTTATTCATGCCATTCTCATAAATTCCAATATCTTTTCATATGTTCTGGCCAAAATAAAACCTTGGTTCAGAACAAATAAATTTAAAAAAGATTTACTTTCTAAAATTTCACCAGCTGAATTTAGTTCATTGTGTTCTAAATTTTATTGATAATATTATATTATTTAATATCTGTGTGTGTGTGTTTGTATATGTCAATACAACACATTACATTCAGTACCCTAGATTTTAACGTAGCCACATTCATTAGAAAAAAAGATAGGTGTGAGGTCGTAGTGGTAGCAAGAAAGGCCTTCTGAAAATTCACAGCTACATTTTATCTCAGGAGCCTTCACAGCTGACCTCATACATCACACTTAGTAATATCACCATCATACAATACCATCAAAACCACTACATTGTGAACGTGTAAAATGTATTTGTGTTTGTATAAATATGTGTGTTGTGAACGTGTAAAATGTGTGTGTGTATAAATATGTGTCTCGTGTAATTATCAGCGGTCTCTGTGGATGTGTTCTTGGATATATCCATCTATGTCTTACATCTCAGGATTCCAGAACGTTGACCGCCATGTAGTGTTATCAGTTGGTTACATGAGTGTGTGTGTCCTATTTAGCACCAATGCTTTATTCCAGCATCTTTTCAATTGTTACCAAGGCGCGGAAGGGCAGTAAAGAATAGTAATATTTTACCCTGACAGGCATGTCGTAAAAAGCGACTAAAGAGGGTTGGGCATGGGACCATGTTACGCACAGATTCTTTTGTAGGCAATGAATATATATATATATATATATATATATATATATATATATATATATATATATATATATATATATATATATATATATATATATATATATATATATATATATATATATATATATATATATATATATATATATATATATACATAGAAAGATATTTATTTATCTGTTAACACTTTTGTTTGTTAGTCAAAGGTACATAACCCTTGATTTTGTTGATGGTACATTTTATTATGTCTGTTACTTCTCTTGGGTCTTATATGGATACTTAGATTTACGTCGGCCCATCTTGAGTTGAACTCTGGGGGTCACGCGTTTCTACGCATGTGTCGAATAACGGTTGTCGAGAGAGACTTCCGTGATGATGGGCGGATCCTGATCGCTGTACGGACAGAAGTCCGAAGATTTGTTCTTTGCTGTGAAATTCTGGGGGAAGGTGACATCGTCTGTGTGACTATTATGTCTATGTTCCTCCCCAGAATATATTCTTAGCGCCAAAGGAAGGCGGGTGCTATTTTTCTAGTGTTTTTCTAGGATGATAAGGTAAAGAGAGACAGTTACTGTACCTTTTCAAATGCCTAGATCTGCAGCCATGTTATGGTCTGCACATGTATATGATTGACTATTTTCGAGACGACATTTTGCCAGCAGCACCATTATTCGTATGATATACATTGCATTATTATGCATATAATCTACACAGAATTATTGATATGATGGACAGCGCCCTTTACTTATGCTTTATTATGCAGCTTCGGAGTGAGCGAAGCTCATCGAAGTTAGGAGCCATTTTTGGATCTCGCCTTTGCCTAAGCGGATCATCGTTCGGAGAACAGGGATACCTTACTATCTGATGATGATACAGAGATGTCTACTATTGTAAGCCACTACTGGTGGTTTTGAGATTGTCGTCATAAAAGCCTACTAATTTACGGCTTGTAATTCTTCGTCAGAAGAGGTTCTGTCAGGGAGCCATTGATGATAAATATTTGAGAACATTAACTGACGTGATCAGTCAATTAGGCTTGAAAGTAAATACAACTAGAACCCAGAGGGACTAGCTACTAACGTTCTGTTATATTCACATTCTTTACGAATGTATCTTTGATGTCGTAAACCATTTTCAAGCATGTGATGTTGTTGCCAACCTGTTCCAGTGGCTGTAGCTGTGTTGTCAGAGTGTGCGTCCCATTAAACTGTATGAAACTGTTAACAGTAGTTCCAGCCGTCATTGACTTCTAGATACGAGTGTATGAGTGCATTGTTACCTATCAACTCTACAGAACAGTACACCCATTAGCGTAACTCACACATGTACTCTCACTCGATATAAACACTGTCCCTTGCCAGGGCCTCAATACTTTGTGGACAAGGTGACCGGTATATCCAACACTGTGTCGGTTCGAGTTGACCATCAACCTTCATCAAGATGACAAGTACACACAAACTACATGCACCACAGTCACCCTTGTCAATGTAATGTGCCAGTGTGACGCCTTTGCATTTACAGTTTACATTCTACATTTATCAGTGTGGTGGCTTCATGTACACAGCATTCTTTAATAATAAGAAAATATACCCTTATCAGACCGGTTACCCTATCCTGTAAAAAATCTTTTCCACAAAAACTTCAACAAACATTATTGACAGGATTGAAATGGTATGATAAGGTGACCAAAGTATAACTGATGACAAGAACCAGGCGTGTGCCTGACGAGAAGAAGACGCTGACGATGGATATGACAGACATTGAGGAAACCTGTAGGTAGCAATACAGGGCAGGCCTTGCTCCGGAACACCCAGCGTAAGAGAGGCAGAGGTATACCGACAAGCACATGAAGAAGAGAACTGGAGACATAAAATAAAATGATGAGGGAAAACATAGAAAAAACTTGAGGAGATGTCACGTGATAGGAGAACTTGGCGTGTGTTTGTTGTGATAGGAGAACTTGGCGTGTGTTTGTTGTGATAGGAGAACTTGGCGTGTGTTTGTTGAAAGCGTATGTTTCTTAGTGAGCTAAATGGTATTGATGTCACATTACGTTATGTCAATCTTAGACAAGTTTATTATATGCAAAGTCAGGCCTGACACCATATATGTTTACCTAATGCTGATGTCTAATCCTGATACACGATTTGTTTTATCTATAGTCAAAGAAATATGCCAGTTTTCAACTTCCTGTTTGAGGATCTATGCATTCAAATTCAGGTTGATGTTGACAAGACAAATTTAAAATCGATGTCCAAGACGATAACCTATTTTATTATCCGAACCGGCTTTGACAAACCGATTACAGAATCTTGGAATGCGGTGTAACATAGCTTGTCTTTGTCAATTGTACGGCTTCAAAAGATGAAATCTTTATTTCGTCCAGTTGGTTCGACTTGGCATGTAAACGTGATAGTTAGTCGGTCAGTCAAAGGGGTCAGCGGAGCATGTATGATCACTCCTGTTATATGCAGGTAATAAATGTCAGTTTTATATGTACCAATGACGTTATTAACGTTATATGCAGGTAATAAATGTAAGTTTTATATGTACCAATGACGTTATTAACGTTATATGCAGGTAATAAATGTAAGTTTTATATGTACCAATGACGTTATTAACGTTATATGCAGGTAATAAATGTAAGTTTTATATGTACCAATGACGTTATTAACAAAAGGTCGTTCCATAGTATATACTGCCGTATGGGAGTGAAGCGTTAAAGACATCACTATACTATATCCAGCTTTGTGAGATGGTGTGACTAGTTCCCTTCCTAGCTGTCTTTACCTTTCCTTATTCACGAGCACAGTAAGGCACACATTTACATCTGGGTAGACTGCAGCACAACAATACCAGGTTTTGAACCAGAAACCCGGTAATTTTGCCAGGAGAGATAAGCGTTCTAACCATTCTGCCAGTCGTGTAGAAGTCCTTTTCCAGGACTAGCACTTTTTAGGGCTTCATCGTTTGGCTGATAGACATTGATAGCCCTGTTAAGGACTTGGTATTTATCAAAGCTGTGATAGAGTACAGGCACAGAGTTCGCCTGTTTTGATTGGCTGTTGTGCTCTGTTGGTTGAAGTATTGTTTTCATAATCCAAGAAAGAATAGATTTTAGCAGATTCAAACCAGCTTGACGATCTAGATTGTGATGACCACCTGGTTCTTCAGCGCCATAACTGTCAGTAGATGCAAATCAAAAGGAAAATCTTCATAACGTCTGCACACAGAAACGAATGATATAAAGAAGACATGGAAGTGCCTATCGGATGGCACAGGACAGGAGGACATTGAGTCAAGTCCTATGTGCCTAGGGAAATAGAAAGGTCATGAATGAATGAATTACGATCTGATAAATTCGAAGATTTTCTGTCTACCGTTGAAAGATGCACGGTCTTAAGACAAGAACCTTAAGGGACACAAATTAACATATGTATTAGTAATACCCCCAGGTTGACTGAACCTCGGTTACGACGTGGGAGGAATACAAAAACACTCGTTGCCATGCATGGCGGGTTGAGAAGAAGACATTATTCGCTTATTGAACAGGTCACCTGAATACAGAGTTATCCTTCTCCTAGACAGACAAAGGCGTAGACCTGATAGGCTTTGGGTCCAGGGTTTCTTAATCTGTAGTCGACAGACCCCTTGGATTCACTAACGGATTCTAGAAGGTCTCTGTATATAACTCAAAAATTTGAATTTTACTTTCACCAGAATTTTTACTTGGATAATTGTCATAGCTTTTGGCATTCAAAGAAAAATATTCCTTTTTCTAGATTGTTTTTGTATGTAGGTTTGACTGTATGGAAGCTTTACGATGTTTCTTTAAAATCAAATGTATTATTTCAATGCAGAAACTGTTATTTATGCGTCTATATACATTGTCTCTAAGACAAGGCCCATAATCTTCACCGGTCAATCAAAGAGGTCCGTAGTTTTCATCGGTCAATCAAAAGAGGTCCGTAGTTTTCTTCGGTCAATCAAAGAGGTCCGTAGTTTTCATCGGTCAATCAAAAGAGGTCCGTAGTTTTCATGGGTCAATCAAAAGAGGTCCAAAGTTTTCATGGGTCAATCAAAGAGGTCCGTAGTTTTCATCGGTCAATCAAAGATGTCCGTAGTTTTCATCGGTCAATAAAAGAGGTCCGAATTTTTAATCGGTCAATCAAAGAGGTCCGTAGTTTTCACCGGTCAATCAAAGAGGTCAGTAATTTTCACCGGTCAATCAAAGAGGTCCGTAGTTTTCATCGGTCAATCAAATAGGTCCGTAGCTTTCTCCAGATGTTACGGTATTGCCTCCCCTGCTTTGCAGTAGTGGTCCAACAGTGGAAAAAAACTCAAGAGTATCTAATATGGGCTTGAAAGGTGTCTACCTTCGCACAAGATTACTCTTGGCAGATTTGTGAATAGAAGGATAATGGCGCTTCTATCTCAATGTGCAGTTCACAAGATATTCATATAAGCGAAAACAATGCTGCTTTGGCTGAGCACGTTAATTCTAGAATCTGCCGACAACTTTTGTGAAGAATTATGCATTGGTTAATCTTAGCTCGTTCTTTAAAAACTTTACTCAGTGGAATTCTATTATTCTGGTATAACTCTGTTTAGAGTGTGTTTAGTAAATTGACTGAGACAAACATGCAGTTCATTTAAACTGATTAAATCCAAGTTAAATTTGTAAAATTACAAATAAAAAAAATTAATAATCACTTAAGTTTTAACAGTTTGAAAATAATTGAATAATTTAAAAGAAAGGGTTCATCATTGATTGATAGTAGGTTCTATGAAAAAAGTTCACTTTGGCAGCTAATATATTGCACTTAACTGCCAGTGGTTGTTTCTGCTCCAGCTGACTGGTTCTTTTTACACTGCTCACGCTCGTCGCTGGTCAAGGTTGAAGGGGGCAGCTCGTTCCCAGGAGTGTCAGAGAGAGTCTACAAAGTTCGTCTGTCGCCTTAAAGCTCAGGCCACAGTTCCCTTCTTGTTCCAGAGATAGTATCCTTCACCAGGTACCACCACCAACAACTATGGTAAAAGAATAGAAACGAAACGATCTGTTGCGCACATATTCTTTTGTATGGAATTATGCGACGCACGGATTACTGTAGGTAGGAACGTAGGAAACAGTATGACTATTTGATATGAAAAGAATTGCACTCTCGGTCAAAGTTAGACTACCCATAATTAATTTATACTTTTGTTGTATGGATGATCTCTCTTGAATATCGATCTAGCGTATGAATGCTAGGTCTATGTCATTTCTCATTTGTTATGGCCAGAAAACAAATTGGTCTTGCTTATAATGTTTATGGCCCGGACATATATGTATTCCGTGTCTAGTTAAGAAGATTCGGTCTTATATCGTATATTTCTGTATTTTTATGTCGGCCTATTTTTCGGTCTGACGCTAAGGGGTGAATAGGCTTTTCTACGCATGCGTCGAGAGTGTCGACGAAACCTGCCTGATGTCATGGCGAGATGTTTGAGGGCTGGTCCTTTAGGGATGTTGAAAAGTGATTTCTGTGAATGATTTTTAGGAAGGAGATGGTGTCTCTGCAAGATCATATGGTCAGAGATTCTCCTAATGTTCTATATTGTGTTTATTCCTAAATCAAGGTAATACCAGACCCTTTGTTTTGATGAACTCTGTTTTGCTAGGCCTAGATGGCAAGCTTATCTTCGTACAGCTAGGATTGTTTGAATGCTGATGAAGATGACAGGTTATCCAACAGCTCTAAGGTATTTTCATGAAGCAACCTTATAGATTTCAGAACTGTATGGAAACCCAGTGAGAACATTTATGTTCAGATTTTGAATTAATTTCGGCTCATCATTTATCCTCCGGGGTGAGTGAAACTCAAGGAGGTAGCTATTTTGAATTCCCGTTACCACAACGGATCATTGTCAAGAGAACAGAAAACAACTCTTATTATCGGACGATGATGCAGAGATCTTCCTATTATGAAAAACCCACTACTGTGGTTGAACATGGTTGCTATGAACTTTCGATGAATGTACAACTTAAGAAAACTTAGCCAAGAAAAGGTTCGATCAGTGAACCATTATTGATGTTTACATATTCATTTTCACTGACGCGTTCAGTCAGCTGAAGTATGAGGCGATAGCGCACCAGTACAGTGAATGCTTGACTTATATCGCCCATTGTATTTATATGCTACATGAAATATGCCTGATGTTGCCACCTACTATTCAAATACCTAATGATTTGCTGTGTCAACATGTACCTATGACTGTATCCGTGCTGTCGGAATGTGTGTCCCCTTATTAAACATATGAAATGGTCAACAGCAGTTCAAACATCATTGACTTGCAGACGAGTGTATGAATGTACCATTACTAAGTTGTCAACTTCATAGAACACTCCATCATTCGCGTAAATGACACTTTACACCTTCACTCTATGTCAACATGACCTGTAGATTCAACGCTGTGTAAGGTTGGGAAGTTGACCAGTATAACCACATAACTTACCTTGGTCAGTAACGTCCAGTGATAAGCATCAAACAGTAACGACATCTTCAGGGGAAGAGAGTGAATAGATTTCTTCACGCTCCCCTGAGTATTGCGTTTCCCGACACATACTTATGTGTTCCCTTTCTTAAACCACCATCCCATTTACTCAGACTTTACCCTCGATAAGAAGTAACTTTAATCCCTCAAGAAAAAACTTTCTTTACATTTAAATTGAATAGCTTTTAACTTAACTTTATATTTAAATGAAAAGGTTAATAGTACCGATATAATATGTTTACATTTACATTTCCACTGATTGAAAAGTGTTCACAATATAAATTGAATATGTGTTCATTTATGTTTACACTGATTTGAAACGTTCAAACTTCAATTAATTTTAAAGTAATTATGTTAACATCGACATTTACACTGGTTTGAAACTGTAAGTATTATAATTAAAATGTACATGATTTCTTTCATCTTTTCTCCGTGCTCCATAGGGAACTTGGGACTACTGGTGCGTTTAGTTCTCCTTAAGAAACTAGCAATAAAGCAGTCGCCAGCTCGTGAAGTGGTCGTTCATGAAATCATCATTCTATGCGCTGAGGTTGCCAGCCTCAAATGACTGGGACATCCACTAGCAATTTTCACTTATTAATATTTGCATGGTAATATATACATATTAGTTCACATGTTAGTAATGAAAATATAGAATGTAAAATGACAACTTACACCAATCCTGGCTTACAGACGTTTTGCTCAGATGAGTGAAGTTAAGGCCTAGCCGATGCCTTTTTACACGTGTACTTGGGGT
Organism: Oreohelix idahoensis; assembly: GCA_024509875.1. Classification (NCBI taxonomy): domain Eukaryota; kingdom Metazoa; phylum Mollusca; class Gastropoda; order Stylommatophora; family Oreohelicidae; genus Oreohelix; species Oreohelix idahoensis. The sequence goes on from JAMPIV010002413.1 coordinate 412,563, forward strand.
CGTTAACTTTAACTTTAATTCCCTCTCTACTTCGTGTGGCCAGTTTCCTCAGAAATTCTGGGTTTCCTTATTTAAATTGATAGAGATTTCCTGGGCTGTTTTGTAAGTCCATCAAGATTCTCCAATAAAAGGTGTCCGGTCTGATAAAATGGAATTCTGAATTCTAGGCTTCACTCTGGCAAGGTCTTGTTGTGTCGTCTTGGCAAGCGATCTTCACAGTGTCTTTGACTGACTGAAGCGTCAGGTTATATTCACTGTCCTCCCCCGCTCTGTTTATTATGGAGCTACTCAAAAGCTCCAATCATTTCAAACATGCTGGTAGGGGGTAGATTTCAAAATATTCCTGCCATGGACAAATTTTGAAAGTAATTCAGAGGTCACCTCTCCCAAATATGACATGAAAATATCCGATCCCTTGTGTACCAACTCACAAACATATCGGTAAACTCATACGACAACGTGTGTCAGATGTAACAAATTATTACTATCTAAAGTAATCTTGTCATAACATGTCGGACAGGAAGCGATTATGTCATACGTGTCTGTCCAAAATGTGTTGCACAGACGAGTAATCGTGTTATCTCTCGCTTAAGCACACAACTCTACATGAAAACTAAGCCGACCAATATGGGTTTACCTGCGCTTAATCTTAGCAAAGCTGTGCCGCGCCTAGCAAATGTGAGGTATACAGCAACAAGGAGTGTCAAATGTTTTGACAATATCAAATATCTGCTGCCTAGCAGAGAAAGAAAAAGGTCCGACCCGGAAAAATTGCAATAAATTCAGTACAATAAATGTAACTGATTACTGCCGTAGTGAAAGATAGATCAAGAAGAGGTCGCCTCAGAATCTATCTCATGACACCAGACAAGCAAAGGTGTCCGTAGTTTTCACTGGACAATCAAAGGAATCCGTAGCATTCACCGGACAATCAAAGGGGTTCGTAGTTTTCCCCGGACAAGCAAAGGGGTCTGTAGTATTCCCATACATCAAAGGGGTCTGTAGTTTTCCCCGGACAATCAAAGAGGTCCGTAGTTTTCACCTGACAATCAAAGGGATCCGTAGTTTTCACAGGACAATCAAAGTTTTCCCCCCACACACTCAAAGGGGTCCGTATTTTTCACTGGACAACCACTGGGGTTCGCAGCTTTCAGTGGAAAACCAAAGGGGTCTATAGTTTTCACTGGATTATCAAAGGGGCCCATGATAAGAAAAGTTAAGAACACCTATTTTAGAACAGGGGTCAGCAACTAGGGGATCCCGATTTACCAGTAGATCCCAATGGATGATTTTGTAGATCATTAGGCCCCACTGTGGGGTAAAAATTATAGACTTTTTAAACTAGGGAAATTTCGGACGAACTCTCGTGGTACCCCGGGATTAATGGTACTTTTTTCGCATTCCCGAAGAAAACTCTCGAGCTGGCTACTAAAATATATTTGTAAACTACATGGGATAGGAACGTCATCTTTACTTTGTAAGGTTCATTATCCCCCCCCCCCCTGCTAAAAAGCTACAGACACACACACACACACATAAAGCGCGCACACACACACACACACACACATATATATATATATATATATATATATATATATATATATATATATATATATATATATATATATATATATATATATATATATATATATATATATATATATATATATATATATACATACAGTACTTTGCAAAAAAAATGGCAGTCATATTGCTCAGCTAAATATGCTGAAATCTAATTAAATATGCATGTTCTGCCCCAAATTTACACTCCACTTAGGTGAGCAAACACTACCAAAAGTAAAAAAAAAATTAGCGTAGAGTAAAGTCCCTTGATAATAGAGCAGACGACAATTTCTAATGCTAGTGGCAGAAAATGGACAGAAAGTCAAAGTGTATGTTAATTTCACAGCTTTGGAATGAAGGAAATCAAACATGTTCCAACATTTCTAAAACCTTGAACATTCCTGAGCGGACTGTCTACAGAGTTGTGAGTAAATTAAAAGCAGGTAATAGAATCGAGCGAAAAGAAGGTAGTGGGGGGTCAAGAATTTTGGACACAAAGGACCATCGGCGTCTCGCCCAAATCGTTCGGGCTGGGCCAATGAAGAGTGTAGAAAACATACGGCAGCGCATGATCGATTTGGGAAACCCAGAGGTATCTAATGCTACTGTCAACCGGGAGCTACACAGGATGAATTACACAAAAAAGCGGGTAATTTTGTCACCATTTCTCATAGAGACTCACAAACAGATGCACTTGAACTGGTGCCACGAACACCAAAATTTGTCATGGGACAATGTGATTTTTTTCAGATGAATGTTCTGTTTGGTCTTATCCTGCTCAAATTAATATTTGGATGAAAGACTCTGTAACGCCTGTGTACCAGCGACCGAAACATACCCATAAATTCTATCTTTGGGGAGGGGTGGCAGCAAGAGGTGCCACCCCACTGTGTGTTTTCACAGGAATTCTCACGAAAGAAAGGTACATCGACATACTAGAGGGACACCTTCTGCCATTTATGCAGGTCATGTACCCCGATCGGTGCACATTTCAACATGACAATGACCCAAAGCATACAGCTCATACCACCAAAGCATGGCTGCAAGAGAAGAATGTGATAGTGCTGAAGTGGCCCAGCAATAGTCCCGACCTAAACCCAATTGAAAACGTTTGGGCACTACTCAAGAATCATTTAAAAAAGAGTGGACTCAGAGACGTTGAACAATTGAAGAAGGTAGCTGAAAAATACTGGGACAGTCTGACTCACAATTACCTACAAACACTTGCGGGAAGTATACCTCGCCGCATCCAGGCTTGCCTTGCTGGAGAAGGCAACATTATATTGTACTGAAACCACTGTTAATAGATAGGGGAGATACCAAGCGGGCTTCAGAAAGAACAGAAGATGTGCAGACCATATATTTGCCCTCAGGAACATTATAGAGCAGTGCTCAGAATGGCAGAGACAGCTGTACATTAACTTTGTTGATTTTGAAAAGGCTTTCGACAGCATACACAGGGACAGCCTATGGAAAATTCTGAGGGCTTATGGAATTCCCAGCCGCATTGTTTCCATTATAAAAAGCCTCTATTCTAACTTTACGTGCAGTGTTGGATCGAGTAATGTAACTTTCGAAGTGAAAACAGGAGTACGACAGGGATGCCCCTTATCAACAACATTATTTTTGACAGTCATAGATTGGGTGATGCGCCAGACAACAGAGGGCAGTCCAAGAGGAATTAGATGGACAATGTTTTCTACACTGGAAGATTTGGAATATGCAGATGACATTGCACTGCTCGCGCATTCACACCAACACATTCAAGACAAAACTGATAGACTGAATAAGTATGGCCAGCAGGTTGGCCTGAACATCAATCTGAAGAAGACGGAGGTCATGACACTAAATGTGGGCAATCCTGAGCCAATAACAGTAAGGAACCAGAAGTTAGAACAGACAGACACATTTACTTACCTAGGAAGCATAGTAACACCTGACGGCGGAACAAGCAAGGACATTAACAACAGAATGAATAAAGCGAGAACAGCCTTTGCTATTCTCAACAACATTTGGAAGTCTTCCCAGTACAGCACAAACACCAAATTAAGACTGTATGAGAGCTGCGTACTTTCTGTGCTTCTCTATGGTGCGGAATGTTGGAGAGTAACAGAGAAGGAAATGTCGAAACTGTCCTCCTTCCACACAATCTGCCTAAGGAAAATTCTCCGAATCTTTTGGCCAAACACCATCAGCAACCAAGAACTACTTATTCGGAGTAACCAGGAGGACATGCACACCATCATAGCTGGCAGACGCTGGAGTTGGGTTGGCCATGTCCTCAGAAGGGACCCTGATACCATCGCAAGAACAGCTATGCTATGGACCCCCGAGGGAAAGCGAAAGAGAGGCCGACCAAAAACAACTTGGCGGAGAACTGTGGAAGCTGAGATGCAAAGAATGAACCACAGTTGGGGCACTGTACGAAGGATGGCCGCCGACCGAGCAAAGTGGAATCAATTTGTTGCTGCCCTACAAGACGCCACCAGGCGTGATGGCCGCTGACTGCTTTGACGGTTGGCGGTTATGGATCAAAGAATAAGAAGAAGAAGAAGATACCAATCTTCCTCTGGACATACAGTTTTTATTATTATTTGCTTCTATGAGTGTGCTGCGTTGCGAAAATATGACTGCCATTTTTTTTGCAAAGTACTGTATATATATATATATATATATATATATATATATATATATATATATATATATATATATATATATATATATATATATATATATATATATATATATATATATATATATATATATATATATATATATATATATATATATATATATATATATATATATATATATATATATATATATATATATATATATATATATATATATATACTGTATATATATATACTGTATATATATACTGTATATATATATATATATATATATATATATATATATATATATATATATATATATATATATACTGTATATATATATATATATATATATATACAGTATATATATACAGTATATATATACAGTATATATATACAGTATATATATACAGGGTAGATCTTTAGAGAGTTCAGTGTCACTGAAGTAGATCTCAAAAGCTCCTGTGTTGCCGAACCCTGCTTTAGACGGTGCCCTTAGATCAGTGGTGTTACGACCAGGAGCCCACAGTTGGTGAAGCTGGCGAGCCATGCAATGGATGTAGAAATTCAGCCCAAGGCACGCCGCTTAAATCTTCAAGTAGGGGAAACGTAAAGGATGTCCCCTTCACAGTGTTCCCCATCGGCTGAGAATCATCTGCCTTAGATTGTTGAAACGTTATTCAGAATGCTGAGTAGCTACAGGACCCAACCCCTTGACGGAATACAGGGTTGGGAGCTCTTGTTGTGATTACATTATCACCTGCTAAGTGTTATATATAGAGTTTATTTCAAATTGTCTAACTGCTAGTGAAAGTATTATATTGCCCTGCCCGCTGCAAGAGATCTAAACATAAGAAGATAGAGAGACCTGACAAAGACTAAAGAAGCAACTTTCTACTGAGCATTGGACACATGAAGAGACAGCGGCAATATTGGAAAATAGCTGTGATAGAAAATTGGCATAGAGAGCACAGAACCAGAAATAACAGATGCATACTAATTCTTTCCACGACTAGATCAAGTGATAATTTTCAAACGTGGAACAAGCCACTGCAGACTTCAGTATCATATGTTGGACTTATTAAAAATCAGGCAGACAGAATTATTGTTAGTGTGGGGAAAGGTAAAGAAACAGTAGGACATATCTTCCAAGAAAGTCGGCTCGGTGAGAATAGCATGGCCGTCAACAACTCCTGCGAGGGAGAAACTCTATAGCGATGAAAGAAGTCCCAGGCACACCGCCAACTTAATGTTCACTTAATGTTGATGTATTTAAATCTTCTTCTTCTTCCTCGTTCGTCCTGAAAAGGACGTTGGTTGCGTTGTGTCTGTTTACACCGGAGCTGCGATATCTGCGCCTTTCGGCCGACACATCCGACTTCAGCACGACATTTTTGGGGACCGGGTTTGCCTTCCCTCTTCGATCCCTACTCTCTCAGCCAGACTGCAGTGATGCAGCCTGTTTCCAGGACCACCACGTGGAGGTGGAGGGAGTAGGGTCTTGGTCAGCTCTGGTTCGCTGACCCTGACGCAAGCAGTCAAGCTATTGGTCGCTGACTGCATTCTCTATTGCTGCATTTTTGGGTCCCGATGTATTTAAATGACAATCAACGACAAAATAAGAGTCCCACGCTTATGTAGGGAATTAACATAATAAATTCAGCGGCGTTCAACCAAATCGTGCTCTAACTGTTGCTTCAGTTATAGGTCAAAGTTCGACACCAAAATTAGATGGATTTTCGAATAATTATAACTAGGGACAGTTAAATATTCAGAAATGCAAATTGTAATTGTTATAATATATGAAATAATGAATGAATGCTTCGTTAACAAGTTGTCTAATGATAAAACGATTATAAGTTCAATTATAGCGGGCCTTCAATGGGATCCCAAGATCTTATTCATTCAGGATGTCCCAAAAGAAGCATCTGCGGAGGCTTTGTATTGCTTATAATATGAACTTGAGGACTGAAGACTTGACTGTCTGTTCTTTTTTCTGTCAACTAGTTTTGTTAAGTGTGCAGGGTAGATGCAGTGCTCAAGCTCACAATATTTGGCGTGATGCGCCCCCAACGTGTCAGCTAAAAGGCTGGTAGTTTGAAGTTAGTTTCTATTCCCCACATGAGCCGCTTCAAGAGCTAATAATAAGTCTCATCTACCCGAAGCTTAGAGATTATAGCGCATCAGATACGTTTAAGAGGACCGCCACGAGAAGTCCAGGACCGGGTCGTTTTGTAGAAGATGAGAGCTTATATTTACCTTGACCCCATCCCCGAATATGACAGTATTTATAACCCTAATCTGATTTATTCAAGCATGATGTCTTATTAACGTTAAATAATCAGACTGCCACATTGGGGATGTTACTCACCGACTGCCAGTCGCGAATAATCATTTTTAGGCATCAGATCCAATCCGTGCTTTCCAATCTTCTCTTTTCTTTAAACTACTACTACCTAGCTCTTCTATGTTCTTTAAACTACTACTACCTACCTCTTCTCTGTTCTTTAAACTACTTCTACCTAGCTCTTCTATGTTCTTTAAACTACTACTACCTAGCTCTTCTATGTTCTTTACACTACTTCTACCTACCTACCAGAAGAAGCCATAACATACTGGACACAAACTTTCAACAACGTATTCGACAAACATGTTCCTATAAAGCAGGTTCGGGTCAAAAACATCAGAAAGACCCCATGGATAACCAACGAAATACTATCAACAATGAGAGAGCGGGACGAAGCACATAAGCTCAAAGATTTCAGCAGGTATCGGATGCTTAGAAACAAAGTACAATATCTCATTCGTCAGGAAAAGAAACTACATTTCAGAAAGATGATTAAAGACAAAGCAAACAGCAAAGAAGTCTGGGCAGCCATTAGAACACTAACACACAAATCAAAGTCACTAAACTCTTTACCAAAAAGCTGCTCCCTCACGGCAACTCATTTTAGCAACCACTTCAAAACAGAAATTAGCCTTCTCAAGTCGACACTAAAGCCAATGGACTGCGATATTAGTAAATTGACAGCCTTCTGCAACACTGAACACACCACAACAGATCTAAGACATATTCCTTTTCTAACAGTACATGAAGTTCTCAAATATATCTTGGCATTAAAAAACAACAATTCATCTGGGCTTGATGGTATCAGCAATAAGATTCTACGTTACGCTGCGCCCATCATTTGCGACTCCTTAACCTATGTGTACAACCAATGTATTGCACACAACTACTTCCCCACAGCATTTAAATCTGCCAAAGTGTACCCCCTCTATAAATCTGGCTCACATAGCGATCCCAACAGCTACAGACCAATATCCCTTCTATCATCTCTTTCAAAAACCACTAGAGAAACACATTTACAACACCACATTTCAACACTTAACAACAAACAAACTGCTCATTGATAGCCAGTCAGGTTTCAGACCCAAACATTCCTGTCACACAGCGCTCACCAAAATGGCAGACAACTGGCTGTCGAACATAAATGATGGAAAATTATGTGGTGCTGTTTTTTGTCGACTTCAAGAAAGCATTTGACATGATTGACCACACTATCTTGGTTCAAAAGTTGGAAACCCTCAGAATAGGCTCTAATCCACTAAACATCATCAAATCATTCCTGGCAGATCGACAACAGTTAGTGCTTCACAACAACTCGGCATCAGATTTCTCGAAGGTAGTTACAGGAGTACCACAGGGCTCTATTCTTGGGCCCCTACTCTTCGCAATGTTCATCAACGACCTGCCACTACATCTAAAATATTCAACTTGTGACCTCTTTGCAGATGATTGTACTATCTACACTAGTGACAATGACTGCGTGGCACTTGAAATGACTCTTCAAAGCGATGTAGACAATCTAACAAAATGGAGTAATATGAATCGTATGCCAGTAAAACACAACAAAAACGAAATCTATGTTGATTACCACCAGACAGAAACTCCTAAGCTGCACCAAAAGATCGCTACAGCTACACGCGGAATCAATACAAACTGAACATGTAACAGAACACAAAGTTCTGGGGATCACGATTGACCAGCACTTAACGTGGAACTCCCATGTACGGAATTTAACCAAACACATAGCACAAAAGACGTACCAGCTAGCCAAAATAAAACACTTCTTAGACGCAGACACTAGACTATTGTTCTACACCTCACATATACAGACACATCTAGATTACTGCTCTACACTATGGGATTGTTGCCCTGCTTCCACCTCGAAGAGACTGCACTCCCTGCAAAAGAGAGCAGTGCGTCTGATCACCGATAATCGCACGATACCACACACAAGGACAGGAAAAGAACCCAAAATACTGTCGCTAAAAAAACGTCTTCTCTACAACAAAGCCAAGCTGACTCACACAATTCTATCTAACAATGCCCCGTCGTACCTAAGATCATTGTTTCAAACCAGTAGAAGGGAGGGACAACGATTACATCAGTTACGTCTGCCCAAACCTAGGATCGACCTGTTCAAAAAGAGTCTAGCCTACTCTGGTGCCTACTTATGGAACAGCCTTCCACACCACCTAAAAAGCCTACCTACACAATATTCTTTTAACAAAGCACTTTTCAAACACTTCCTCAACACTGATTATCTACCCCCATAGAAACAGTATTTGCCTGTCAACATCTCATCCATAGGTCAACATTTCTTTTCCTCTTCCGCTCATTTTTGTGTGTGAATAATTTGTTTTATATCCATGTAATATCATTATTATATTCACTTTAAAATATTATTATATAATGTAATGTATGTGTGAATGTACCCACATAATACTGTACTTTAGAAATGTGAGTCGTGAGAATGTACCCGCATACCAAAAATACAGATTAATTGTAGACGGATTGACCGCATGAGTGAGTGTCGGTATACAGAATTTATTTATTTTTATTTATTGTTTTATTTATTTTATTTTATTATTACTTTTTTCCCCCATTTACTAGCTTGTTTGTTTCAAAAAAAAAAAAAAACCCTACTCATTTTTTTATTATTATGCTTGCATACTGTAAATGAATGCTGTTATGGTAACTTTATAATGTTGCATGCCTTTAAATTAATGCTTAAAGCATCATGTGGGAATGAAAGGATATAGTATGCAAGATTAATGAGAGTGGAAGGGCAGAATGTTAGACGGGCCTGCGCGCCCAATTCTTTACCCTTCGAAAATAAAGTTCGTTCGTTCGTTCGTTCGTTCGTTCGTTCTCTGTTCTTTAAACTACTACTACCTAGCTCTTCTATGTTCTTTAAACTACTTCTACCTACCTCTTCTCTGTTCTTTAAACTACTTCTACCTAGCTCTTCTATGTTCTTTAAACTACTACTACCTAGCTCTTCTATGTTCTTTAAACTACTACTACCTCTTGTCTGTTCTTTAAACTACTACTACCTAGCTCTTCTATGTTCTTTAAACTACTACTACCTAGCTCTTCTCTTTTCTTTAAACTACTACCACCTAGCTCTTCTCTTTTCTTTAAACTACTACTACCTAGCTCTTCTATGTTCTTTAAACTACTACTACCTAGCTCTTCTCTTTTCTTTAAACTACTACTACCTAGCTCTTCCCTTTTCTGTAAACTACTACTACCTAGCTCTTCTCTTTTCTTAAACTACTACTACCTAGTTCTTCTATGTTCTTTAAACTACTACTACCTAGCTCTTCTCTTTTCTTTAAACTACTACTACCTAGCTCTTCTCTTTTCTTTAAACTACTACTACCTAGATCTTCTATGTTCTTTAAACTACTACTACCTAGCTCTTCTATGTTCTTTAAACTACTACTACCTAGCTCTTCTCTGTTCTTTAAACTACTACTACCTAGCTCTTCTATGTTCTTTAAACTACTACTACCTAGCTCTTCTATGTTCTTTAAACTACTACTACCTAGCTCTTCTATGTTCTTTAAACTACTACTACCTAGCTCTTCTATGTTCTTTAAACTACTACTACCTAGCTCTTCTATGTTCTTTAAACTACTACTACCTAGCTCTTCTATGTTCTTTAAACTACTACTACCTAGCTCTTTAAACTACTACTACCTAGCTCTTCAAACTACTACTACCTAGCTCTTCTATGTTCTTTAAACTACTTCTACCTAGCTCTTCTATGTTCTTTAAACGACTACTACCTAGCTCTTCTATGTTCTTTAAACTACTACTACCTAGCTCTTCTATGTTCTTTAAACTACTTCTACCTAGCTCTTCTATGTTCTTTAAACTACTTCTACCTAGCTCTTCTATGTTCTTTAAACTACTACTACCTAGCTCTTCTATGTTCTTTAAACTACTTCTACCTAGCTCTTCTATGTTCTTTAAACGACTACTACCTAGCTCTTCTATGTTCTTTAAACTACTACTACCTAGCTCTTCTATGTTCTTTAAACTACTACTACCTCGCTCTTTTATGTTCTTTAAACTACTTCTACCTAGCTCTTCTACGTTCTTTAAACTACTACTACCTAGCTCTTCTATGTTCTTTAAACTACTTCTATCTAGCTCTTCTATGTTCTTTAAACGACTACTACCTAGCTCTTCTATGTTCTTTAAACTACTACTACCTAGCTCTTCTATGTTCTTTAAACTACTGCTACCTAGCTCTTCTATGTTCTTTAAACTACTTCTACCTAGCTCTTCTATGTTCTTTAAACTACTACTACCTAGCTCTTCTATGTTCTTCATATGTTGGGAACAGATAAAGCACATATGGCCGTCACCAGTACCACACATGGACAATCTCTATGGAGATGCCGATAATCTAAGGATGATCATCACTTTCTTTAAATTTATTTAAACTTTTTAAAACATGGAGATGCCGATAATCTAGGGATGATCATCACTATCTTTAAATTTATTTAAACTTTTTAAAACATGGAGAAGCAAACTTAATCAGGACTTTGCTAGGAAAACCGCTCTTTTCAGCTTCAAAAAAAAAAAAAAAACTTGCGGACACCTTGTAAGTTAAAAAAAAAAAAAATCAATAAATGAAGAAAGGCAGGTCAAAGAGCGTACTGAGGTGACAAACTATGACAGAAATAAGAATGGTCGATACATCAGATAAGATATGACAAAGTAGCACAGAGATACTAAATGTCTGAAACATTTGATCCACTTAGATCTACTGAATGTGACCATCTGCTAATGCACTAAAGGGAACCAAAAGTGGCAACCAGGTGGGTGAATAAATAGATCAGTGAAAGAATAAAACTTGTGACATGAGAGATAAGAGAAAGGTAGCCCCTGGGACTGGGCTCAACGAAGTAGTACAAGAACAGATTGTGGACAGTGTTGAAACATATCCATTGATGGAAAACATTGGCAGGTAATGACATTATATGGCTGATGGAAACGAGACAGCTACAGAAAAGAGGCGGGGGTAGAGGGGAAGGGCGAGAGAAGCAGAAACAAAATTGGTCTTTGGAATACAGAGACCAGTCAGGTCCTACCACGAAACGTCCACAACAGAAGATCTGGCTTCAAAGGCACCACGAAGGAAGATTGTAGACTACGTCAAAGAAATCATCGTATAACGCTGGTCAAATCAACACACCGCACAATAACAAAAATGTTGCTCCTACGAAGCATGGTGGCACAAGTTGACAATACATGAATAAATAAATAAAATCAACTAAAGAAGGAGCAGTTGATCTGAACTTAGTGCAAGTAAAAAGATCCTTTACTGGTCAGGAAAAATGTACACGTGATATCAGAATAAAAGGTACAACATGTAGAAGATGGGTCATTTTGGTGGTAGACACGGTGAAAAGTTTGCAATGAGAACAAATCAAGCACCACTCCGTGAGCTGAACAGAAATGAATACAACACCTTGATATTCTACCTGGAGTCATTGGTTAAATGATAAATCCACATTTTATTTGTCAACAGATATAACCCAGTTTTGGTGGTTTCACAATGAAATCTGAAACAGGATGCAAGCACAGGCATTAAGAAACGACGTGGTATTTTTAAATGTTAATTTGTTTCTTAATTAAACATCCTACGTGTGACATAATTTTTTGGGTCGCTTTCTTGTCCACTACGGCCGTATCATGTGACAGTTGTTGTACTGACTTAATTACGTGCTTTTCAGTGGTCGGCACCTTTTTCTTTCTCTGCTATGTAGCAGATATTTGATATTGTTAAATCATTTGACACTCCTTTTTGGTTATAATTCATCACATGTGCTTGGCGCTTCACAGCTTTGCTGAGATTAGCGCACGTAACCCCTAGATGGGCCTGGTCAGTTTTCACATGATTTTGTTTGCTCAGGTCGTGCCCAGCGATAGAATTACTCGCCCGTAGACGGATTCTGTGTGCACAAGCAACGGATTAAGAGATTTGTCGTCTAGGCGACACATTTTGGACAGACATGAATGACATAACCATTGCCTGTCCACCCGTTTCAGAGGAAAGTAAGATGTTGCAATTGTAGGCATTGTAGAGAAGGCAATCGGATGTTTTATTGCCATATATGGGAGAGGTGGCCTTTTGCATCACGCACAGAATGTCAGGCGGAAATAATTTTGAATTACCTCACAAAGCACGCATGTTTGAAACGATTCCAAATCTATTGCTAGTAAGAAAAGAAATGGAGACAAGAGTCACCCCTGTCTCACTCCCGTTCTAATCCTAAACGGTTCTGTAAGTTGTCCTTCATGAAGAAATCTGCATGTCATGTCTTCTTAAGTCTTCCTTATTAAGTTAATGATCTTCATGGGAACTCCATAATGCCTCATCAATTTTCAAAATGATTCTCTGTCTACACTGTCAAATGCCTTTTCATAGTCCACGAATCCGATTTATAGCGGTGAATTCCATTCCAGACATTGTTTAACTATTATTTTCAATGTGGCTATCTGGTCTGAACAGGATCTGTTTTGTCGAAAACCTGCTTGTTCATCTCACAGTTGCTTGTGTATTGGCCCAATAGGTTGTGTATTTAGCATTCTTTTAAAATCGTCTCAATACAATAATAAGAGTTACTATGTACTGTCTTTGTGGTACGCACATTTTAGAGCTGATATAACGCGCCTTCACGTAACGCGGAATCGCTTATATCACGGTCAGAGGTTTGACCTCAATATTGCCGATTGCCGCCTTTTATGTGCTTCAAATTTAAAAAAAAAACACTTCAAACTTTAAAGTAACAGAGGTTTTATTACTCATTGATAGTGCTCGCCAATGTATTGATATAATATATGTTCGGAGATCCCACATGTCATTTCTCAATGTCCTCTCTTTATCCCACCATGACACTATTTTTCGACGTACCACAGCGCTCAATTCTCAATTTGCGGCGCTGTCTGTAACACGGACAATTCACAATGTCTTGCGCCCTCTTCGATCGGGGATGTTGTCACGTTCACGGACCTAGAGACACGATCGCTGATCACAGAGTCTAAGCTTGTTATCTTTCTACTTGGAATATTTCATGTTGCCTTCCGACAGCAGCTGTCTTTGATAACGTTCACTGATTCAATAACAAGACATTTGTAATAACATGACATCCGTGAAGAGGATCTGTGTAAGACAACCACCTGAAATATGGGAATAGCGTTATGGATGTCATCCTGGTAAAGGTTAGTAATTAATTTTATACATCTGTATGCGACATGCGTGAATGACATCTTTGAATGACATATGTTAAGAGCGTGAATATATTGTACTTGTAAATGGACTATCGGAATAGCATGACACATAGCAATATTTGTCTGTAATGTGTGGTTATATGTTAGCACATCGGTATATGAGCATCCGATTGATAGAGTGGTTGTATGCTAGCACATCGGTTTATGAGCATCCGATTGATAGAATGGTTGTATGTTAGCACATCGGTATATGAGCATCCGATTGATAGAGTGGTTATATGTTAGCACATCGGTTTATGAGCATCCGAGTGTTAGAGTGGTTAGAAAGCTAATCTCTCGCCACAAAGGTGCCGGGTTTGATTCACGGTATCGACACGCTCCAGTCTACCCAGATGTAAAGGGGTACATTTGCTCTTGAGTTAGGGAAGGAAAAGACACCGAGGAAGGGAGCTGGCTACCCTACCTCACGAGTCTGGACCTAGTATAGTAGAGTCTCTAACACTTCGATCCCATATGGCAGTATCTGTCACGTGACTAACATTTTTACGTCGGTATATGGATTTTATTGATTGACTTTCAGCATCACGTGGTGTACAAGCTTTCAACAACTACACGCCAAGACTTTCAGCATCACGTGGTGTACAAGCTTTCAACAACTACACGCCAAGACTTTCAGCATCACGTGGTGTACAAGCTTTCAACAACTACACGCCAAGACTTTCAGCATCACGTGGTGTACAAGCTTTCAACAACTACACGCCAAGACTTTCAGCATCACGTGGTGTACAAGCTTTCAACAACTACACGCCAAGACTTTCAGCATCACGTGGTGTACAAGCTTTCAACAACTACACGCCAAGACTTTCAGCATCACGTGGTGTACAAGCTTTCAACAACTACACGCCAAGACTTTCAGCATCACGTGGTGTACAAGCTTTCAACAACTACACGCCAAGATTTTCAGCATTACGTGGTGTACAAGCTTTCAACAACTACACGCCAAGACTTTCAGCATCACGTGGTGTACAAGCTTTCAACAACTACACGCCAAGACTTTCAGCATCACGTGGTGTACAAGCTTTCAACAACTACACGCCAAGACTTTCAGCATCACGTGGTGTACAAGCTTTCAACAACTACACGCCAAGATTTTCAGCATTACGTGGTGTAAAAGCTTTCAACAACTACACGCCAAGACTTTCAGCATCACGTGGTGTACAAGCTTTCAACAACTACACGCCAAGACTTTTAGCATCACGTGGTGTACAAGCTTTCAACAACTACACGCCAAGACTTTCAGCATCGCGTGGTGTACAAGCTTTCAACAACTACACGCCAATACTTTCAGCATCACGTGGTGTACAAGCTTTCAACAACTACACGCCAAAACTTTCAGTTCTGTGGCATCCGTTCAGTGTCCTCATGTCTTCTTTACTACTATCAAGTCTGTCAAGTCTATCTCTCCCCTACTTCCTTACCCTGGAGATTCTAGAACAAAGGATAGTCTTGTACTATTATTAACTAGTTCCCTCCTATACAAACCAGTGATTTTTTCCTTACACCTTGTTCCAGCATTATTTGTGAATTACCAATATTATAGGTGTCACAGATAAATTAGAAAACAGAGGCGACATAATAGGCCATGATATAAATGTCAAAGATAAATTACAATATATGTGCTACAAACATACCCTGATATAGATATTAAAGATAAATTAGAATATATGTGATGCTAATAGACCCTGCTATAGATGTCATAGTTAAATTACAATATATGTGCTACAAACATACCCTGATATATATGTCACAAACGACAGGAAAAATCTGTAAGACCAGTCAACATTATAAAATAAAAACAGACCTAGCCAGAACATGACAGGAAATAATTAGGTTGCGCTCTTTCTGCTAGAAGTCCTGATGAGGACACTAAGTGTCGTGTGGCCACAATTCCTTTCCATTTCATTGATACCTGTAGTGAAAATGACGACTTATGGTCAATGCGCCATAAAAATTGACAGGATGCGTGCACTAGTCATAGGTGTTCAACTTAGTTTTAACGGTCTAAATCGCCTTTTATTCGTATTTTCCCGAAAAGCTCTGGGAATTTTTTTTCCGACTAATCGTTATATGACGTTTGACTTGGCTAATTAGCCATATGGAGTTATTCATTTGCTACACGGAGCGGCTGTCATTTTCAACCGTCGCATACATAAACAAGAGAAAATACGCACGATTGAGTAGTATAAATACTGGCGCGTGCTTTGTTTATTTTTTTTATTAATAACACTGACAAACAACATTTTTCTTTCTTATATAAGAATAAGTGTTCTTAGGTCAGTTTCTTGCGCTGATTTCAAATCTGAAATCCGTTTATCTCTATCACGTCGGGTTCTTAAGATATTTGTGAATAAATATATTTTTGGGAAACCGTTATTTGCTCCGTTTCATTTTTACTATATAACTTATTAAAAATTAATAAAAAGCAACATAATTCTACTTTTTATACTGCTAAAAGATGCATGACATATGTTACGCGATTTTTCAAATAGTTACTGTATTTTGAAATAATTCTGAGCAAAATATGGCTTCTAGAAGTTGTAGAAATTCGGCTGATCTGTTCTGTTACGTGTGCGGATATTTTACCGATCGTGTTGACCAGAAAAAACTTTACACCATTACTAAAGAAAGCATATGAACTTTATTTCGATTCGAAAGTTGATGATGCAAATAAATCTTGGAAGCCAAATGCAGTTTGTTCGATACATTGGCAGGTTAGTTACGAAAATCGCCGAAGCATAAGTCGATGCCTTTTGGAATGCCAGTAATATGGCGTGAACATACAAATCACACTACTGATTGTTACTTCTGCTTGACAAATATCCATGGTTTCACTTTTAAAACTAGAAAGTCTGTGGTTTATCCAAATATTGAATCGGTTTTGAAACCAGTGCCTCATGATCCAATCACGTGTCCGATCCAAGTAGCACCAGAACAATATCCGTTGGACGTAAATGAACCATCAGAAACTGATAGTTTACCTGCTTTAGAAACTAATTCTGACTCAGATTACATACCGGTGAATGATGGTGTTTACTTAATTAACCATTTAGAACTTTCAGATCTAATACGTGATCTCGCTCTTACCAAAGGACAAGCGGAATTACTCGGTTCGCGACTCAAAGAATGGAATCTTTTAGCGCCCAATACTCCGATATCTAAATTTCGTCATAGACACAGAGAACTTGTTCAATACTTTGAGATGGGTGATGACATTTGCTATTGCAAAGATGTAAACGGTCATGAGCACATAGTCACCGAATGGCGATTTTTCATCGATTCTTCCAAGACTAGTCTAAAAGCCGTGTTATTGCATAACAGAAATTTTTTTTCATCAATTCCAGTCGCCTACTCTGTTCATATGTAAGAAACTTATGACAATATGGCTATACGTTTGGAAAAAATAAAGTACAATGACTACCAATGGCGGATTTGTGGAGACCTAAAGGTCATTGCAATTCTCATGGGCATGCAGACTGGGTATACTAAATTTTGTTGCTTCCGATGTGAATGGGACAGCCGCAACAGACAGGAACATTATACAAGAAAGGTGTGGCCTATCCGGGATCGTATGCAGCTCGGGCATAAAAATGTAATATGCGAGCCATTAGTTAACAAAGACAGCTTCATTTTACCACTGTTACATATAAAGTTGGGGCTCATGAAGAATTTTGTAAAAGCGTTAGATAAAACGAGCAAAGCTTTCACTTATCTTCGAGAAAAGTTTCCGCAAGTTAGCGATGCAAAGATAAAGGAAGGTATCTTTGTAGGACCTCAGATTAGGAAAGTTATTGCAGACAAACAATTCGAGAACTTGTTACATGGTAGTGAACTTCGCGCATGGATGGCATTCAAATCGATCGTCGATAACTTTCTGGAAAATCACAAATCTGTCGACTATGTTGCATATTGTTAAGCAGTGCATAGATGCATACAGAATTATGGGCTGTATCATGTCCCTCAAAATCCATTTGCTCGATTCGCATCTTGACTTTTTCCCTGACAACCTTGGCGAATTCAGCGATGAACATGGAGAACGATTCCATCAAGATATCGCCGTAATGGAGTCACGTTATCAAGGACGGTGGAGTGTGACCATGCTTGCCGATTATTGTTGGATGCTTAATCGCGATGTACCACATGCCATTCACCGACGAAAGTCGACTGCAAAGAAATTCAAGCCTACATAACTGTTATACTTCTTGTACGAATGATGTAATACTGTATGCGTTGTTAAAAAACTTCAATTGCGTATTTCTAGAGATCCCGACCTGATAGAGAAAAACGGTTTGCAGATTTAAAAACAGCGCATTAAAATTGACCAGAAAAACATAGAAATGTTAGAGAAAGAAAAAAAAAGTTTTTTTTTGTTAGTCAGTGTAATCTAATGCTACAAACATGGACATGAAATACAACATGATTGGTTGTCGGTGTACAGCAAAAAATCTTGTAAGACTGGAAACAGAAATAAGCAGAGGCTTAACTCTCTATGTTGCATGAAGTCTTACGACTTCCTAAAATTTTTGCATACACCGGTTTTAAGAACAAGAAAATCCGTATTGCAGCGAGCGAGCTTTGAACAAGTACTGTATAGAAAATTGCAGCGAGCGAGCTTTGAACAAGTACTGTCTAGAAAATTGCAGCGAAAAAACTTTGAACAATTACTGTCTAGAAAATTGCAGCGAGCGAGCTTTGAACAAGTACTGTCTAGAAAATTGCAGCGAGCGAGCTTTGAACTTTGAACTGTCTAGAAAGTGAGCGAGCTTTGAACTGTCTAGAACATTTAGCTGCAGTACTCAAGTCATCATCACTATTTTCCTTTGTGCTCCTTACAGAGCAGGAAACCACTACTGTAGTTAGTTCCCCTTTAGGAAGCCAGCACCAGTGATTCACATGCTTTTGTAGCCGTGGGTTCTGGAGCAAATAGTTTTACACGATGAGGTTACCTGTCCCATACACAACCTAACATAAGTCGCCTTGTACGAACTACCTGTCCCATACACAACCTAACATAACTCACCTTGTACGACCTACCTGTGCGTGTTGTAGTCCTATTTTCTTTCTTTGTCTCCTCAGAGACCCCCCTCTCCGTCTCCCGGGCAACTACATTAGGCATAGTGCTCAAATTAAGTTCTCTTAATTATTATTGAACTGAGATGACCTGTCAAATTGATTAACACAATTTTACGAAAGTTGTAAATATGTAAATTTATTAAAATCGGTCCCGTAGTTCTGGAGTAAATGAACAAGTCACCTAAAGAAAATATTTAAACTCAGCCATTCAAGACAGATATCCTTGTGTTATCGAGACCTGAAAGGGGAGCAAAGAACAGTAATACTATACCCTACCATTCATTCATAACCCTCCACTCCCAAAGGAGCATAGGCCTTCAACAAACACATGCCAAGTCCTCCTGTCCCGTGCCATCATCTCAAGTTCTTTCCATGTTCTCCTCATCATTTTCACCTCTGTTTCCAACTCTCTTCTCCATGTACTTCTTGGTCTTCCTCTGCCTCTCTTGCCCTGGGGGTTCCAGAACAAGGACTGCCTTGTAATGCTATCAACAGGTTTCCTCAGTGTGTGTCCTATCCATCGCCATCGTCTTCTTCTCATCTCTTGTTCCACTATACCCTACCAGGTATGTCATAAAAAGCCACTAAGGAAGGTTGGGCATGGCGTTGGTAACAAGTTGTCAAGCGTTTTCAAGACCCATCTGATGTTGGTGTCTAGCGTCGACTGTTGGCAACTTGTACCACACACTTGTACGACAAACTGAAAGGAGACTCATGTTTCTGCTAAGTAGTGGATTTCCTGACATAGTCATCAGGCGACCTCCGCTTCCATTCACCACTTCATCTTCTTTGGACTTTTTACCCTCCTGAGCGTTACTTTTAACCCCAGTGAGTCGGATGAAATTCATTCGGACAGCGGAAGGCAACAATTGAAGTGTATATATAGATGCTTTTTACCTAAAGTGCTCGTATAATATATAGATATGTACACCTTGATACCATCTTCCACTTCCTGCACTCTGTGGAGCCTGAGGCCACCTCTGCTGTTGATTTCTTGTGAGAAAACCCGCACTAAGCAATCACCAGCTCTTGCAGTGGTGGTTTATGTGTATAATTATTTGCAGTGATGAGGTTGCCAACCGGATATACCACTGTAAATCAATAAGCTAAATTATACATGTCAAAATGCAAATATAAAATGATAAAATGCATATATTACAACTTACCCCGAGTTTCTTTGGGCGAGGACACACTTTTTGCACAGGCGGCGTCTGAATGTTGTCGGGCAACTGTTTAAGATGCCGTGTCTTTCAGGTGAGTTAGATGTCTAACTGAGTGCACTTGAAGTTGAATCATAGAACTTAAGGCGCAAAGTGATGTCTCTGGGGTTACTGTCTTGTAATCTTAGATTTCACGTTCAGTCCTATGGCCTGTCTTATATTTGGGTCCTAATATTCCGTGTTCCTGGCTGTCTATGATGTCTTCTCGACGAAATTAGAAGTCAATGAAGTAGTCTTACAACGCTGTAGCATATAAACGAAATTTTCCTCCAACGCAATCAGGTTGCTACTTCGAGAATTTCACCGATTGCCTCTCCTGTTTTGCAGTAGTGGTCCAACAGTGACCAAAACTCAAGAGTATCTAATATTGGCTTCCAAGGTATCTACCTAAGCGCAATATTACTCTTGGCAGAGATGTAGATAGAAGATTAATGACACTTCTACCTTAATGGACCTTTCACAAGATATTTCCAGAAGTCACGAACAATGTTGCATTGGGCTGAACAATTGTTAACGTATTATATCTGGTCCGTCGCCTATTGTGAAGGATTTAAGCAATGGTTTAGCCCGTTCAAGCCCTCAGTTGGTGTAATCCAACGAAATTCTTCTTATAAGGTATAGCTCTGTTTAGAGGTAAATGTATGTATAGGTATTTATATGTATATTAAAGAATCTGGCTCATACGTTTGCTTTCCTACATATAAAACTGAATCGACTATGATTGTTTAGTTTTAATACGACAGGTAACAAATTTAATAAACAATTAGTATTAACAGTTTAAAATAAATAAAATGCTGGTGAATTCTGTATTGGAATCAAATTTTCTCTTCACTGAGATTTAGGGTGAGGATATAGTTCAGAAAACGTACAGGAACATTGGCTCCTAAATACCATCGCAATAAGGAAGCTGAAATTTTTCGGTCATATAAAAAGACATAATAGTCTGGAAAAAACAGTGATGAAAGGCATGGTCCCTGGAAAAAGGGGAAGGGGTCGACCTAGACGACGGTGGACCCAGGACATCACAGAGAGTCTGAACTTGTCTTTGGCTGATGCAGGTCGACTTGCCCAGAATTGTGATGCGTTCAGAGCAGCTGTAATGGAGACAACGTTCTGGAAAGAATACGTCACATGATGATGATATAGTTCCGAAAAATTAGGTCCTTTTTGCTGGTGCCTTTTTATAAGCACTTAACTTTTATAAGGGAGTCCTGCAGCTGTGGTTCATCAATTCTGTGATGACGAAAGCCTTCTCCACACTCTCTTCCACTGTAGGCGGTTAGGGTGGATGCTTTTCTTTCACACTAGCGGCGTTAGTACCACAATCGTCTGATGGCTTGTGAACACGAACCCAAAATGTTGGGAACATAATCTCCTTGCACAGATTTAGACTGGACACATCTCTGTTTTAGAAGCTTCGAAATCACTTAGGTCTGGAAATTAGAGCTAATTCTTCTGACGGTAGGTGTTCTGCAAAATCCGTGGCCTGGGAAAACTTATGTTTAATTTCTCTATGACTTGGTCTGGGAAATTAGGGTTAATTCCTCTGACGGCGGGTGTTCTGCGAAATCCTGGCCTGGGAAAACTTTTGTTAAATTCCTCTATGACTTGTGATCAAATTCCTAGGATTCCAGTCTTGTTAATTAAAGTCCTGGCCCCTTAAGTTTCCAGTCTTGTATTAAAAATGCGGGTTTACTTGTGAATTCCAAAGTTGCCCAATACTCGATCTGTTACTTATAGTTGTGGAATTTCTAAGTCCAATGTCTCCTTATTTCTTTCTGGCATTTAGGAATCGCTGATATGACTTGTGCGCTGCAGTCTCTCTGTGTGATCTGTGTCTGTGTTTTCATCACAATATATTCTCAGTTCTTAGTGCAAATCACAGATTGTGTTTTCGCCGAATGTTCCAATAGAATAAATTGTATATTCCGGCTCTCATTTCAAACCAATCAAATCTCTCTAGCACTGGGTTGGGTGTTTCATTTAAAATATCCCCTCGCGTGTTTCAAAATATTAAATTTAATATCCACGCGTGACCTCTTCAGTGATGTCATATCGTTGCGTAAGACTTCCGACTGAACCTATCTGCCTCTCACCATATTGTGACAATGTGTTCCTGGCGTAACGTCTACAAATCTTGAGTTTCCAGACAGATTATCTGAGATAATTACACACAGGGATGGTCTAAGCGGAAACAAATTACGCATTGCCACCTGTGTTTCGCTAGACGGATCTCCGCCAGATTAGCCACACAATATGGGGTTCTATTCATAGACCGTACACAATGCTAGCTTGAATAAACAGACACAGTCGCTTTGAAAAGATGGTCAGCCTGATAATACGTGATAAAATATTATCGCTGCCCGGGTAAAAAAACCTGGCTTAACACAAACAGTCGAGGAGTGAAGTGTTAGAGACTTAACTCTACTGATCCAACGTAGAGAGCAAAAATGAATGACAATGCAAAAAATAGGCCAAATAAAAACGATGATCGGTGAGAGAAAAATGAAGAAAAAGAAGTGATACTGCCGGAGTGGATTAAAGAGTGAGAGAGCGCACAAAGGTAAACGCACAAAGTAAGACGTACCGTCACAGAGAAGTCCAGTCAGGAGCTGACTATCTTAGCATCTCAAAGGCCAGACCAATTGTAAATAAGTGTCTGATTGTGGTAAGGGTCTATTCCCCTCTCTATCCTCCTCTCATACAGAACAATACTACATGATAACATAAGATAACGTGTGATTTCCAAACTCCATTACCATATACGGTCTTGCCACGTCCGTGGGTATTTGCCATCTTTACAACTAACTACTTCACAGATCTAACATTATCATCTCTTCCAAGATGTTACTTTTTTGTAATTGTTTATCACAACAAAGTCCGTCTGCCGGAAGTATTACATCACTGTTCTTGTCTTAATCGTTACCAAGATTGTTATCCTCCTCCATCCCAGTGAGATCGATCAAACTAGCCCGTTATCATGCGACAACATGGTTTCATGTATCTTCCCAGACAAAACGTCTGGGTTAACAATAGGAATATCGCACAGTGCAGACTCTTACTCCGTCTGGAGCTGGCGATAAGCGAAATGTCAATGTGGCAATTTCTAGAAAAGAAATACACTCCCTTTGTCGTGAAACGAATGTGTGTAACCCCACTACTTTGTTAAATCATTATGTCGGGATACAAATTTGCCCCAGCCAATCAACGCACAGTGCTGAGCCGGAATAAATTACCTGAAGTTACGCCAGGAAAAACTTAAGCCCTGTTTTTTTCGGATGTGGGTCGTGGCCATCTTGTTCACGCAAGATGGCGGAAGAAAACTGAATAAAATTAGGCTGTACGAGCAAAAGACGAAACTGCAGGAAACCAATCAGCTTGCTCCGCCAGGAACCAACCAAACGTTTTCCTTTACCAATAGAAGTTATTTTATCTGCCTATATAATCGGGCGAGATTTTATGCTAAACACGCAACCCCGAACACGAAGCCAGAGACGACTGACTGAAGAGAGGAGCTGTCAGCTTTGATTTATAACTTACCTGAGGGCATCGACCTGCAGCCTGCTTCGCTAAGTCGAGTCAAAAACTGGCCTGTTTGAATCTTAGAGGGTAAATATATTTACGATAACCTTTAGGAAAATAGGCCTTCAGCAGGTATATAATGTTGGTATTTGTTGTGTGTCATTATACTACCTACACCTGTATATATTTTATATAAATTGTTTCAATATGAACGTATCAGGTTACTGATTGTATCTTAAGGGTATTAGGTATAATGATTGTATTTCCTAATATGATTGAATAGACGAAGACTAATAGGACTCATACTTCAACCTATTGTCTCCTATAACTTCAATCTATTTTCTAAGACCAACTGCAATATAACCAAAACAGTCCTTGTTAGGACTCAACCTATTGTCTCCTATAACTTCAGTCTAGTATCTCAGATAAAACCAACTGCAATATAACCAAAACAGTCCTTGTTAGGACTCAATCTATTGTCTCATCTAACATCAATTTATTGTCCCCTATAACTCCCACCTGATATAACCAAACAGTCCTTCTCGAATATACTCCTATCATAAGAACATAACAATATTGTTAGGATATATGTTACCAGCTAGTATAGCACTTGTCAGAGAGGGCCTGGTATATTATAGGGGGAATGGTTGTATCACACCTAGGTGTACATATTATGGGATGTATTCATGTATTGAATGTATTAATGTATTGAATTTATATTATTGAATGTATTCATGCATTGAATTTATATTATTGAATGTATCCATGTATTAGTTTATCAGAAAGAATGTTTTGCAAGTAGACACCTGTCTTGTCTCGCTATTGCTAAATCATACTGAGCCATGTTGTCATTCATCCTACATGCAGACACTGAGACACGCTCATATCATATACAATAGAAATAGGTGGGCTTGAGGACAGAAATTAGCCCCTATTTTTCCTTGTTACAGGTTTTATTCGTGTCATCAAACCTGAGGTCGTATGTCGTGTCAATCCAGCTGCCTGGAACTTCGCAGGAGCACAGTGATTGCACAGGATCAACCTCTTTAGTCCCCCTCAGTCTTGGGTGGGCTAACGAAACGACCATCAGCGGGTGTTTTGTGTCAACCAAACCAAGAAGGACCGAACTTTTAAGAGATGAGTACACATTAGTACCATTTCTGTCAGCATTGTGAGCAAA
Organism: Oreohelix idahoensis; assembly: GCA_024509875.1. Lineage (NCBI taxonomy): Eukaryota > Metazoa > Mollusca > Gastropoda > Stylommatophora > Oreohelicidae > Oreohelix > Oreohelix idahoensis. The sequence continues at coordinate 437,391 of JAMPIV010002413.1, forward strand.
AGCTAGTGTCAGTGACGTAGCAAGAGACAATAATAAGATTATAGCTGATAAATTATACGTAATTAACAGCACAGCTGATACATGTACTATAATTGAATAACAGCACAGCTGATATAATTTTTGTTCCTATAATTGGAAAACTTGTTGTAATATATTTACATATCGATATAAATATTTGTAAATCACATGTAAACTTACAAACCCATTACATTCCATTTTTCAACATTCACCCTTCAGCACAAGAGTAGATAGTGTATATACTAAATAAATAATAAGGAAATTGTATTTGAAGACTTGTCAATTTTATCATTGTTAAGTAAAATCTGTTTCCTTGTCTTAATATCACAGTTAGTTACACAGCGGAGGTGGCAAGTTATGTCGGTCTCCTCTCTACTAATTTTTCGAGATCAGAACATTCACAGCCGTAACTAATTTGTGATACCAGTAGTTCTCTCAGACACTGGGACTTCACCATTTTCTGCAGAAATTCTATTTCTGTAATTGTCAGTACTATACTGACCCTAGAGCCAAATAAAACCTCACGCCACACCCTTGACGAAGAGTGTTTGATCTATTGTCTTTTCTTGTGATCATGTTACTAATCTTAAGATAAGTTTTCCAGATCAACATTAATCTCGTATTGATTTGTCACCTTCGTAACATCTCATCAAAATGTCAAAGGTCGCCGAGCCAGGGCACAAACCCCTATTCACTGATTTAAATAAAAGTTCGCTGGTGTGTGAAATTGTTATTTGTTTTTTGTAGCCAGTTTGGTGACAGCGGCGATAACAAATATTGTCTCACTTAATTTAAACACATTCTATTTCTTCTTAATTTTCTTTTAACCCCGCACCCCCTCTCACCCTCCCTCTCTCTCTCTCTCTCTCTCTCTCTCTCTCTCTCTCTCTCTCTCTCTCTCTCTCTCTCTCTCTCTCTCTCAACATCTTTTCTCTCGTCCTTTACAACACGCAGTGTCACGAGATCACCACGAGACGACAGGTTTTCCATTGAAAAGTTAGTGTATGGGAGATTAAGATGACTTTTATGAGCACATGACAGGAGGAAGCGATTAATGTGAATTACTAATGTGTATGGGGGGGGGGGGGAGAAGGGGGAGAGTATATACATTCACGAAATAAAAAAACCCAGGGTAAAAAAACCCAAACACAAAGAAAAAAAAACAACAGGGACATCTATTGGAAGAGACAAATTTCACTTATTTTACTTGCAGTCACAGACACAGGACAAGAAACTGTTTGAAGAAGCTCGTGATGTACAACACAGCCAGACTTACTGATATATATATTTAGTGATAGTTAGGTAAGTAGATGTATTGATAGGGATTTATGCAAAAAGACCGACAGACAAGCGGGCAGACAGACAGCTAGACAGATAGATAGATAGATAGATAGATAGATAGATAGATAGATAGATAGATAGATAGATAGATAGATAGATAGATAGATAGATAGATAGATAGATAGATAGACAGACAGACAGGCAGGCAGACAGACAGATAGATAGATAGATAGTTTTTTTGTTTTTTTATCCAGCGGCACTTGGGCTTCAACCCTTCGGCCCAATGATAAGAAACAAATTTCATGGCATTGCGAAGCTTGGGAGCCTGTGGACTTTCCTTCCCACCCGGTCAGGAGCCAGATGACCGTGCCATCTCCGCTCCTTCCCATCCACAGAGGGTTTGTGCTCAGGAGCCGCTCAGTTTACTCCAGTCCCCGGTCGAAGGCACTGCTTCAAATGTGTTCGCCAGAACTCGAATTAATCCAGTCCAAGTACCGGTCGAAGACACTCTTCCCAATGTACTCACCAGGGCTTGAACCTGGGATCCCCCGATCGCCAGCGCAGTGTGGTAACCACTACGCTAGCGCGGCTCCCAGATAGATAGATAGATAGATAGATATATAGATAGATAGATAGATAGATAGATAGATAGATAGATAGATTTTTTTTTTTTTTTTTTTTTTTTTCTTAACCAGCGGCACTTGGGCTTTCAGCCCTTCGGCCCAATGACATGTCATTGCGAGGCTGGGGAACCTGAGGACTTTCCTTCCAACCCGGTCAGGAGCTTCGCTCCTTCCCATCCACAGAGGGTTTATCACAGGAGCCGTTCAGGCTATTCAGTCAAATTTCCGGCCGTAAACATTTCTTCAAACGCCGACGCCCGGGTTTGAACCATGAACACCTGGTCGCCAGTACAACGCCGAAGCCATTACACCAGCGCGGCTCCCAGATAGATAGATAGAACGAACGATCTTTATTTTCGAAGGGTTAAGAATTGGGCGCGCAGGCCCGTCTTACATTCTGCCCTTCCACTCTCATTTATCTTGCATACTATATCCTTTCATTCCCACATGATGCTTTAAGCATTAATTTAAAGGCATGCAACATTATAAAGTTAACATAACAGCATTCATTTACAGTATGCAAGCATAATAAAAAAATGAGTAGGTTTGTTTTTTTAAAACAAACAAGATAGTAATTGGGAAAAAAAGTAATAATAAAATAAAATAAACAAAACAATAAATAAAAATAAGTAATTCTGTATACCGACACTCACTCATGCGGTCAAACCGTCTACAATTAATCTGTATTTTTGAATGTGTCATCAATTATCAATACAAAAATTACATAAACACATTCTCGATTATATCCATACATTCTTGGTGGAAAATGAAATAATAATAATAACACTTTCTTACGCACTTCTGTGGCGGGTAAAAAAATAATTATGTAATATCTGCTTATTCTCATATAAAGTTAGTTGCTTATCCTTTACAGGACGTGGCAATCAACCCCAGCTTTTATTGGCTGTTTGTGATTTATCTAGGCAATTTTTACGTTCAGTAGTTTGCCATTGCTTTCTGAACGGTACGGCGCTTATACCATTGTTAAAAATCCACACAAAGCGATCTGCTACCAAACCGCCTGCAGCAGGTTTCGAACTTGGTATATCTGGATTATGAAACTGCGTTCATATCCATTAGGCCATTTAAGCAAACGAAAACATTCACAATTCTAAAGTACAGTGGTATGCAGGTACAATCTCACGACTCACATTTCTGAAGTACAGTGGTATGCGGGTACATTCTCACAAACATTACATTATATAATAATATTTTAAAGTGAATATAATAATATTACATGGATATAAAACAAATTATTCACAAGAAACGAGCGGAAGAGGAAAAGAAATGTTGACCTATGGATGAGATGTTGACAGGCAAATGCTGTTTCTATTGGGGTAGATAATCAGTGTTGAGGAAGTGTTTGAAAAGTGCTTTGTTAAATGAATATTGTGTAGGTAGGCTTTTTAGGTGGTGTGGAAGGCTGTTCCATAAGTAGGCTCCAGAGTAGGCGAGACTCTTTTTGAACAGGTCGATTCTAGGTTTGGGCAGATGTAACTGATGTAATTGTCGTCCCTCTCTTCTACTGGTTTGAAACAATGATCGTAGGTACGGCGGGGCATTGTTAGATAGAATTGCGTGAGTCAGCTTGGCTTTGTTGTAGAGAAGACTTTTTTTAGGGACAGTATTTTGGGTTCTTTTTCTGTCCTTGTGTGTGGTGTCGTACGATTACACTGACAAACAACATTTTTCTTTCTTATATAAGAATAAGTGTTCTTAGGTCAGTTTCTTGCGCTGATTTCAAATCTGAAATCCGTTTATCTCTATCACGTCGGGTTCTTAAGATATTTGTGAATAAATATATTTTTGGGAAACCGTTATTTGCTCCGTTTCATTTTTACTATATAACTTATTAAAAATTAATAAAAAGCAACATAATTCTACTTTTTATACTGCTAAAAGATGCATGACATATGTTACGCGATTTTTCAAATAGTTACTGTATTTTGAAATAATTCTGAGCAAAATATGGCTTCTAGAAGTTGTAGAAATTCGGCTGATCTGTTCTGTTACGTGTGCAGATATTTTACCGATCGTGTTGACCAGAAAAACTTTACACCATTACTAAAGAAAGCATATGAACTTTATTTCGATTCGAAAGTTGATGATGCAAATAAATCTTGGTAGCCAAATGCAGTTTGTTCGATACATTGGCAGGTTGGTTACGAAAATCGCTGAAGCATAAGTCGATGCCTTTTGGAGTGCCAGTAATATGGCGTGAACATACAAATCACACTACTGATTGCACTTCTGCTTGACAAATATCCATGGTTTCACTTTTAAAACTAGAAAGTCTGTGGTTTATTCAAATATTGAATTGGTTTCGAAACCAGTGCCTCATGATCCAATCACGTGTCCGATCCAAGTACCACCAGAATAGTGTTTACTTAATTAACCATTCAGGACTTTCAGATCTAATACGTTGTGGTGAAGTGGGATGTTATAAATATTTATAGGGGACTTAGTGTACTGACTGAGATCAGCTGTGAAGGTATCTATATCTAATAAGAGTAGTGTATTATAGATAACCTTACTTGCTGCCACATATATATATATCTCAGTCAGAATTATTCTGGAATAGTGTGATGACTACGTTGTATGTCTAGGGTATGTGTATGATGAAGTGTAAGTCATAACAACAACAGACAGATAAACAATTTAATTTATTCCACCACACTTGACAACACTGTGACACTCACATACATAAAACACTCTACAAGGATATCTTAAAGGAGTCACTGATAACTTTTCAAATAACCATATGTATTCATTGCTGTCATGAATGAATATGTGTCCTGATTCAAATACAAATGGAACCAGGAATCACAATCAATTTTAATTACAAGTTATATGTACAGAATTTCTCAATATGAATATTGTAGTGACATATATTATTAAAAGTATCCTATGTGTGTCAGTTGTGTAGTAGTAACATGAGGTAATACTGGTTTTGTTTTGTTCAAGCTCTGTTGGTATTTGTCATCATGACTACAATAGTTTGTCTTTATTGGAACTAGTATTGGAGATGTTCTCAGTTCCTGATATTAAAACAATTTACTTCCCCTCTTAAGTTTATGTTACAATGTTATTTTAAGATGGGGTACATAATTTTGAGCTCAGCTGGCCACATCAGCTTATCTTGCGTGATGGCGGCAGGAAAAGACTCCTCTGCTCGATTTCTCCCCTGTGCTCTGGAGACACCTCACTGATAGCTAAATGGACCAAGGAGTATGCTGTCCGACTCTGGATTCAGCAAAGCTCTGACCAGGTGCTGCTCAATACCATCAAGACCACGGTCCCTGAAAACAAGAAGGATGTACCTTCTACTTCATAACTAATTGATACTCTAGTTCTACACTGAGCACAATACACCACAAACATTGAGTTCAGAGCGTTAGGCCAACTGTCAGCTTCATCTGAAATACTTTATACCAGTATTAACCTCCTTAATGGTTACTACGCCTCTGCACTTCCAGCATTATTTCTTTCTAGTCAATCATCTAGGTGTCAGTGTACTGTTTGGCCATTCCATGCCGTTTTACTTTCCTCCGACACCTTCTGTTCAGGCTGGAGAATTATAGGCTTTACATCATGTTTGCTACTGAACTACACATATATACAGGCATAAATTAACAATTCACATTCAATTTTCATTAAAAGATACTGAATGTTTCAAGCTTACCACAATTCATAGAATAAACACAGATACGTTGACTAGCAATGAATTCTGGCACAAATACTGGCACAAATTCCCATCTGCTTATGTTCCAGGCTTTTATTTAGCAAAAATATGAGCTGGCTTCAACGCACTGTTGCTTTATCAAGCTTATTTGAACTAGTGGTCTCGAACTAACGCTCCTAAGTGATTATATCAGCGAGTCTGGCCAATGGAGCCACGTTTCGACAAGTGTTTGAAAAAATTTTACCTTCCTACGTCTCCCCTAACAACCAAAGATAGTATTTATAGTCCGACCAATCGTGGTTAGTCTTATATTTGTTGCGCTCCAATCAATTTGGAGTTTACATGGTAGGCTATTTCCGTACGTAAGGTTTAAAAAATCTACCACTGAGCGATTCTGATTTTGGGGTGTTGTCTGACAGCACCATCATTTTATTTTGGCTATAACTTGTTAATTCCTAGACTATTTGCGTAACGTTTTACATATTCTTTGTCAGCAAGCCCTAAGGAACCCAATTATACAAATTTAAAAGAGCTAAGTGGCTGCGTTCAAAATATGCAATTTCTTCTACCTCCTGTTTCGAAGATGTGCTGTCTGGGTACTGTAATGTTTTCAAACGTAAACCCATCTATTGTTATCTTTTCTAATAAGCGTTTTTCGTGATTTTAAAACCTAACTCTGGGAAGGTTAGTGTTTTTATCACTGTCCGTCCTTTTTACCATTGCTCTTTTCTTTATTAGAATTTATTTGTTAGGCTTTATATTTACCTGATAATTTATATATGTGGATTAGAATATTTCACGACACCTCCCCTCTTAAAACAGACATCCCATGTCAGTCCTTTATTCTATATACACATAGATAAATGTAAGTCAACTTGACTTTACTCTGCTGTGGTGCTATCATGGTTTTTATGTAGTTGGGTCCATTCAGAGTAGGCACTACTCATGAAATCTGCCTCAGACTTCTACAACCAATAATATATTTCGGTTATGTTACTGAACAGCCGCAAGTGTGAGTGCTTGTCTTAATGCTGCTTCGCAACCCGTATTCACCATTTCTCTTCTCTGAGTCTGCGCAATGACATGTCCAGAGAACATTATATTTCCCTCAAAATGTACGTTATGAGGAGATAACATATACCTGGTGATAGCAGAGTTTTCGTAGTGGATCCCATAATCTTCTTATTATCCTGTATGAAACATTCGGAATATCCTCAATCAAAGAGGCAACTCAGGGATTCATTACGTTCCTCTGAAATGTTTACATCCAACAATTTTCTCATCATTCTAGAGAAGACACTAGGCGCATTCTTCAATCCAAATGGCAATCTATTAAACTCATAGTGTCCTTCTGAGGTACTAAAAGCTAGGTATGGTCTAACCTCAGGCTTTACTGGAATCTGATAATATCCTTTACTCAGATCCACTTTTGAGAAATATTTAGCTTTATTTAGTCTGGCAAACAGCTGATTTGTATCCGGCAATGGATCCACCTGTCCTTCTGTAATAGCATTCAGTCTCCTGTAATCTATACAGAGTCTATGTTCTCCAGAGGGCTTCCTTAAGAGTACAACACCGGAACTATATGAGGATTCACTGTGTGAAATAATTCCCTCCTTCAATAGATAGTCTATCTCTTCCTTCAAAGCTTTCTCCTTAGCAAACGGAATCGAATATGGTTTCATACAGACAGGTGTGTGGTCTATCAGTTTCATATCATATTCCAATAGGTTTGTATGCCCTGGTCGGTCTGTTAACACCTCTGCATGATTATTTAAACCTGTTGCACTCTCTCTTTCTGAGTTTTCGTTAAATGTGTACTGATTTTCACCTGTGCTGCTGTCTCACAGGGGTGTAATGGATATTCAAATGATGAAAGTGGTTCCTTTTTCATCTCCATGGCGATGGACAAGGTCAATAAGTGTGTCTCTTCCTGATGTTCTCTTTCCAAATATTTCTTCAGGAGATTCACATGATAGATTTTTTTCTTTCCCCTTCTTATCTATCTTATAATTTGTTCTAGACACCTTCTCTAGAACTGTATATGGACCCTGCCATCCAATTTGTAACTTATTCTGACTCCCGGGCAAAAGAAGCAGTACCTTCTCTCCCACAGCCAAATTTCTGTCTTTCGCCTTCCTGTTATAATAGGCAGCATGTTTCTTCCTGGCTTGTTTCAAATTTTCATTGGCAAGTTTCCAGCCAGTTTTTTAAACGAGTGGTCAGCTCATTCACATATTGGTATGAAGATGTAATGTTTTCCTCTGCCTTTTCATCAGTCCACGTTCTTAACAAAGCTACATATGGACCTTTAATTGTGTGGACCTATTTGTCCATGCACCGGTATGGTCTCTTCCACTCGAAGCTTTATAGTGATGATTTTTCCTCCCAGAATTATCATTCACAAAACGACCGCTACCAATTCTTTTCCTGGGGCTCTCTCCCCACTTAAAATTCTTGATGAGAGATTTCCTCTCTACATCTTCTTCCTCCAGTTTGTTTAAGTCCGATTGAGGGATTTTCGGCTTATCCTGGGGTAAGACATCTGTTTGCACTCTCCGCATAGTGGCCATTGTAAAACAGTTAAGTGAAGCTTGTCCGTGAAAAGGGGCTTCCCATTCCATTTGGTCCACTTTATCAAATCTACTTTTCTTTTTATTATCAGGCCTAATTTTGCCCCGTGGCGTGTCCAGGTCCTGATCAATGTTCCCACTTGTGGGTGTTCCCTCATGTGCTATGCTACACCTTTCTACAAAATTCTCAATGTCCCATCTTGCTTTAGGCCAATAATAATTGTGAGCCACCTTTTGAATGATGGTACCTATCTTCTCATGGTCCCCATCTGGTTTCACATGTAGGCTCCTTATTAAGTCTGCCCTATATCTTTTAGGAAGTACCAGTTGTCCCTGACCTTTGGATCTAGCTCCAGTCTTCCTATACATCAACTTATTTTTCATGTAAAAATCTCCCTTGCCTGGAGTTGTATGACAAGTTGACAATTTTCTGAAACAAGGCTTGAGTGTTTTATCCCCAGCCTGTGCCTTCCTCATCTCTTCTGGAGTGGTATCTAACATAATATCCTCCTCCTGTCTTGAGGTCCACCTGACCTGAAGGGTTGCCATATACACAGGTTTCCTTCTGCAACGGTCAGTGTCATGATTGTCCATCTGACAATTCTTACACCACCTTTTTCCTTGGTTGAAAGATTTTCTTTCATCATATTTCCTTTCATCGAATTGTGGGAACTTATTTTTATTTTCATACCGTGGCCTATCAAACTGGTGCTTACCTTTGTTTTGATCCCTAGGATCAAATTTATTAAAGTTCTGTGGTGCCCTAAAGTTATCCACTTGTTTTTTTTTTATTACCTGTTACCTCTGCTTGAGCTGCTTGATACCTTTCAGCAACATTTAGCAACTCATCCAGCCTCTCTGCACCTTGTTCCATGAGAAACTTTCTCAGGTCTGGAGCCATGGACTCTCTTAGCTGCTCTATAAGGACCATTTCCTTAAGATCTTGGGTTTTCCCCAGAGAAGTCCATTTCTCCAAGTATGTCTCTATTCGTGCAGAGAACTGGTGATAGGTTTCACCTGACAGTAGTTTAGCATTCCTAAATTTTTTCCTATAGAATTCTGCATTCTTTTCATATCTTAACAAAAGAGCCTGCTTTAGCATGTCATAATTTTCCTGATCACCTCTGCTCATTTTTGCAAAAACTTCATAAGCTGCCCCACGAAGTCCCTGAGATAACTTTAAGCTCCACCTTTCTCTCTCTAACCCATATGTGGTAGCTAATAGTTCATACCTATTTAGGTAGCTCTCTATATCATCGTCTTTCTCAACAAAATGATCTAAATGAAAATTCATAGCTGAGGTTGAGGCTCCCTGGCTAGCAGTGGCATCAGAGGCAAAGGGACTGGCACCATTTTCAGGAGCATGGCCCTGAAACTCAAACTCCCTTAGTCGTAACTCATGTTCCCTTTGTAATCTCTTATCTTCTGCTTCCCTTTCTGCAGCTAATCTCTTGTCTTCCCTTTCTGCAGCTAATTTCTTCTCTTCCCTTTCTGCAGCTAATTTCTTCTCTTCCCTTTCTGCAGCTAATTTCTTCTCTTCTCTTTCTGCAGCTAATTTCTTCTCTTCTCTTTCTGCAGCTAATCTTTTCTCTTCTCTTTCTGCAGCTAATCTTTTGTCTTCTCTTTCTGCTTCCAATTTCTTAGCCTCAGCCTCAATCTGCAACCTCTTAGTCTCAGCCTCAGCCTCAAATTGTAACTTCTTAATTTCCCTTTCAGCCTCTAACTTTCTTTCGGCCTCTTTTTCTAATCTTCTTTCTTCGCGTTCAATAAATTTGTCACATTCCGTAGTGACATAGGCAACCATAACTTGCCCATCTAATCCTAACTCTTTTGCAGTCTGAACAGCAGCAGATCGAAACTTGGCCAGGTCCGCCATTGTCTATCAGGTAAATTTACACAATGTCTAACCAACAATTCAATCTCTAAATATATATCTAATGGACAACACAGGCACCGTGAGCTCAACCTTATTTAATTCCACCCAAGGATACCTTTTAATTCTTATATTCCCTGAAGTGAATTACCCCCAATATTTTTAATAGGAAAAGATTCAAAATCCCGGACGAGCCCCCAATATATGTGGTGAAGTGGGATGTTATAAATATTTATAGGGGACTTAGTGTACTGACTGAGATCAGCTGTGAAGGTATCTATATCTAATAAGAGTAGTGTATTATAGATAACCTTACTTGCTGCCACATATATATATATATATATCTCAGTCAGAATTATTCTGGAATAGTGTGATGACTACGTTGTATGTCTAGGGTATGTGTATGATGAAGTGTAAGTCATAACAACAACAGACAGATAAACAATTTAATTTATTCCACCACACTTGACAACACTGTGACACTCACATACATAAAACACTCTACAAGGATATCTTAAAGGAGTCACTGATAACTTTTCAAATAACCATATGTATTCATTGCTGTCATGAATGAATATGTGTCCTGATTCAAATACAAATGGAACCAGGAATCACAATCAATTTTAATTACAAGTTATATGTACAGAATTTCTCAATATGAATATTGTAGTGACATATATTATTAAAAGTATCCTATGTGTGTCAGTTGTGTAGTAGTAATATGAGGTAATACTGGTTTTGTTTTGTTCAAGCTCTGTTGGTATTTGTCATCATGACTACAATAGTTTGTCTTTATTGGAACTAGTATTGGAGATGTTCTCAGTTCCTGATATTAAAACAATTTACTTCCCCTCTTAAGTTTATGTTACAATGTTATTTTAAGATGGGGTACATAATTTTGAGCTCAGCTGGCCACATCAGCTTATCTTGCGTGATGGCGGCAGGAAAAGACTCCTCTGCTCGATTTCTCCCCTGTGCTCTGGAGACACCTCACTGATAGCTAAATGGACCAAGGAGTATGCTGTCCGACTCTGGATTCAGCAAAGCTCTGACCAGGTGCTGCTCAATACCATCAAGACCACGGTCCCTGAAAACAAGAAGGATGTACCTTCTACTTCATAACTAATTGATACTCTAGTTCTACACTGAGCACAATACACCACAAACATTGAGTTCAGAGCGTTAGGCCAACTGTCAGCTTCATCTGAAATACTTTATACCAGTATTAACCTCCTTAATGGTTACTACGCCTCTGCACTTCCAGCATTATTTCTTTCTAGTCAATCATCTAGGTGTCAGTGTACTGTTTGGCCATTCCATGCCGTTTTACTTTCCGCCGACACCTTCTGTTCAGGCTGGAGCATTATAGGCTTTACATCATGTTTGCTACTGAACTACACATATATACAGGCATAAATTAACAATTCACATTCAATTTTCATTAAAAGATACTGAATGTTTCAAGCTTACCACAATTCATAGAATAAACACAGATACGTTGACTAGCAATGAATTCTGGCACAAATACTGGCACAAATTCCCATCTGCTTATGTTCCAGGCTTTTATTTAGCAAAAATATGAGCTGGCTTCAACGCACTGTTGCTTTATCAAGCTTATTTGAACTAGTGGTCTCGAACTAACGCTCCTAAGTGATTATATCAGCGAGTCTGGCCAATGGAGCCACGTTTCGACAAGTGTTTGAAAAAATTTTACCTTCCTATTTCCGTACGTAAGGTTTAAAAAATCTACCACTGAGCGATTCTGATTTTGGGGTGTTGTCTGACAGCACCATCATTTTATTTTGGCTATAACTTGTTAATTCCTAGACTATTTGCGTAACGTTTTACATATTCTTTGTCAGCAAGCCCTAAGGAACCCAATTATACAAATTTAAAAGAGCTAAGTGGCTGCGTTCAAAATATGCAATTTCTTCTACCTCCTGTTTCGAAGATGTGCTGTCTGGGTACTGTAATGTTTTCAAACGTAAACCCATCTATTGTTATCTTTTCTAATAAGCGTTTTTCGTGATTTTAAAACCTAACTCTGGGAAGGTTAGTGTTTTTATCACTGTCCGTCCTAAAAAGTTAGTGCATGTGGCCTTACACGCGTGATAGTAGTAATTGTGTATCGCGTTACGCTTGTTGGGGTGGCATTAATAGCGAGACGCGTGTTTAATTTTGCATGCGTTCGGCTTTCTGCCTCTCCCTTCGCTCTATCCTGCTTTATCTGTCTTTTAGTTACGCTGTGTATAAAATGGAATGAATGAAATATTAAAATTAGGTCATTGTTCAGCTTGCGTATCTCAAATGTTTTTCCAAGAAATACAGCACACGTTTCATTGAAGAAAGCGGGTAATAATATAGTAGGCTTTTACTATCAACGTGAAAGCGTTACAATTTGCAGACGAAGCATAAAACAAGGGGGATTTCGAGTACAGTTATTGTGACAGCACTGTTATTTTACCATTGCTCTTTTCTTTATTAGAATTTATTTGTTAGGCTTTATATTTACCTGATAATTTATATATGTGGATTAGAATATTTCACGACATACGTGATCTCGCTCTTACCAAAGGACAAGCGGAATTACTCGGTTCGCGACTCAAAGAATGGAATCTTTTAGCGCCCAATACTCCGATATCTAAATTTCGTCATAGACACAGAGAACTTGTTCAATACTTTGAGATGGATGATGACATTTGCTATTGCAAAGATGTAAACGGTCTAATGGTGCACCTCGGTCATAAGCACATAGTCAACGAATGGCGACTTTTCATCGATTCTTCCAAGACTAGTCTAAAAGCTATGTTATTGCATAACAGAAACTTATTTTCATCAATTCCAGTCACCTACTCTGTTCATATGAAAGAAACTTATGACAATATGGCTATACGTTTGGAAAAAATAAAGTACAATGACTACCAATGGCGGATTTGTGGAGACCTAAGGTCATTGCATTCTCACGGGCATGCAGACTGGGTATACTAAATTTTGTTGCTTCCGATGTGAATGGGACAGCCGCAACAGACAGGAACATTATGCAAGAAAGGTGTGGCCTATCCGGGATCGTATGCAGCTCGGGCATAAAAATGTAATACACGAGCCATTAGTTAACAAAGACAGCTTCATTTTACCACTGTTACATATAAAGTTGGGGCTCATGAAGAATTTTGTAAAAGCGTTAGATAAAACGAGCAAAGCTTTCACTTATCTTCGAGAAAAGTTTCCGCAATTTAGCGATGCAAAGATAAAGGAAGGTATCTTTGTAGGACCTCAGATTAGGAAAGTTATTGCAGACAAACAATTCGAGAACTTGTTACATGGTAGTGAACTTCGCGCATGGATGGCATTCAAATCGATCGTCGATAACTTTCTGGGAAATCACAAATCTGTTGACTATGTTGCATATTGTTAAGCAGTGCATAGATGCATACAGAATTATGGGCTGTAACATGTCCCTCAAAATCCATTTGCTCGATTCACATCTTGACTTTTTCCCTGACAACCTTGGCGAAGTCAGCGATGAACATGGAGAACGATTCCATCAAGATATCGCCGTAATGGAGTCACGTTATCAAGGACGGTGGAGTGTGACCATGCTTGCCGATTATTGTTGGATGCTTCATCGCGATGTACGCCATGCCATTCCCCGATGAAAGTCGACTGCAAAGAAATTCAAGCCTACATAACTGTTATACTTCTTGTACGAATGATGTTGTAATACTGTATGCGTTGTTAAAAAACTTCAATTGCGTATTTCTAGAGATCCCGACCTGATAGAGAAAAACGGTTTGCAGATTTAAAAACAGCGCATTAAAATTGACCAGAAAAACATAGAAATGTTAGAGAAAGAAAAAAAAAGTTTTTTTTTGTTAGTCAGTGTTATCGGTGATCAAACGTACTGCTCTCTTATGCAGGGAGTGCAGTCTCTTCGAGGTGGAAGCAGGGCAACCATCAATAAATTAATATGAAACAAATATAAAGGTATGTTATAAGGCACTCGTAGGAAATAAAGAAGTAGAACACTAGACAACAGAAAAACAACAGACATGAGTGGCTTACCCAGGATTTGAACCCTGGACCTTCCGTGCGACAACACCGCCTAGCTATGCAAGCGAATCACACTGTCCTCCCTGCCATCTACGCATCCCCAATAAAGGATGTTTCAATGACAGGTCATTAATGCTGTATATGTGAGGTGTAGAACAATAGTCTAGTGTCTGCGTCTAAGAAGTGTTTTTTTTTGGCTAGCTGGTACGTCTTTTGAGCTAAGTGTTTTTTAAATTCCGTACATGGGAGTTCCACGTTAAGTGCTGGTCAATCGTGATCCCTAGAACTTTGTGTCCTGTTACATGTTCAATTTGTATTGATTCCGCGTGTAGCTGTAGCGATCTTTTGGTGCAGCTTAGGAGTTTCTGTCTGGTGGTAATCAACTTAGATTTCGTTTTTGTTGTGTTTACTGGCATACTATTCATATCACTCCAATTTATTAGATTGTCTACATCGCTTTGAAGAGTCATTTCAAGTGCCACGCAGTCATTGTCACTAGTGTAGATAGTACAATCATCTGCAAAGAGGTCACAAGTTGAATATTTTAGATGTAGTGGTAGGTCGTTGATGGTGCCCAAGAATAGAACCCTGCGGTACTCCTGTATCTATTTCGAGAAATATGATGTCGAGTTGTTGTGAAGCACTAACTGTTGTCGATCTGCCAGGAATGATTTGATGATGTTTAGTGGATTAGGGCCTATTCTGAGGGTTTCCAACTTTTGAACCAAGATATTGTGGTCATTCATGTCAAATGCTTTTTTGAAGTCAACAAAAACAGCACCATCTAATTTTCCATCATTTACTTTCGACAGCCAGTTGTCTGCCATTTTGGTGAGAGCTGTGTGACAGGAATGTTTGGGTCTGAAACCTGACTGGCTATCAATGAGCAGTTTGTTTGTTGTTAAGTGTTGAAATGGTGTTGTAAATGTGTTTCTCTAGTGGTTTTGAAAGAGATGATAGAAGAGATATTGGTCTGTAGCTGTTGGGATCGCTATGTGAGCCAGATTTATAGAGGGGATACACTTTGGCAGATTTAAATGCTGTGGGGAAGTAGTTGTGTGCAATACATTGGTTGTACACATAGGTTAAGGAGTCGCAAATGATGGGTGCAGCGTAACGTAGAATCTTATTGCTGATACCATCAAGCCCAGATGAATTGTTTTTTAATGCCAAGATATATTTGAGAACTTCATGTACTGTTAAAAAAGGAATATGTCTTAGATCTGTTGTGGTGTGTTCAGTGTTGCAGAAGGCTGTCAATTTACTAATATCGCAATCCATTGGCTTTAGTGTCGACTTGAGATGGCTAATTTCTGTTTTGAAGTGGTTGCTAAAATTAGTTGCCGTGAGGGAGCAGCTTTTTGGTAAAGAGTTTAGTGACTTTGATTTGTGTGTTAGTGTTCTAATGGCTGCCCAGACTTCTTTGCTGCTTGCTTTGTCTTGAATCATCTTTCTGAAATGTAGTTTCTTTTCCTGACGAATGAGGTATTGTACTTTGTTTCTAAGCATCCGATACCTGCTGAAATCTTTGAGCTTATGTGCTTCGTCCCGCTCTCTCATTGTTGATAATATTTCGTTGGTTATCCATGGGGTCTTTCTGATGTTTTTAACCCGAACCTGCTTTATAGGAACATGTTTGTCGAATACGTTGGAGAAAATTTGTGTCCAGTATGTTATGGCTTCTTCTGGATGCGGAAGTTGGTACACGTATGAGAGAGGGGATATTTGTAGGTCTTGTAGGAATAATTGAATGTTAAAGTTTTTGAAATTCCTGTAATGGACTGTGATGTGTTCCGTTTTAGGTGCTTTGAACCCTTTTCTCTTCCAGGTACAGCAAATAGGATAGTGGTCACTTAATGATGTCTGTGTGACTGTGCATTCTATAATGTTTTCTGTGCAGGTCGTATAGATATGATCAATTAGTGTTGATGATGAGTCTGTTACTCTCGTGGGTTGATTGACTAACTGTATGAGGTTGTATGAGATGGTGATATCATTCCATGTGTTGTTCGGTTTGTGAAAGTCAATATTGAAATCCCCCAGTAGAATAATTTCCTTCGAAGAAGCCCAAACGTTGTCCATCATTCATGAGAATGTGTCACACCATACAGTAGAACAGCTAGGATTTCGGTACAGGTAACCAATTAAAACGGGGGTCAGGTTGGGGAGTTTTATTTCCAGCCATAAACATTCAATGCCAGTATGAATAGATAGATAGATAGATAGATAAATAAATAAATAGATAGATAGATAGATAGATAGATAGATAGATAGATAGATAGATAGATAGATAGATAGATAGATAGATAGATAGATAGATAGATAGATAGATAGATAGATAGATAGATAGATAGATAGATAGATAGATAGATAGATAGATAGATAGATAGATAGATAGATAGATAGATAGAATACCCTTTTTTACTACTGAACAGATAACTTGTACTCAGCTTCCAGACACTGAGAATGTGTTAACAAAAATGCCTGCTAACAACAGAAAGCAATTTGAGAAGTTTTTCGATCAACATTTAGCAGAAATAAATTAGAATTATTATCCTTGTGGAGGGATTGTCATAACGGCAGTAAATTTGACTTCTGGGAAATGAGGGGAGGAATACATGAAAATGAGAGGGAAGATCGAGGGCTGAGTGGAAACTGGGATAAAAAGAGAAATCGATGCCGGTGAGGATTTTCTTGTGGTTTAAGATGAAGACCCAAGAATGAAAAGACAAAGATTTAATGCAGGTTTTGTTGGATGGAAAAAAATGACGAACTGCAATTTTGTGCACGTAAGCGATGGGAGTGAGAGAGAGAGAGAGATAGAGAGAGAGAGAGAGAGAGAGAGAGAGAGAGAGAGAGAGAGAGAGGAATAAAGAGATAAATAGGTTGTCCATGTCGCACTCCCATATAGAGGCTTGCTGGTGACGCAGGTATCACAAACCACATCTTTGGTCTTCATTATGAGTTTGGAGTTTCCCCAGATACGCGTAGTCAGTCGGGCAAAATGATACTCTAACGTACGAGTATTTAAAGCTAAAGAAGGTAGATCCATATACTTATGTAGGGGCGTCACGTGTTACAAACTTGGCTGTACTAGGTCTCAGAGTGATGAGGTGGGGTGATCAATTCTCTTTCTCGTTACCTTTGCGTTCCCTACTGTGGCGAGATGGATAATTAGAGATGAACAATAGATCAAGTCAGGGTATTCTTGACCTTTGAAATACCCCAGACTCAGAAATGAGCACAGGTGTATGGATGGCACAGGATATAGTCAGACTGTTAAGCACTCTTGTCCAGATGGTAAAGTGATATAGATCAAGAGCCTACCTTGCCCTCCCCGCTACGACTACACCAGTGCTTTTATAAATTATTCCCAATTAATTAATTCACAAATACAGAACATGGAAATAATTTAACAACTTCAGAAGTTAACACAATCAATCAATTTACTTTATTGCTTAATCTTCTATTTTCTTTGTATTTGGAATGAAAACAAGGACATGTATTTATAAATTTACATTAATCAAAATAAGTGACACAATAAATATTCACTGTTTACACAATCTAAAAACTGTCCTAGTTTACTGTCTTTTTCATCATCTGTTGTAGCCGGGGAATGGTAGTTTTTATGTTATTATTGCTTTTTCTTCTAAGTCATGGATTTACTGGCTTGAGTCCGCCAGAGATGTTATCTTCTTGGTAGACTGTACTTTTTGTTTTCCCAGGTTCGTTCATATCCTCTTTAGGTGTTAAGGTGAATGTGAGTTAGTAGCATATATAAATTCAATCAGCAGATCAACAACAGTTAAAATATCCAACGGAGATTGCGTTTATGGACATTATCAATTCATCAGAAGTTTATTTGAAAAACTTGAAAAACAACATGTAGAATTTTCCAACAACAGGCATATATTACAATGGTTCCATGTTCATAGAAATCTTATGGATGAGTAACCTCCCATTCTTAATTTCTCCTTCTTCTTCTTCTTCTTCGTACACTCTCAGACGTCCACTTGAATGTTCTCAAAGAAAGCAGTAGTCAGTTTGAGGCTATTTGAATCCTCGTAAAGCTTTTCCACGAAAGGAGCTGGCGTCGGCCATATGCACTTTCTCTGTACCACATATAAGGGGCAACTTTGAAGCAGATGTTCAGCAGTCATTTTATCAGAGCCACAGTTACACTGATCGGTAGTTCCTATCTTTAGCTTGTTGAATAGATGGTATCTCAATCTGTTGTGGCCAGTGCGGAGTCTGAAGATTACCACTTGTTCTCTTCTGTTGAGCCGTTAGTAAGCATCATTCTGTGTGTGCCCTGGATGTTCAACATTCCATTTGTTTCTGTATCTGATTCTGATAAAACACTTTGCCTCCTCAAAAGTTATGCGTGCATCAGGCTGAGGTAGATGTGAACCTTCTTTTGCCATTCTGTCAGCCTCTTCATTGCCGGTGATGTTACAATGAGATGGGATCCATTGGATCACAACACTTTTGAATCGTTGACAAAGTTTGTGGAGCACTATTCTGAGATCATCCAGGTCTGTATTATTTTGGCTTGTCAACGTTGCAATTACTGACTGTGCATCAGTAAAGAAAGCAACTTGTCTCTCTGCCGTTTCTTCTGTCAATATAACTTCTGTTGCAGTTTTCGAGGCCTCTGCCTCTGCTCTGAAGTTGCTGGAGAATCGTCCTGTCGCCACTGACAGCCTTTTTTCTGCACCAGTGCTTAAGGTCAGAAAGACACCCCCACCTCCATTTTCTGTTGCATTTGTTCCTGATCCATCTGTGTATGCATGGGTCCAGGTGTTGCGTGGATGTTTCTCTATGTATTTTGTCGCTATGGATTTTCTATCTGTTGCAGTTTTGCTCTTTTTTCTTTCAATTCCAGGAATGTTTTCTATCATTTTAGGGAAACGATTTTGTTTCTAAACTGGAAGCTTGTGTGCAGTGTAGATGGGTTTAACAGTGGATATTTCATCTATGGATACTGCTCTCATTTGTGGTTTGGTTGATTCTACAAAATTACTTCGTTTGAGTCTTTGCCTTCTAAGAGCATTTATTCTATGGCACATTGGGTGGTTTGTTAGTCTTTTGAATTTTTCGGCCTGTTGCTGAGCCCTGCAATCTCTTCTATCTGTCATTGGCTGGAGGCATGTAATCTTTTCGAGTTCTTTTATAGGTGTTGACTTCATGCCTCCCGTTATAATTCTCATTCTTAATTTCAAACCATTGAGGTACATAAATTTGTTCCTTCGTACAGATTTCCTTTAGCTTCTTATCTATGTCTTTGGCAGGCTCTATTTTAGGAGGAGCCTCTACTTCACTTTTCTCTACTTGTAATTTTATTTGTGTGACCAACTAGTTATTATTCTGTTCCTGAAAACGAAAATGTCATTCGAGAAGTACTTACGTTATTCACAATACTTCTTAATCTGTATTCCACAGATTTTACCATATAATGGAAGTTTTGAAGTATATTCTGCTAAACTGCTGTCTCTTGAATTCCTCAAGAATACACAAACTTACTGCATCTGAGATAGTATCTTGAACGTGGGGGCCGTACTTGTGTGTAATATATTTAGGAGAGCACCAGGTTGCTCTTCCACAGAATATAAGACACGTCCGTGTGCTAGGGCCCTTTAGATACAACTGACTTCTAGGGAATAGGATTTTGCTAGCCCAAAGTGGTGCGGGGTACTTGCCACTTTTTGATTGGTTATCTGAATATTTTATTATTTTTTCCATTGGACTTAGCTTCGCTGTTCCATAGACAATCTTGGCTATTCCCATTTACGTCACTATATTCTATGGTAACTCCCGCCTTTGGAAGCGTTGGGCTGTCCACTTGAACTAGTTTCAGTTTTTCTTATTTTATAATAGGCGTAACCTACATTTTATTTGATGAAATGTCCTAACTGCTTTTCCTATTCTAAGTCACAATAATAGCACTGATAATGCTAGCGTAGGCCATCCGGTTACACTGTCTAGCACCGGCTTCTGGTATATCATTTGGGCTAATGTTTATTTTATACACTTATCTTCACGAAATTCCTGGTCTGTGGAGCTTCAATGCTACACCCAGTTGTTTTATTGCTGGTATTGACACACAGTTCAGTCTATATGCTGGACTAACATCACTATGTGGAGGCCAGATATTCAGGAGTGGTCCGTTTACTTTTGTGTTCCGATGTCACAATACTTCGGAATGCACTGGTGGGTACACCATCAGATTGAACGACAAACCTGCAACATGATAAGCCTTGCGTATAGCATCCTTCCACATATTACCACAGATCCTAATGTGTGTGTGTGTATTAGTGTCATCAGTGTGCAAGGGTATGTGGTGCTCATATGTCTGTTACATAAGTGTCATTACAAACCTAGTAGTTGCATAATAATATAACAAAGGATACAAAACTTGCATTACATAAATATGATATATGATACAACAGATGAATACAGAAAGTAGAATGATACAAACATTTTAATTCTTTGAGCTCCAGTCTTCCAAGCCAGCTCTAAAAAGTGCTGATAGCTTGATGGCATTGATGCGTGATGCCATATGATGATGGATGGTATCCGCATGTCTGGTTTTGTGTAGTGTGCAGATGTGTTCAGTCAAACAATGTTCATACAAAATAACAGGGCAATCCACATAGGACGTCAGTAAACTCACGACGTATAAAGTCAATGATGCTTGTAACAGCTAGACGTTTTTCTGTATCATTTATTGTGGACGCCACAGTGACAAAATGTATACGCGAATATGTAGGTACATCAGACAGTCATTATCACAGCAACAATGTCAGTATAGCAATGGACGGTAGACAGCATCATAATAAAGGTGATTCACAGACATGTCAATACATTATAAGGCTGTAATGTAGTCGGGAAAATTCTCCATCCCTTTCTATCTTAGCCAGAAGGTAACCAGATGTATGAGATCAGTTCACTCTCCTTAATCTGACTTCAGCAAGACAGACACGTCTGCCGAAGTATAAATAATGTCCTCAAAAATATCCTCTAGTTAACAAAGGTTTTCCAAGCCTAGTTCATTTAACAAAGTAGCAAGTAATGGTCCTTGGGACATGCATCAACCGATGCAGTACAATACAGCGACATGTGAGCTGGGAAAACATCTCGTGACGACGACTTTCGAAGACAGGCTATGAATCGAAATCGCTCACGACCAAAAATCGATAGAGTTAATGGAAAGTCAATTTACCTTGCCTTCAGGAAATACACAGAAATATTATGCCTCCCGGCATGTGCAAATACACTAGAGGTATTATCTCGAATAAACGAAATATCCATAAGAGGACTTTCACATTCCTGACAGAACAAAAAATAGCGGAGATCCTCTTTCAGCGAGGCATCTTTCTCGCCATTCAAATCGCTCACTCCACTGGTGGGCGGAAATCGATCGACCAAGAAGCAAGACCAGTCATTCCCTCCTGTCACGTGATATAGGCCATCAGCAAACACATGCCAAGTCCCTCCTGTCACGTGATATAGGCCATCAGCAAACACATGCCAAGTCCCTCCTGTCACGTGATATAGGCCATCAGCAAACACATGCCAAGTCCCTCCTGTCACGTGATATAGGCCATCAGCAAACACATGCCAAGTCCTCCTGTCACGTGATATAGGCCATCAGCAAACACATGCCAAGTCCCTCCTGTCACGTGATATAGGCCATCAACAAACACATGCCAAGTCCCTCCTGTCACGTGATATAGGCCATCAACAAACACATGCCAAGTCCCTCCTGTCACGTGATATAGGCCATCAGCAAACACATGCCAAGTCCCTCCTGTCACGTGATATAGGCCATCAGCAAACACATGCCAAGTCCCTCCTGTCACGTGATATAGGCCATCAGCAAACACATGCCAAGTCCCTCCTGTCACGTGATATAGGCCATCAACAAACACATGCCAAGTCCCTCCTGTCACGTGATATAGGCCATCAGCAAACACATGCCAAGTCCCTCCTGTCACGTGCCGTTAGCACAAGTTTTTTCCACGTCTTCCTCATCATTTTCACTGACCTCTCTAGCTGTCTTCTCCGTGTGTTTCATGGTCTACCTCTGCATCTCTTACACTGGGAGTTCCAAAAACAAGGACTGTTCTGTAATGTTATCCACATATTCTTCAATGCGTGTCCTCTCCATTGCCAGCGTCTTCTTTCTATCTGACGAGTGTCTACTATTTACCGGTATTTGTTTATTTACGTGCTAATCACATGACTCGCGTTTCCTTCACTTTTTTTAATTACTTTCTTTGAAGTGTTTACCCTAACAATATTGCATAAAAATGTAATCTTGAGATGTAGAAAAAGAAATGTAATAAGTTTTAAAAAGTCTGGACAGACAGACAATAACACGGAGAAAGAAGAGAATGAAAAAATGATGACATTATTTGGAAATGTCTTGGGGGTGCAAAAAAAAGGGGGGGGCGGTGGAGGGTTTCGTATCGTGTGCAACTACAACAGTAGTTGTCTATGGGGATAGTCTATGGAATGTTGTCAAGAAGGCCTCAAGAGATTGGTCGTTAAGAAGAAAGAGACCTATTCGAGATAAGAACAGGAAGCAGAGAAGGCAAAAACTCTCCACTTGATTGTGTTTTCTAATAAATTATGGGGAGTTTCCTATTTCCATACGACATTAACTTCTGCCCTCAGATTTCGATAAAGAAAGAGCACCCAACCTCCTCTAAATGAGGGATGCTACCTATATATAAATACCTAACACAGGCAGCACGAGTGATACATTAACGAATTAGGTAATGGTCAACGCGGCTGAATAGTTTATTAGTTAAATATATACACATACAGGGGTAGTAGAAAGTAAAATGGGATGATGGTGAAAGACAATTCACACACACAGATGAAATGTAAAGAATGTGACTAATTAACTATGAGAGTGAACCTATGTGAATAGTGAAGTGATGAGGTGATATATTAAGTGTTACCACACTGATGATCACTCTACATTGCCTTTCTGCCTCTCAACTTTCATCCACTGTATGATTATACACCGGTATGCATAAACTGTCCAATGTAGGTGTATGCTATGTCGTGTGGGTTATATCCAAGATAAGTAAGTATAGCTGAAACTCTTGCACGTGTTGTAGTGAGGAATTGTGAGATGTAATGTCCCTCAATGCTTGGAAACCGCTCTAGTTTCGACAGCCCGTTGACAGTTGTCTTGGGATAATTCTGCTGTCTGATCTGGTAAAAGCACTGACTAAACTGGAGCTATTCACGAAATGATCTGGGAACAAGCAGGTTTCGTGCAATGAAGCTTGTCTGAGTGAATGTACGCCGTTCAATACACGATGAGAGTAAATAAATTCACTTCATACACCGACTTAATCAAATTTGGTGATTTAAGCTTGATATCTTGGCGAATCACCTTGTGACTAAGTGATCTTGATTTATAGACTCGTCAACGTGAGTATGTAATGTAATCTTGATCCAGGTATTGCGCTTCTGAGTGGAACCTGATATAAATGAGAATCAACTTGTGCAAGCTTAAACTTGATTCAGGTGGTAGGCTGCAGAGAGAGTTGAACTTGATTTATGTATATGCGAATCAACTTGTGGGTACTTGAGAAACATATGAATATATTCTGCGCCCCGTACGTATACAAACGCCGGAGAGGAGTTCTTCCTTGTATCTTACAAAGTGTATGATGTCCTATCTTGTGAATTCAGCTATTTGGACGTACGCTTTGCTTGCTTCTTTCCAATTAGCTGCCAAACACGTAATGTGTAGACTCAGACTTCTGCAGGACTCATTGTACCGTGGCAAATTCCTTAAGAAGAGTATATAAAATTAAAATCCACAGATATGAATTATATATCCACACAGGAGTGAAATTATGGAACAGGCTATGCACATGGTATTCTCTGAGAAACTCTATTCTCCACGTGTGTTAGAAAATCCGTACTGGCTTCTGGTGAATGTGTCTTATATTTCAGGTTGTCAATATGTGAGAAATTGTGGACTGTGTCATATGGCTCCGCCCTCTAACCCATAACTAGGCATCCATCTTGCCTTGCGATATCGGCATGCTCGCGTACATATTTTAAAGCACCTCAATCGCTAAATGTTGGTGGGCTATCGTAGCCAGCTGGTCAACTCCATGCTGGGTGTTCAGTTGCGAGACAAACCGTGGTTTTGGATTGACCTCATAATACATAAATTATCTGCCCCTTGTCACCAAGTCTTCTGTCGCGACATATCGTCGCCCTCTTTTTTTTTCTTGTCGTATGGTCCGTGAGTGGTTTTCCTTTACTCTATTCATTGATTGTCTAGCCACGGGCACGACATCCAAGTTTCTTAGCCACTATCATAGTCTACCATCTGGCAATACACATTCCTGTGCGTGTCACGAGTCCTTTGGTGGCGAGCATGCTATTGTACAAATGTGGTGACACTCGTTTTGTTGAAACAGGGGATTAAAGTATCAAATGAATGCTTTCCATGGCCCACCTGGCCGCCTCCCGTGCTAACAATAATGTCTACCGAGCCAGGTTAATTTCAAAAGATAATGTCACGTGTGTGAAATATGAAAGGTGGGATTTAAGTTAAACTGAGGTAAAAGCCGTGATTATGAAAGATTACTTTGAAATAATGATGAAAGAGCTAAAACGGAAGGGAAAGAAAATAATAACGACGATGAAAAAGGTACAGGCGATAAAGCTTAGGAACACTTTATCACAGGCTGGGGGGTGAAGAGGGGGGGGGGGGGGGGGGAAGGAATAGTTAGAGAGGCAAAAAGCTGAGAACAATGGACGGCTAAAAATATAATGAAGTAAAATCACGTGTCGCTGATCACCAA
Organism: Oreohelix idahoensis; assembly: GCA_024509875.1. Lineage (NCBI taxonomy): Eukaryota > Metazoa > Mollusca > Gastropoda > Stylommatophora > Oreohelicidae > Oreohelix > Oreohelix idahoensis. The sequence goes on from JAMPIV010002413.1 coordinate 462,335, forward strand.
TGGCGTTCAGATATTCCGGAGAATTCCCGAAGTGAAGTGTTGATTGATTGAATTTAGGATGTCCATGTTTATTTATACCTTAGACCAGAGGTCAGCAGCCGGCCTACCGCGACTACTGGAGTTCACTGCAGCTATTTGGTAGATCTTTAGGCAACGATGGGAAAAATGAATTCATTTTTAAGCTAGCTAATTTCGGAGCAACTCATCCAGGTCTGCATTATTCTGGCTCTTCAATGTTGAAATTACTGACAGTGCGTCTGTGAAGATATCAACTTGTCTCTCGGTGTTTCCTGTCCTAAGAACCTCTGCTGCAGTTTTCAAGGCCTCTGCCTCGTAAATTACTTGAAAATGTTCCTGCTACCATTGACAGCATTTTTAGTGTACCACTGCTTAAGCTCAGAAGTACACCTCCACCTCCATCTTCTGTTGCATTTGTTGATGATCCATCTGTGTATGCATGGGTCCAAGTGTGTCACAAAATGGCCAAGTTATTATTTTATTGTGTTCTACCAGTCTTCTTTTCTATATCGTGCCTTCTTTTAATTTATTTCTAAACCCGTATTTTCTCACTATTTGAACGCATGACAGGTTTCATGTTGTTTTTTTCGCATGATCTATCCTAGGTAGAAAAAACGTAAACAAACCAGGCGTATCTCGCTCGCACCAATCTGGGCGCACATACTGCATGTAGTGACGATCGAAAGATAAACCCGAATTGCCAGCATGAAAGTTACATAACCTACCCGGGGAAGGACACTCGTGTTTGTCAACGTTCATAATAACAAATTAAAAGGAAGGTTTGCTATGAAATACAGATATGAGTCATATAAAAGTCGAAGTGTCAATACCTTATATGGGAGGAGTTTGAGACTACGTGTGTCACGCGAAACTTCATGGGGGGGGGGGGGGGGGGGGGGGGGGGGGGGTGGGGGGGGGGAAGAAGAAGATATATACTAAAGTCAAGCATTTAAATTTGCTTGGCCTAGTTTAAATATGTTAAAATAGTCGGCGTGTGATTGGCGACTCTCGCCGCGTAGAAGCTTACAGAGCGTGAGCGGAAGGATCCATATAATGGGGTACATTTTTCGATTCCAGCACTGTGTTCCACTGAGTTAAGATGACACCTTCAGACTAGCTAGGATCAAAGAAATATAAGATTTCGTTAACGACTATTGGACCAAATACTGAAGATCTACTGAAATTAACCAGTAAAAAAACTCGTTTACATAATACTGGACACCACAAATTCCTCGTAATCTATAACAGGATAATAGTGGGGTTATCATTAAAGTAATACTCAATTACCAGTAAGACGGCCTCATATCCTGTGGCCAGACATTATTTGGAACTCTTCCTGCGCCAGACGTCTGTATATAACCCGATGAGGAGTGAGTTGAAACATACATTTGATCATATTATAGTTTATATTTTACATGTTTATTAGGCAAAACTGCCGGGGATGGACTCAATGCTTGTTAGCATTGATGATAACAAATTAAACTGAGGTGTTTTTATGAGTTACGAACAAGAGACATATAAAAAAGGTTCCTTATATTGTAGCACAAGTTTAGACTCCGGCATTGTGTTCCATTGAATCAGAGCGACAGTTTCAGACAAGCCAGGACCGAAGAAAAACATGATTCTAATAAAGAGGATTGGACCAAGTATTTATGACCTTCTGAAATTAACCAGCAAAAAAACTCGAATTTATAATACTGGAAACCACAAAGTCATCGGAACGTAAAATACAGTGGGATTATAATTAAAGTAATACACGATTACCTGTAAGATGGCCTCATACCCTGTGGCCCGACATTATTCGGAAGTCTTCCTGTGCCAGACGTCTGTAACAAATATTATCCAACACGGGGTATTTTGTAACATATACATTTTATATTTTGCATTTGATATGTTTAACTCGCTGGTAGTTGTACAGGTTCATACAAGGCTGGCAACCTCAGCATATGAAAATGATAGTCATGAACCACTACAGCAAGCACTGGTGACTACTTCTTGCAGGTTCTCTCACAGGGAACCAAAAGCAGAGGTAGCCCTAGGCTCTAAGTGGAGCAGGGAGTGGATGCTGATGACATCAGGGTGTACATATTTATAATATTAACATTTTAATAAGTTTGTCTGTATATTTAAACATGCTTAAATCAGGCAAAAGCCGTTTTTCACTTTCCAGCCACATTTTTTCCCGTCATATTACCCGAACTAACGATGATTTTTCATTCTATCCACTGAGTTTATCATTGATGCTCAGAGAGGGTAAAATTACTGAGAAACAAATGGGAAGGGTTGGTGGAAGGGACAGCGGGGAATGCGACTGGCTAAGTGTCAGGAAACCTACACTAAACAGAGACATTTGTTTTCTTCTAAAGTTCGTGGTACATGTCGGAGATACCAGTGTGCAATACCAGCTTGAAACTATTCTGTGGATCAAGAGCTTGTGGTCTACGCTGGGTACCTGCCTTCAACGGGCTGTGAAGATACCCGCCTTGACATTGGAGCAGTTACCCCTGTAACTACGTCTGGGACGTGCCCTCAACGACAGAAGTCGAAAATTGACGGAGAAGTCAGCAAACCAGTCCAACAGCTGGCCAAATACGTGATTCTAATCTAGCCAAAACAAATAATTCTCACCACCCAAATAAACCACCCCTAGAACTAATTTCGGTGAAGAAAAACTCCACATTTGTTTTAATTCATCAACTTCACTTATTTATTTACTCATGTTAAAGAATAATTGATTATTAAATTTGTTATATATAGTGATAGTTGATTTAATTATTACAGGTATTACAGCTATGAATCAGTTATCTTAAATATAAATTCAACAGAGCTACTTAAGCAATATTTTACTGAATAATTCTGTTGGGGGCTCAAAGCGAGCTAATATATCTTACTCTTCACAGAAAGGGCGGGCAGATGCAAAGTTCACAATAGCCTTGAACAATTCAGCGTTGTGTTTGATTTCTGAAATATCCTATGAAGACTCCCTAAAATAGAAGCGCCATCCTTCTATTTACATCTCTGCCAAGTAAAATCTTGAGCGAAGGTAAATCTTTTAAAAGTTCTTCAGCTTAAACTCTAAATTTTGGCCATTGTTGTACCATCAATGCAGAACAGGGAAGACAACCCGTGACAAGGTGTCGCTTGGGTAATGTTTCCCATATGTAAATTGTCATTATGGTTTTTCTCTCCGTTGCAGTCTTGCTCTTCTTTCTCTCAGTTCCAGGAATGTTAAGATCATCCATGTGGAGTCGATCATCCATGTGGAGTTGATCATCCATGTGGAGTCGATCATCCATATGGAGTCGATCATCCATGTGGAATCGATCATCCATGTGGAGTCGATCATCCATGTAGAGATGGCATCTAATAATGATATGTTTATCTAATCTAGTGTCGAAATAGTACTGTAGTTAGGTTCGATCTTATTTCTGTAATTATTTGTCATGAATTGAATATTGGTACTTCTTGTAGTAATATGTTGAGTTACTTTATGTAGTATAGTGAAAGGTGACAGCTACTATCCAAATCACACGTGATACAAGTTTAATTATATATTTCATACGTTTACGTTTGTACTGAGCATCTCAAAAGTACAGTATTTTTTTTATTGATTGCACAATGGCTGTTCATGAAATAGAGGTGGTGGTGTATTATCTCCGTTATATTATTGTTCTCATTTATCTTATTTCTATGAATGTCTATGTATTAAAACAATACAACTTCAAAATTGAAGTCGAAGTACTAAAGTTAAGGACCCTTAATTCATTTTTCTTCTTCGATCCGTGACCGGTGACAGACAGCACTCAGTGGGCATCACGCCTAGTGGTGTCTTGAAGTGCAGTTCAAACTCACCCAACTTCCCCTGTTCCATGACCATCCTTCGTACTGTGTAGATAAATATGAATTCTGATTTATGTAACACAAAAAATGGAAGTGGTGGACACATTTTAGTCTGAGTCTAAAATACAAAAATGTATCCAAATACGACATGTTATGGGAAGAAGAAAGGAAGGAATATATTGTGACAACAGGAAAAGAGATAGAAGAATCAAGATGGGTACTGTTAAGTCATGGGTTTTTCCTTGTGGCGGAACAAACAGACAGACAAAGAGAAATGATCAGCGCTGTTGGCAAATTTCATTAGCGACCGTGTCAGAAAGACAAAAAAATTGTATGAAATCTAAAAATCAGTTTTTATAATTCCGAACGCTTGATTCCTTGTTGTCACATAAGGATCTCACTTAAGAGATTGAGTATTTGATCTTAATATGTTATGTCTTGTCCCTGGTAGTTCTTGGGTAGTTCCCGGGATCTCTGATGAGACAAATAAGCAATAGGCCAACTATTCTCTCATGCATGTCGTACTAGGCGACTATAATGAGGTTGTCCATGGGTCTGGAAAACCCATCATATAAAACAAACAACCACACAAACCACTGCAGCAAGAGCACGTGACTGCTTGGTGAAGGTTTCCTGCAAGGAGACTGGCCGCAGTGACGGGTCTATGCTCCATAGGGATCGAGAACGATGATGATGATGAGAGTGTGTACAGTAGCACTGATGACATGAAAGAGTTCGTGTAACATTACGTCCACCAGCTAATTCTGTGTTAAGGTATGATGATGAGAGTGTGTACAGTAGCACAGATGACATGAAAGTGTTCGTGTAACATTACGTCTACCAGCTAATTCTGTGTTAAGGTATGATAATGTGTAGACTACTGTATTAACGTTCTCCCTGGGCACATTACGTGTAAACAGAGCCGCCCCTGAGTGTAAAGTTTAGCCCTTGGCTTAAATGTTGTCTTAAAATGCTTCGACCTCGTCCTCGGTGACTAATGAGCCATATTGTACGCTGCCATGGCAACAGCACTGTAACACTTCTATGGCCTGGCAAAGATGTCGCAATGATGCAATCTCTGACGGAATTTAATATGGTGCCATTATTGGCATGGGCGATAAATCTAGCATAGAAATGAGGCCGGAGTTAGCTGTTTAATGTGTTGTTGACAACATGAGAAGCGCAGATATGCTCATTGGGGTGTATTATTGAAAATAGATGAGCTGAGGAACTTGGAGACTGGACAGAGTTTTGAGAGAATTAGATGCTGGAGAAAGATTGAGAAAATTAAATATTGGAAAGAGAGTGAGAGAACTAGATACTGGAAAGACAGTAAGAGAGTCAGAGACTGGACAGAAATTTTAAAAAAATTAGATACTGGAGGGAGATTGATGGAATATGATACTTTAGAGTGATTGAAGGGATTAGATACCAGAGAGATTGAGAGAATTAGACACTGGAGAGAGATTGAGGGAATTAGATACTGGATCGATTAAGAGAATTACATGCTGTAGATGGACTGAGAGATGTAGCCACGGAGAGAGATTAAAGGAATTAGATACTGGGGAGGAATTGGGGAATAAGATACCAGAGAGATTGAGAGAATTGCATGCTGTATAGGGACTGGGAGGAATAGCCACTGGAGAGCGATGAAAGGAATTGGATATTAGGAAGGGATCGGGGAATTATATTCCGGAGAAACTGAGAGAATTAGTCACTGGAGAGAGACTGAGGGAATTAGATATTGGAGAAATTAAGAGAATTACATGCTGTAGAGGGACTGAGAGAATTAACCACTGGAGAGAGATTAAAGGAATTCGATACTTTGGAGAGATTGGGGAATTAGATACTGAAGAGATTGAGAGAATTCGATACTGGAGAGAGATTGAGAGAATTAGATACCTGAGACACATACGAGAATAAGCCACCAGAAAGAGATTGAAAGAATTAGCCAATGGAGGGAGATTGAGAAAAAAGGATACTGGAAAGAGATTTATTGAGAGAATTCTATACTGGTGAGAGAGAATGAGACATTTAGATACTGGAGAGAGATTGAGCCAATTAGATACTGTAAAGGTTGAGCCAATTAGATACTGTAAAGGTTGAGCCAATTAGATACTGTAAAGGTTGAGCCAATTAGATACTGTAAAGGTTGAGCCAATTAGATACTGGAGAGATTGCAACAATTAGATACTGGAGAGATTGCAACAATTAGATACTGGAGAGATTGAGACAATTAGATACTGGAGAGATTGCATCAATTAGATACTGAAGAGATTGAGAAAATTAGACACTGGAGAGATTGAGAAAATTAGACACTGGAGCGAAACTGAGACAATTAAACACTGGAGAGATTAAGACAATTAGATACTGGAGAGTTTTGAGAAAATTAGATAATGGAAACTTTGAGAACATTAGATACTGGAGTGAAAATGAGACAATTAGATACTGGAGAGATTGAGAGAATTAGATACTGGAGAGATTGAGACACTTAGATACGAGAGAGTGACACAATTAGATACTGGAAAGATTGAGAGAATTAGATAGTAGAGATAGATTGAGAGAGTTAGATACTGAGAGTGATTGACACAATTAGGTACTGGAGAGATTCAGACAATTAGATACTGGAAAGATTGAAAGAATTAGATACTGGAGAGATGGAGACAATTTGATACTGGAAAGATTGAGAGAATTAGATACTGGAGAGATTGAGACAATTAGATAGCGGAGAGATTGAGACAGTTAGATACTGGAGATAGTGAAACAATTAGATAGCGGAGAGATTGAGACAATTTGATACTGGAAAGATTGAAAGAATTCGATAATGGAGAGATTGAGATAATTAGATACTGGAAAGATTTAGAGAATTAGATACTGGAGAGATTGAGATAATTAGATACTGGAAAGATTGAGAGAATTAGATACTGGAAAGATTGAGAGAATTAGATACTGGAGAGATGGAGACAATTAGGTACTGGATAGATTGAGATAATTAGATACTGGAGAGAGACTGACAAAATTAGATACTGGAAAGATTGAGACAATTAGAAACAGGAGATATTGAGACAATTAGATACTAGAGATATATTGAGAGAATTAGATACTGGAGATAGATTGAGACAATTAATACTGTTTAAAAATTTAAAAATAAATGTATTAGAAAGAAAAGAATATGCTGTCCTGCCATAGTGCAGTAGGTGGTCAGTTACAGCAGCACATTTTAACTCAGTGCTTCGTTATTTGTTTCACTTCTTGTCTCTCTTCTTCCGCGTGTACCCGATTTTTGCTTTGTAGGGTTGCTTCTGATATTCCTGAATATTACCTGCCCAGCATGTCTTTGGTCACGGCCGTAGAAAGGCTACATAGGTGCTGGCAAACCGCTTAATGGTCAAACCGCCTAATGGTCAAACCGCTTAATGGTCAAACCGCTTAATGGTAAAACCGCTTAATGGTCAAACCGGTTAATGGTCAAACCGTTTAATGGTCAAACCGCTTAAAGGTCAAACTGTTTAATTGTCAAACCGGTTAATGGTCAAACCGTTGAATGGTCAAACCGCTTAATGGTCAAACCGGTTAATGGTCAAACCGTTTAATGGTCAAACCGCTTAATGGTCAAACCGGTTAATGGTCAAACCGTTGAATGGTCAAACCGCTTAATGGTCAAACCGGTTAATGGTCAAACCGTTTAATGGTCAAACTGTTTAATGGTCAAACCGGTTAATGGTCAAACCGTTTAATGGTCAAACCGTTTAATGGTCAAACCGGATCATCATGATTTAGCTACCCAAGAAGCAAAGGCCTTCAGCACACTTATGCCAAGTCCTCGTGATCCGTGCCATCAATTTAAGGTGTTTCCAAACCTTCCTAATGCCGTTCACGTCTGCCTCCAGTTCGCTTCTCTAAATGTTCTTGAGTATCCCTCTAAATATCTTACCTGTAGATTGCCTTGTAAACCCGTTTACTTCCCTAACTAAAAAAAAAAACACAAAAAAATCAGACACACACACACACACAAACTCTTAACAATGTAGACGAGAAATTCGAAACTTGTTCAACCTCCCGCCCCTCCCTTTTTTTAATTCTCCCGTATTGTTGTCAGTGAATCCATATTTTTGCAATAATCCTTGCACTAATAAAAATCATCAAATTTAATCTCGGAAAACTAACATGACGTTTTACAGCGATCATTCAGAACAAAGATGAATGATTTTGATTCAAAAGGTTAACGCAATAAATAAACATTGTACATTGGATTGTTGTGCCACTTATTGAAGCGAAGTTGTAAGTAACGTCAAACAACTATTTCTCTTCAAGCAAGACAAAATCCCAGATACAGTAATACCCAGCTTAGCGATGCCCCGTACAACACCGCTTTGCTGCAGCATGCTACAATTTAAAAAAGCCTTGTTTAATTAAAGAAGAAACTCTGAACATCTATAAACATTGGCGATGTAAACAGGGCTTTAGAACGGAGCTCGGAGCTGAAGCTCGAAGCAGTGGAGCAGCAGGTTTGTTTTTTTATTTTCACTCCAACATGAATTATATTATACTAGATGTAGAGAACCGAAATAAAATATTGAATAGGTGTGTTTTATTTCAAGTTTGAGTTAATTTAATTGTTTTACTTAGGGCTTGGGAGTCGAGGAGTCGGTAGTTTTGTACAGAGTCGGAGTCGTCATGGGAGTGGGTTACAAACTCCTCGACTCCGCTCCTCACATAATTTTAAAATTCCTGAACGCCCTTCGCCTAGAAACTCATCTATTAAACAGTAACATCTCTTTAGATGCCGTTTATGTTGACCCAGTGTATGGAGTAACCGTGTAGGTCCCAGGGTCTTTTACGAGACAAGTCAAGAAAGGACAACTTGACCCACACGCTGGTTGTTGTTGTACCAGGCAACTAATATAAATTTGTACTTAGGCCTGGCAACGTCATCTTGTACAAGAAATTACCACAGAAACCATGGCTACGAGAGAATGTGAATGTTTAGTGCAGGTTTCCTGTAAGGGGGGGAGCAGCTGTGGTGGTGGCTCCAGGCTACGTAAGGAGATCAAAGGAAAATCAATAAATGAGTGTACCGAATAAGAAAAGATAAAAAAACAAGACAGAGATAAAATGCGTTTTGTCAACTTACCATTCCAATAAAAGGTTTAATGCCGGATGAAGAAGCGTTAAATCAATCACCACAAAATAACTTCTTATCTCCCTCATTACTCCTTTGGATACTTAACTCTTTCACTCCCTGGCAATTAGTAGGCTTTACCCAGGCACACAAAAAATGGATGTATGTTTGTTTTCACCGGAGCTGAAAAACTGATTGTATAATGTTTTGAAGCAATGTTACATTTTAAATGCAACATGTCAAGTAAGGCGTAGACACGGCGAAATTAGAACATCAAATTAGACGCACCAGGCGGCACGTGGGAGAATAGAGTTCCATATCGTGGCGCCCCTTTCGGCTCACGGGGTAGAAAAGATATCTTAATTCTGAAAAAAACATCTAGATGAGGAGTGATCAAAGAGCCGCCGATTAAACCTAGAGGAAAGGAGAGAACGAAAATCAACAGAAATGTTAATATTTAAGCTGGAATTTAACAATCTTATGACTGAGGTAACAAATACTTGACCGCACGTCAAAGATACACGTAGAAGAGGCAAAACCTGGATACTTCTCATATAAGTGCGAAATGCTGCTCTCATTGTCACAGCTGTATCACCACAAGAAGGTAGTGCAGAGCGCTTTTTCTCAGCGTTGCGAATCGTAAGATCCGACTTGAGGGCAACAATGAAAGAGAATATTAGTGAATCGATCCTCCATCTTAGACACAAATAAAGAATTTAAAAATGTTATTCCCAGAAAATAACGATAAGCTCTAATTGTCATATTTGTTTTGTCTTTAAATTTCATCTTTTAGGTTTGTAACTTTTAAGAATACTGAAGTTGTCAGCGTCAGGCAACACATGATGGCTGTTAAAGTTAAAGAAGACTAAATTTTTTTTTAAAATTTGCGTTGTCTATTAATGACAAGTACTGGTAGTTCTCTGTTTATGTGTCTTTAATTTACTCGAATTCGAACCTATGCGCACGAATTTTAAGGCAGTGTTGTTTTATTTACGCGCTAAAGAATTTACGCGACCCAATATTTAGGCAATTTTACAGTAATTGATCTGCTCTCCACCGGAAGCACGTGGGCAATATGATATCAGTTTTAATGTTGCTTTAAGGGACTTTTGGAAGACATTTACTATTACACGTGTACTTTTGCTAATGAAGATTACACGGAATAAGCTCCGGAACGATGCACGTGGGTGTGGTGGATTTAGATGTTATGACTTGTTGTTGTTATGTATTTCTATTGTACTGAATGAGGTCAGCTGTGAAGGCCCCTGAATCTAATAATTATTAGGGTGAGTTTTCAGAGTGCCTTTCTGCTACCACCTTATGATCTCATTCAGACTTATTCTTGACTAGTATGTCTGATAGCTACGTATAATGTCTAGGGTAATGTAAGGTGTGTTGTAATAATCTGACAACAAATACAACTAAGAACTCTATGAAAAGTATTTAACAACACCCAGAGTTACGTTTAAATGTGAATTAATTTTTTACAATTTATTGTTCCAGTATCACAATTTTGTGTATACTGGAATTTAAATTCAAAATGATCAATCAAAATATTTACATCAAAATGATTCAATTTATAACTGTATATATTATTGTTCACAAATTTAATTACATGTGTCAATCTGGGACAATGTCACTGTACTATAGCTCCTATGAATGGGTACTGTTAGGAAGAACGTCTAAGTTCATCACAATCTGAATATTTATTAAACACTTGGGAAATGAGAGTAATTTTTTGGGTTGATATATCAAATGCCTGCAGATACTGGCTTAACTTTGTGGCTTCTGATGTGCAGGATGAAGTATAGTCACACCACCAGCTGCCAATAATAAGTCAGGCCTCTGATCTTGAAATACAGGGAGGCACACAGTTGATTCTGCCTCACTTCTTTATAATGCAGAAGAATATTCAGATCTCTGTTGACCTGGGCTTACTTCGATTCAATGATGATGCCCTGGAACAATATAAATGCGGCCTACATCACCCTCTGATATACTCTCTCTTTCCCTAACTAAACATTTTAATTCATTCAGATTCAGCATGGTAACTACACAATTAGTTAACGTTCTTAATTGGTTTGTTACCCCATTCATGGTCAAATAAACTTCAAACTACAGTTTGACACTTTCCTTGACAAAGGAAACATTTTAAGTTAATAATATCAAGTCATGTACAAAGACGGTGACTTGCTGAAGAAGACGGCCAGTGGTTGGCCTGGTCTTATGTCACAATACTGTTCAACAATTTCCCCATTACTATTTAATTTTATTTTCTCTCAAAGTGCCAAAAAACCTGTCGGGCTTTTCTACAACCTATTACTATATTTCTTAACAACTCTGTGAAACAACACAAAGTTTGATGTTGGCTTCTCTCTAGATAATCTTTTCCCCACATAATTTTCATACAAATTCAATAATATATATATAATGATAATAATAATGATAATATAAAGGTTTTCTTTCTTACCGCATCAGAGACATATTAAACACTAATAGTTTGAATTGAGATAATATGGTCAACTCCAGATCTCTTGCTGGTGCAGAACAGCTAAGCCAAGACAGTACTTTTATCTTGCTTTTAAACAACTTTAGTGTCGAAAATCTCTATCACAAGGGGCCCCGAATACTACTATTCATTAGTATTATTCTTCCCTTAGTATATTAGGCTACAGCCAATCAGGCACCGTGTAGTGAAATTGACAGAGATACAACGGTAAAATACCTCCAAAGATAACATGTAAGGATAAAAACATAATGCGTAGGCTGCTGATAGTACATGATCGCCCAGACCGCGGGTCATCACCCTCCATAAAAATTGACTTGCTAGACAGGAGGGGAACGGCGGATAAAAAGGAAAAAATATGACTGGAAAGATTGCGTGAGACTAGAAAGGCTAAGGAGACGCAATTGGGGGGGGAAACTGAGAAAAGTCACGTTTCCAAGTTGACACAAAGTAAGGAACTCGACAGAAGGGACCTTGGATATGTTACGCCACAGTCATTTATTGGTCGCTTTTGCGATACCAAGCCTTTGATTTGAATTCAGCGGCAGAACACAGATGTTTGGAATATTACAAAAATTAAAAAGTAACTTTTTCATAATATTAATGTTAGGAATATAAAAATTAGCTGGCCGGATGGCCCATTCTGAGCAGTGAACTAATATGTTCTTAATTTTACAGACGGATAGATAATATTGAAGATAATGACAAAAGACAGTGTTGTTCACATCAACGACAGACTGTATGGAATAAAAAGTGTCGCTATTTGCACACAAAAACACGACCTTGAGAAGCAGGTGTTCAAATCAACTTAGTAGGGAAGCGAAGGGACATTGGTGGAAGCTGTGTCTAAATATAACTTTTAACGACAAAATTTTGGAGGGGAGAGAAAGGTTGGTTCAAAAATCAAGTACATTTTTGTAAAAACGCAAGTAGAGACGGACAGACTAACAGATAAACATCCATACTTGACTGAAGCATGACTGAAATGACTTTAGTGTAGGAAATTTGAAATTCAAAAAAACCTAGGCAGTGATTGGCCACAGACAATCATTTTATCGGCGCTCAGACGCGGATTTGGGGTCATTTCTCAATAGTTGTTCAGTGATAGACACAGAAAACGCAAGTGTGGTGATTTCCAAATGAAAGAAAGTGAAATAAGTTCAGGGACGCCATACTATAGCCAGCAGCTCAGCTGAGTTTTGCTAGCATTTCTGTGTTCTTTATTCATAATCTGGTAAGATTGAAATTATTTCTTTGCATATTTTGAATATTGTTTAATGTTCGAGTGATTTGATACTGCCATATCGAAATCTAGCCTTACAAACAAGTAGGGATTTGCTCTAGACCCCCCGCCCAAGTCAGGGTCTAGGGACCAACAATATATATAAACTCCAACAAGGGTTAGGAAAGACAGATCAAGTGTTGAGAATAATGAAACATATTACCTATCCACTTTTAGGGAAGGAAACTAATAAATATTTTTCAGAATCTATAGTCTGGGAGGACCTATCTGATGTAAAACCACCATGGTAAATGTGCTGTTTGGTCAGAGAGATCTGACCTGTCTGTATGATGTGGTTGTTGTGTCAGTGTTGTGTCCAGACGTGGGTAGAGAATAGAATTTTGACACATAGCCAATACTTTGATTGCAGAGCTGTGAGTTTCAGCTGTCAACAAGGCGGTGTCTATCCAGTTGGTGATTTTACTCGAGTGTATCTGTGCAGTACGTTGTGACAGAGACCACTATTATTGCCCGCCAGCACGGAGAGGTGGGACCACCAGATTTCAGCACCAGAGCTACTTCTTCAAGATGAGTGAGCCTCTGGTCTGCTGGAAGTTCACCAACGCCTTTTAGTTGCTAATACCCCATAAAATTCCTGCAATTTACTGGACACTGTGTAGTCAATATAGACAGGTGTGATGAGGCCACCCCAACAGCACAAGCATTAACTATCCTCCCAAGTAGATGACTACTAGAACATTTTAATAAAACTAACTAGTCTAGTACTTATATATGTACACTCTTGCATTTATTATGTAACATTCCATGCATTTTTTTTTCATTAATTTTAAATCCTTTTCCTAAAAAAAGTTCTGGTCAACATAAAACTTGATCCAGAACAAATAAATGTAATATAATTCTATCAAAAATTTTACACACGTGAGTTAGTTCAGTGTATTTTAACATTTGTTAATATTATTAGTCTGCTTAAATATCTGTGGGTGTATCTATAATTATCTCACCACATTACATATCATTACCCTAGACATTTTACCTAGATACATTCATTAAGAAAAAAATTAAGTGTGAGGTCGTAGTGGTAGCAAGAAAGGCCTTCTGACAATTCACAACTACATTTTATCTCAGGAGCCTTCACAGCTGGCCTCATACATTACATTTAGTAACATCACCATCATACAATACCATCAAACCCACTACATACATTGGGGTCTTGTCCAGGGATAATTAGCCCAACAGTAATATTAGGATCTCCTGGTTGGAGAAATAAAATTAGGGAAAAAAATTGTGAAATTCCCTTTAAAATTAAAAGTGTCCCTGCAGATAAAAGTTGGTGAATCTTCACAGCCAGTGATAACTAATTAGTTAACTGGTTAGTTAGAATTAGTTAGACTATAGTCATAAGAAGTACTTAGTGTATTTACTGGTTAGATATTTAGCTTGTATATTATTATATTGTCTAAAAAGTATGGCGGAGCTAGCAAAATTCCGATCAGCTGCTGTGCTGACCGCAAAGGAGATGGGAATGGATGGTCAAATTTTAATTCAATATGTAACGGCTGAATGTGATAAATATATTGAAAGGGAAGATAGAAAGTTAGCTGAAGAAAAGAGGTTACAAATTGAGGCTGAGATTAAGAGGCTGCAGATTGAGGCAGAAGAAAAACGACAGCAAAGGGAGGCAGAAGAAAAACGACAGCAAAGGGAGGCAGAAGAAAAACGACAGCAAAGGGAGGCAGAAGAAAAAAGGTTGACTGCCGAAAGGGAGGCAGAAGATAGAAGGTTGCAGAGGGAGCACGAATTACGACTAAGGGAGCTGGAATTACAAGGCCCGGCTCCTGAAAATGGTGCCAGCCCTTTTGCCTCAGATGCTACGCCCAGTCTGGGAGCCTCAAACTCAGCTATGGGGTTTCATTTAGACCATTTTGTTGAAAAAGACGATGACATAGAGGGGTACCTAGGACGTTTTGAGTTATTAGCTACTACATATGGGTTAGAGAGAGAGAGGTGGAGTTTAAAGCTATCACAGGGATTGAGAGGTACTTCTTATGAAGTATTTGCCAAAATGAACAGGGAAGACCAAGACAATTATGACATGTTAAAGCAGGCTTTGTTATTAAGGTACGAGAAGAATGGTGAATTTTATCGTAAGAAATTTAGAAATGCCAAACTGTTGTCTGGGGAGACATACCACCAATTCTCTGCTAGACTAGAAACCTATTTGGAGAAATGGACGGCTCTGGGGAAGACCCAAGATCTTAAAGAAATGATCATGATTGAGCAATTGAGAGAGTCCATGGCTCCAGACATGAGAAAATTTCTCATGGAACAAGGTGCAGAGAAGTTGGGGGAAATTTTAAATGTTACTGAGAGGTATCAGGCAGCTCAGGCAGAGGTAAGTGGTGCTAAAAAGAAGCACATAGACAATTTTAAAGCTCCACAGCAATTTAATAAATTTGATAATAGAGAGCAGGGAAATAAAGGTAGGACAAACTTTGAGCGGCCAAGAAATGACTATCGCGACCGAAACTCACAGTTCAATGACCAAAAGTTCAATGAAAGAAAACCGTTGAACCAAGGAAAAAGATGGTGTAAATGGTGCAAGAAGGATAACCATAACACCGAATTTTGTAGAAGGAAACCTTCAAACATTGCTGCAATGAAGTCGGGGACGCGAAGATTAAAGGTTAATCCTAATGGACAACAGGAACCTTATCACCCCCCAGTTTGTGAGGATGTTATTTGTAATGGGGTCACCATAAGGTGCCTTTATGATACAGGTTTGGATTATGATTCAGTTGTGAAGTCTAGCCTAGTGGACCCAAGTCAGTATACCACAGAAACAGTGGAAATACAAGGGGCGACTAAGGACATACCACTCATGACACTTCCCATCGCATGGATAACGGTGAAAACTCGCTATGTGGAGGGAGAAATCAGAGCAGCAGTGATAGATGAACCAATCTACCCTCTGATATTGGGGTGTAGATACGTCTTCTTGGGGAATCCCGAGAAACCTGTGATCATGGCGACAGTGCAGACCAGGTCACAGAAGAAGGAGGAAGAAGGTGAACCTATAAATGCTCATCCAGAGGAGATGAGGAAGGCGCAGGCTGAGGATAGGACACTCAAGCCCTGTTTTAAAAAAATTGCCCAAATGTCACACACCTCCGAGCAAGGGGGAATATTTCATGAAGAACAAACTCTTATACAGGAAGGCCGGAACTGGAACAAATGGTCACAACCAGCTGGTTCTTCCCACTTCATATAGAGATAAAGTGATGGAACTCGGGCATGCGATTCCCTTCAGTGGTCACATGGGGATCAGCGCCACAGGACAGCGTATAGCTTGTCATTACTTCTGGCCAGGGATAACGGAGGATATAAAAAGATATGTCAAATCCTGCCCAGAATGTCAAAGGGTAGCTCCAAAGCACTGGACTGCTCCTGCAACTCTAGGGGAAATGCCCATAGTGGGAACACCTTTTGAGAGGGTTGCAGTGGATATTGTAGGACCTCTCACTCGGACCAAGAGGAGGAACAGTTACATCCTTACTCTGGTGGACACTTGTTCTATGTGGGGAGAGGCGGTAGCCCTGCCATCAATTGATTCAAAACATGTAGCAGAGGCACTACTTACAATATTTACCCGATTAGGATTCCCGCATCAAATCTTGACGGATAATGGTTCTCAGTTCAAGGGGAAACTAACGGAAGAAGTTTTTAAGCTATTTCAAGCCAGACACTTTCATTGTAGTCCGTACCATCCACAAGGGAACGGCCAGGTAGAGAGGTTCAACGGGACTCTCATTTCTATCCTGAGAAAGCTGGCACACGAAAACCCGGATCTGTGGGATCAATTCCTGCCCGCCGCATTGTTCGCGTACCGGGAGGTACCACATAGTTCAACCGGGATGGCTCCCGCAACTCTGCTATTTGGGAGGCCAATAAAAGGTCCATTAGAAGCTCTATTAAGGACCTGGACAGATGAGAAGGCGGAAGAGACTGTTACCTCATCGTATCAATACGTGAACGAACTGACCACTCGTTTGAAAGCTGGATGGAAACTGGCAAATGATAATTTGAAGCAAGCCAGGAAGAAACATGCAGCATATTTTAATAGGAAGGCAAAGGACAGGGAACTGGCAGTCGGAGAGAAGGTGCTGCTTCTACTACCCGGAAGCCAGAATAAATTACAAATTGGTTGGCAAGGTCCATATACGGTTCTAGAGAAGGTGTCTAGAACAAACTATAAAATTGACAAAAAGGGGAAGGAGAAAGTTTATCATGTAAACCTGTTAAAGAAGTATCTGGACAGACCACTCCAGGAAAGCACCCCCTTATTGACCTTGGCTATTGCAACCCAGATGCAAAAGGAACCACTCACCTCACATGAATACCCATTACATCCTTGTGAAACCGCAGCACAGGTAAAAGTCAGTAAGCACCTGACTAAAAACCAGAGGGAGAGAGTTCAACAGGTTCTGGAGGAACATACAGATGTATTAACAGATAAACCAGGCCATACAAATTTGCTACAGTATGACATGAAACTGGTAGACTCAAACCCAATCTGTATGAGAGCCTATTCTATTCCGTTCGCGAAGGAGAAGGCATTGAAGGAAGAAATAGAGTATTTGTTGAAGGAGGGGATTATTTCGCACAGTGAATCATCTTTTAGTTCTAGTGTCGTTTTGTTGAGAAAACCGTCTGGGGAACACAGACTGTGCATAGATTACAGGAAACTGAATGCTGTCACAGAAGGACAAGTGGATCCATTACCAGATACAAAACAGTTATTTGCCAGACTGAACAAGGCAAAATACTTTTCAAAGGTGGATCTTAGTAAAGGCTATTACCAGATCCCAGTGAAGCCTGAAGTGAGACCTTATTTGGCTTTTAGCACTTCGGATGGACATTATGAATTCAATATGCTACCATTCGGACTGAAAAATGCTCCGAGTGTGTTTTCAAGGATGATGCGCAAATTGTTGGATCCCCTGAATAACCCATGTATCACGAATTTCATGGATGATATTCTCGTCGCCACAGAGACATTTGAAGAACACATTGAAGCTCTGGAGATGTTGTTTGATAGACTTCGGGAGGCGAACTTAACTGCTAGGCCAACAAAATGTTGTATTGGATGCAAAGAGTTGGAATTCTTGGGACACACTGTATATCAGGGTAATATGACCCCTGATCCTAAGAACTTGGAAAAACTGCAGAGAGCACCTAGGCCGCAAACAAAAAAGGACGTGCGATCATTTGTGTCGTTATGCGGATTTTATCAGAAATACATCAAGAATTTTAACGCTATTTGTGCTCCTCTGACTGATCTGACTCGCAAGGGACTTCCAGATAAAATTATTTGGACTGCACAATGTGAACTAGCGTTCCAAGAGTTAAAGGAAAAACTCACTAGCAAGCCTATTCTCAAACTGCCTGATTTGACACAGGACTTTGTCTTAAGAACCGATGCAAGTAATGTAGGACTAGGAGGGGCTTTGTTGCAAAGATCATCTTCACCTGATGGGGAACTGAAACCAGTCGCTTATGCAAGTCGTAAATTGAATAAGGCGGAACAAGGATACTCCACAAGCGAAAAAGAATGTTTAGCGTTAATCTGGGCAATAAAGAAGTTTCAAATCTATCTGTATGGTAGGACATTTGTGGTGGAGACGGACCATCAG